>CM062816.1:1779715679-1780097814 GCA_031772625.1 Pinus tabuliformis | reverse complement strand
GGGGGTTTGAAGTTCATGATTGGGAATCTCATGTATGTAGGTTGAAGAAAGCTCTCTATGGATTGAAGCAAGCACCCTGGGCTTGGTATCAGAGGATTGATAGCTATTTGATGAAGTTTGGATTCAGTAGATGTGAACTATCTGAACCTTTACTTTAGTGTTTGAAAATGATAAACCTCTCATTCTTGGTACTTTATGTGGATGGCCTCTTTCTGACATGTGCAAACCCTCTCACTCAAAAATGTAAGAGGGAGTTGGATTTTGAATTTGAGATGAAGGACCTAGGACTGATAGGGTTGGAGGTCTGGAAAAAGCTAAGTAAAATTTTCCTCTCTCAGGGAAAATATGTTGTGAAGATATTGGAAACAATGGGATGGTGGACAACACGCTTGTGTCTAATTCGATGGAACTTAACTTTAAGAAGTTATGTGGTAGTGTTGTTGGACCTGAATTGGGAAATTCTTTTGAGTATCTTCAAATCATTGGAGAACTAATGTTCTTGGTGAAATCTTGTCCTGACATATGTTTTGTAGTTAACACAATGAGCAATACATGGTTGAGCCTCATCATATACATTGGATTACTGCCAAGAATCTTCTGAGATATCTTTGGGGCACAATCACTCATGGATTGGGATACACTACCAGAAATGTGAGGCTGCATGGCT
Organism: Pinus tabuliformis; assembly: GCA_031772625.1. NCBI lineage: Eukaryota > Viridiplantae > Streptophyta > Pinopsida > Pinales > Pinaceae > Pinus > Pinus tabuliformis. Next base: position 1,780,097,147 of record CM062816.1, on the reverse strand, counting down.
ATTCTAATGCTAATTGGTCTTGCAGTGTGGTGGATCGCAAGAGCACTTATGTATGTTGTTTTTCTTTGGGTTCTGCTTCGATATCGGGATGACTAGGAAGAAGAAATCGATTGCCTTGAGTATTGCCGAGGAAAAATACATAGCTGCTAGTATGGCCTCTTGTGAAGCTTTCTGTTGAAGAAGCTCTTCAGTGAGCTGTTTGGACATGTGATGGATACCATAGTGATCTTCTGCGACAACCAGAGTGAGATCCGATTATCATAGAATCTTGTGTTCCATGATCGCTCCATCACATTGGGACTAATGAGCACATCATCAATATATTAACAAAGCCCCCAGGGAAGGTAAAATTCTTGGCCTTCCGAGAAGTCCTTCAAAAACAGTAAAAACTACAATATATTAAAACTGAGAAGTCCTTCATGCGATAAATATATACACAAAATAATAATGTTCATATGCCAATAGAAAATTATGCAATTATATTTGTAAACAACTGGTGGTAGTATTGATAGTGATCTCCATCGCGCAGTTCCCGGATCATCCAGATGCCCGGCTCCTCGATTGCAACTTCTTTGGATAGGCTATCAACACCCCGTTCCACTCCCTTTGCATCTCCTGATATGTAGAGTTTGTAATACTTCCTGTGCAGTGCCCACTTCCTCATGATTCTGTCGATCTTGTAGGAAGGTGAATTGTTTTGGTGAGATGTGGTTGGATAGAATGGGTTGCATCCAGTTGGCAATGATCTTTGCAACAAATTTGTAAATGCAGTTGTAGAGTGAGATAGGGCGATATTCTTCATAGGAGACCAGGTTATCAATTTTCGGGATGAGCGCTATGAAGGTAGAAGTGGTGGATGCTACTATATTTCCACTGATTCTGGTATTTGTTAGGTTCCTATACCAATAGGTGTCATATTTCATGATTGACTGTGGAAATACCAAATATGATCATCCTTTCCATGCTGCAAAGATTCCATATTTTCAAAAACCAAAAAATTTAAAAAAATGTAAAGAGGGTATGCCCTAAAAGAAAAATCAAAGGGAAAAAGAATGAATTGGTCAAGAAACAAAGAAAATGAACCCCAAAGAAAAGACCAGGAAATTGGCTAGTCAAAATGCCACTACTATCCTATTTTTTGCAAACAAATTCAGAATGTGCAATCACTGACTTCTGTCACACTTGATGGATGGCCAAACAGCTCAATCTTGGCCAGTCCATGTTTAAATTTCTTGTTGTAGAACTAGAGAATAAGATATGTTCCAACAGTTCAAGCTTGGAAAATCAGTAGTTAGGTAGAGAAGCAAGGGTGCTCAATAGCTAAATCTGAGCCCCTGGAAGAGATAAGGGCAGACTTAGATAGGAGGACATACTAAAAGAAAACAAAAGAGAAAGGGTCTGCTAGTTCAAATGCACCCTAGAAAAGGAAGAAAAAATGTTAGGTGTATTAGGCTGGGTAGGCAGTTTGGTGTTGCAGAAGCAAGTTTGTGATCAGTTTTGTCTTTTTGAATAAGACTTATTTCATGGATATCACAGGTACCATGGCAAAGTGGTTGCAAAATAGTTGAAGCATGACTAACTTCCCCTCTCATTTCCCCAAGAACATTTACTAATATCCCCTCAAGGACATTGGGATCTGTTTAGTGGTCCTAGTTCCTTTCACTTTATGAGAAAAACTAAGTGGAACTCTATGTTTACTTAGCCAAAACAAGCCACATTTCTTATGTAAACAAAATCCTTTCGTTTCCCTAAAAAACCTAAGTTTTTACCCTATAAACTTAGCGTTCCCCATTCATAAAACCATATTAACATCCTAACTCTATTTATATAACTCCTATGTATATTTCCCTTCCCATACTATGTAAAACTACATAAAAACCCCAAAATACTTAAATATTCCCCGCCCCGGCAATTATAGCCATAAAACATGGCATTTTGGGAATTATAGGTTCACTTGGAACCTTATAATAACCCTCCTGCGCACGTATAACCTTGGGATTTAATTAACACTTGGTTGATTAAATAACCAACCCGCAAACCCAAAATTGAAATACATTGTGATACTCCGAAAAACCATATAAAACGTTAATATTACGGCGGGTCCCCGCGCTATACCTCCCTGCCAACTCCTCATCCCGTCAACCGTCGGATCCAATCCCACATCTCTAACGACTCATATCCATATCGGAGGCGCCCCGATGACCGAACGATAGGCTCCGATGAAAAGCGGTATTTCCGCCATACTCTGGGACGCGTGTCGTTCACCCGCTACCATCGCATCCCCTCCACCCGAAACCACCTTTGTTCAAAAGCGGTGCAGGGAATACCATATACCGCCCCACGGAACCCCCGATGATGTCACCTCCACGTCAGCGCCCACATCAGCTGCCGCCTCACCACTGTGTCGTCCGCCCTGTCCGCCACATCATCCAACACGTCACCTTCCGTACCCTGCTACACGACAAAAAAATTGCGTCATGATGACGTCATCACAAAAAAGCGCCAAAAGCTCGTAAAGCCCAAATTTTGTTAAAAAACCCGTGAAAGTGATTGTTCTCGTCCATTTCTATTCGTTGATTTGCAGAACCTGTGCATGTAAATTACGACGAATTTGCCACCAAAGCTCCAGTTCATCACCTTGACCACCATAATCTGGCATCCTGCTCCATAAATCATCTTCCAACCAACGAGTTACTCTCGGACGCGTCGCTAAAACACAGGTATTTCTCCATTACTCCCAAATCCTGAGTATTTTTGGTTTTTTCTCTGCATTCCACTCGAAGAACCAATAATCCAACAAATTCAGCCCATAACCCTTGAAAAATATGCCCCTACCATACCTCTTTTGTCCATTTTTTCCGAAAAAACTCGACTGCCGCAGCTAAAAACACAGTGAGCTGATAAAAACCGGTATTTGCCAAAGTCTTGTTCCCAAGCCCCTGTTTTAAACTTTCCTCTGCAAAATCTCCGAAAAATGGCCAAATATTGAGTTGAATTTGTCAAAATACCTGCAAAAGGCACACCATTACCACTGTTTTTGTCTAGCTTTCCGACTAAAACTCTGCAAACCTTGTTTTTTCTATGAATTTTACCCAGTGAGGCAATTTCTAATTAAAGCTCAGTCTGCAATTTCCTGAGAAAAACCCCAGAGCCAGTATTCTGTTTTCTGTTGCTGCACAGACCCAAATTCCAATTAAAAACACAGACAGTTGAGCAATGGAGGCTCCAGTGGCCCTCAATATTGCCCCTCTCAATGCTCCACATAAAGAACTTGAATGGCTACCCCTAGCTGACAGGGATTTCCAAATGAATGATTTAGTTGGTGACAAGCCTCATCTCCAAGCCTTCTGTGAGATCAGGAATGGCTATAGGAACAAAGATGATGTATTTGGAATCTGGGAGTCCAATATGCCCATGTATTACCTCCCTTCAGTGGAATGTATTCCCTGACCTCATTCACCAATGTCATGCCAATTATGAGCCCACTCAAAAAGTAGTTATGGCTCCAATTGGGACTGTCCTCTTCCATGTTACTCCTCAATCCATAAATGAGATGTTGCACTTTAAGCCAACTCGGCCTCTGGTGTTATAGACATTTTTGTGCCTTACATCTCTAAGCATGAAATGTCCATAAACCAAGGGCTCCTAAGTCCCTAAAAGTTTTTTTCTAACTCCTAAAGGAACAAGGTCAACAAATTACAACTTCTCCCAGAAGTTCTCCACCAGAAACTGCTCAGAACTAGTCAAATCAGGATCATTTCAGCTGCTCCACTGGCTAGCTGCGTTGCATAGCACCCAAGTACACTATCTAGGTGCATTGCAACGCACCTAAATGCACTACCAGGGTGCGTTGAGCGGGAAATGACAAGTGGCCGAGTCATTCCACGAGGTGGAGAGACAATGGAAGCTTCCAGAATCTTCTCCAATGACACTTGCCTCACTGAATTCGACCAGGGATGAGTAAGAGGCTCTCAGTCTCCAAGTGGAAGCAAGAACTGACAGAGAGAAGCCACTAATCAATTCATGAGCTGACTCATCCTCTTTGCATACATCTATATATGGATCCCTCATCCAAGAGATCCAGAGGCTGGAATATTGTACATTGCAGAGAATTGCTGTTGGTTTTGAGATAGATATCAGAGTATTGGGTGATTTATGCTTTGTTGGAGGTGAAGAGGGGCTTCTTTGCTAGGAGGTTGATGCTGGATCAGGAACCATCGGTTGTAACTCCTCCTGGATCTTCTTGTTATATCAATAAAACTATTTGAGTTTCTCCTACATGCTTGTGTATCATTGATGTTTGTTACATTTGTATGTTTAGCTTAAATCTGATCCTAAGCTATTTATGAATATAAATCCATGTCTTTGTGTAGTTTTCTTCTTCTGTGATCTTACAGGAACTTGGTGAAGCTGGGCAAGTAAGGAAGCAGGTAGATGGAAGCTGTCAAAGGAGAGAGAGATTGGATCAAAGGACTAACGCAAGACACAGGTTGGTTCATCCTATTCCTCTTTGTTTATAGTTCATAAAGAAGAATACAAAAGTAGTTTTCTCTGTTTGTTTCTAAGGTCGCTGTCACATCTTAGTGGGATAGGGTCATTCTGAATAGACACTTTTACCGATAACAAAATGGCGACTCCGCTGGGGACGATCGTCTAGTTAGTTTGTTTGTGTTTCTCTTGTTGTTTGTTTCATAAACTTAGAAGTAGCGAATTGAACTGCATTTGCCATTAACAAATGCAAAGTAGACATCTGCTGCTTCAATCCACTCATTGGATCTGTTTATGATTTGAACAGCTGATTCACAAATGATCTGATTGCCCTTTGTGATAGCTCTTAAACCTTCTTTAAATCTACCCTTTGATTGTGCATTACTGATTGCTTTTACTCGGCTAAAAGCCATAGATTAAACTGCAAACCGTGACCTAGAACCCGGATAGAATTCTAGTTTCTGCCCCAGCGCAGCTACTGTGAAGAGTTCCTGCATTTCAGTGCAGTTCCCGAGAGGGCAACCTGATTGCAATCCAATTTCTCTGTGTAACAGGTGCGCTGATCAGCCTAGCCCTGTGCAGCTGAGGTTCTTTGCTTCATTTTTTCAGTTTTGTCTCTGATTTTTGCAGCCTGTGATCAGTGTATTTGTCTGTTTTAAAAACCCCTTTTCTTTGCTGTAATTCGCCTCAGTTGTATAAAAGAAACTGTAGATGTTTTTTGTGTGTTTGTTAAGTCATTTACAGTTTTCCATTGCAAAAGTAGAATAGTCGTATTGTCGTCCTTTGATTTAGATCTGTCGCAAGTGTCGATTTTGATCATAGGAGAAAGTTTATTTGCTGTTTATAGTCGATTATGCTTTTACTTTTGCCTTTGGCTTGAATTTGTCACTTTCTAGTGTCGAAACGAGTATTTATTTCAAAATCATAAAGTGTCGTACTCATCTCTACCTTTTGATTTCGAAAAGAAGCTTGTTTGTGTTTGTCACTTGAAAGCAAATTCAGATTTGTACAACAACTTTCTTTTTAGGCATCAATATTAAGAAAGTGAAAAACAAAACACATGCATGTGCATTTTCATATTGGCAGTCTGTTTGGCTTGATTTAGGAAAAGTGCATTTACAGTGTGCTCTTTGCTCTTTGCGAAAAGATTGTGTGTTTCTTTTCCCTTAGTAGCTAGGATTTTCATTGCTAAAAAGAGATAAAAGCTTGTTTATCATCTTTAGATTGCATTTTAGGAATTACATATACATCTCGTGGTGATTCCAAAAGGCAAACTTCATAAGAAAGATCAACCTAGAATAAATTCAATGAACTTAACAACGCTTTGTAACTTAACGCACAACATCTAGAGGTCTAGGCTAGAGACGTATTCCGGCGTCGTAAAACCTGGTAACTGTTGTCCTCACTGATGGTTGGGTGATTCCTCCACTTTGAGACGATAAGTGCCAGTACGGACTTGTGCTCCCACGTACCGTCGAGTATATATTGGGAGACCCCTATAGGCATAAAACCTTTATCCATAGGAAGCCGTGTCGGCGCCCTACTGATCGCAATGCACCAAACACAGCATTCGGGAAGATTGACTGTTGTACCGTAAAAAGTATTCTGCAGTTTTGCGATTGGTTTGGTACTCCCTCTACCTAGACCTCCAGAGCAGTCCCTTTCGTTCCTTTTCAGACTCCTTAACGGAAAAGGTCCATCTGAGCACTTGTCACTTCAGGCTCATTAAAAATCAAAGGAGACTAGAGTCATCTTTTGTTTTTTCTCGACTCTTTAAAACTGAAAAAACAAGTTGTGTCAAAGCGTGTTAAAATTTATTTTAAACGGAATATTCATCCCCTTTTCCTGCGTTGATCTTTGGTTGAGAAAATGGAGCCTACCAACCAAGGAATTCCCCTTGGTGGAAATCCTAGTCCCTTCTCCTCTTGGGGAGATGTTGGTGCGCCCCATATGGCCACATTGTCGCTTCCAGGACTGACAATTGGCTTGCCAGTATGGCTCTTCTCAACCAATGTTGTTCAGAACACCACTATTCCTGAACAATTGAATCAGCAATTAGACGAGTCCAGAGTTACCCACAGCCTTCTACTTCCTGTAATTCTTCCTCTCCTCCTTCCTCTTCGCTTGATGGAACTGGTAAAGCTAAAAGCCAAGTTCCTAAGGAAAAGAAGGGAAAGAAGAAAAAAGAGAAAAAGAAGAAGGAGCCAAAGGCGGATGGGGGAAAACGAGTGTCATCTAACGAAAATCCACACACAGCACCGACCAGGCCTAAATCGCCATGTGTCATTTGCAAAGGAGACCACTTTCACAGAGATTGTCCTTGCATCCCCGGATACTAAGGGACTGGTCTCCTCGTTTTCACAATCCGGTGTCATCAACCTCTGGAGATCATGTTGAAAGCACACCGTCAACTAGTGAAAGTGAAGCCCCGGGACAAAAAGGGAAAGCTAGATTTCCTTGTAAACTGTGCGAAGGCGACCATGCCCTCCACCGTTGTCCCTTCTTAGACGAAGCTAAAAGAGTTTTGGATGATCGTCCAGTTTCACCGTTACGACTTCCTCCTGGATATAAAAAACTCCTGCCGAGTCCGTCACTAGTTGAGAATCCAGTTGGCCCGCTCAAGTGGTCGGCTGAAGCACCTATCATTGAAGATAAACCAACTGAATCCATACCAGATGAAAGTCAAAAGGTCGAGGCGGCAGTTGACCCGGTTTTGCCTTCAGAGGTTTTATCTTCGGATGATACAGTCACTGAAGAGAACAAGGATGACACCGTCCAAATTCTCTTCATTAACACAGACTCCGACGAACATGGGGGCAATCCATCCGTTCCTTTACCGCAGGAAGGAAGTTCGTCAGAGCCATACCCGGCCGTCTACTCGGTCCCACCTCCAAGCAACCTAGTTGTCTCCTTCGACTAGAATCAACTAGGCAGACCCCGCTTACCAGCAAGTGTGCCATTCCGAATTATCATTCAAATATATAGAGTGGTCATGGCTGGTACCATCATAGATGAGGGGCTTCTGTGAGTATCCTTTCCTCTATTGCTTGGAAAGCACTTGGTTCGCCATAGCTTTTGCCTGAGATGAGAAATCTGACAGGCTTTGATAAAGGAACCAGTCGACCTTTAGGGATCCTTCCCGATGTGCCCATAAAATTGAGAGGGAAGACAGTTCGCATGAACGTCATGGTCGTTCAAGGACCTTGGATTATAACCTACTCCTTGGACGAGACTATATTTATTACATGGGAGCCATCGTCTCCTCACTCTTTAGAGTAATGTGTTTTCCGCACGAAGGAAGAGTGGTCAAGCTCGTGGACCAGCTTTCATTTCCCAGATCACGCATAGCAAATAGTCATATACCGTCCCTAAATGGTCTCTTCACGCAAGAAATGTCTCGATCCCCAGTCTGTCCTCCCGATGAGCGCGAGTAATTTGGAGGGATATGACTGAAACCCAGGGGGCATGCATCCTGGTCTGCTTCGGCAGGAAAACTTCGGGTATAGGGTAGGTTTCCATGGGAGAATATGACTAGTCTGTACCCCGTCCGTCGATGGAAGAGGGGTTAGTCTAGAATAAGATTCTCTTTTCAAAGTTATGTGAGTTGGCGGACGTCGTCACTCACCCTTGTTTATCTCGGTAGACATCGCCGAAGAAGTGTTTTGTTTGCTATGTGAATAGAGAAATCTTTGGGTAACCTGTAAGAGGTAGGCCTCTCCTGATAGAACAAATGTTTTGTCTGCAAATTGAGGGGTAACTTTGAAACTCTGTTTTATACCTAGGGGCATGCAAACCTTTTGGCATGCAAGCAAGGGGCGACTATTTATTTTTAAAATTTTTAGGACCTCTAACCCTTTAAACTCGTAGGATTAGTCGTCACCAAACTTTCATAAAGAAAGGATGTGGGGAAAAAATCTAAAAGTTGCCCTTTTTATATGAGACATTCTTATCATATGACTGGATTAATCGAGCAGTTTTAGCACATAGTTCAAGCTCGTTAAAAAATAAACATAAGACGAGCAAATGTTTCCACCCGCGTTTAAGCTCGTTAAAAAATGAACTATCCCCCGGTAAATAACCACCGTGAATGAAACATTTCAGCCATTAAAGCCTTGGTCGTGTTTGCACCGTCACCTCCACTTTTCCATTGGCCGATCATTCACCTCCATTTGATTGTTTACCCATTTTGAGGAACAGCTGTGAAGAGTGATTTCACTAGCCATCCTTGTGACACTGCCGTGATTGGAAAATTCCAAACCTTACCTAGAATCAGCTGCTACCCATTTTATCACTCGTTCCTCAAAAGACGAGTCTTCTTTAAGCTCTTTTCAACTGACTCGTAAAATATGAAAAGATTTCCAAGTTTTGGCCTTCCAGCTCGTTAAAGCGACCAGAAGTGCTATCCCTCCTCTAGATTTTAATCTTTTTGGACTTGAGGGATTATTGCACAAAAGATCGAGCAGCGCTTGTTTTGTTCGGCTCATTAAAACGATCGAAAATCCATCCCTTCTGTATTGTTTTATACTTTTTCGGACTTAAGGGATTAGATGACGAAAAAGGAATTTCGGAGTTACCTTTACGTACCTTTTCAGACTCTCTAAAAATGAAAAGGACCGAGTTATCTTTGTCATTAGACTCGTAAAAAAGATTAATAGCGACAAACTTGTCTTTGGACGAGAACGAGTTTCACTATCGCTAGGCTCGTTAAAACATAGCGATGGGTTTGCCCGAAGGGAAAATTATAGAACAAGCATATGTTATCCTCCTCAAGCTTGACAAAAATAAAGAGGTACTGGTCAGAAATGACTGGGGAAAAATTGGGAGAAAACTCAAAGAAACTTTATTGGTAGCAAGTCGCTCTTGAACATGACACTTCCACTCCATGCCTGAGTCGGGTTGGGTTGTTTCATTCACGGTCACATCGCCATGGTCTCGCCATACCATCCACATTTGGGGTAAATGCTACCAATCCATCACATAAGTGTCGCTGACATGTTCAAGAGAAGTCATCCAGAGAAGTCACCTGTGTCCCATCCACTACCATACATCATACTTCATTCTTTCATGACCGCCACCCTGAACCGTATATCATCAGATCATTTTCACCTCCATCAAAATCATTTGCTCCGTTCTGTGTCATTGATGTGGGATTCATTAAGGCCCTCCTTTGACGGATCATTTCTTGTTGACATCAGCTCATTATCCAGGAAGTTGATCTAGGAACACCCCATTCAGTACTTTGAAGCTTGCATGCCTCAATGGCAAGTTTGTCACTTCCGGCGACAGGTATACATCAATGACCTTCGACCAAAAGATTTTGCGTGGTGTTCGACGCCAAGTCCTTTATTCACACCACGTGAATTGTACTGCAGTACCTTGAGGGTCATTATCATTATCGATGATTCCTCTCGCGCTTGTTAACATTTTACATCATTGACTGGTAATCAAGCGATGTCTTTCCATGTTCAACTTCAAAACATTTCTCACATGGATCGACTTGTACTTCGAGTGAAGATCGGACGAGATTGAAGACCCCAGATCTAGTTTCATCCATCCGGGCTGTGATATATATTCAGGAAAATAAAGACATTGAAATGTATAGCATTGCAGCACAGATAATCATCCTACCAAAAGGATGATGGCTCTATCAGAATCATCAGTCTACCATCAGACGATTGTCTGTCCTATGTACATGAAAGTGAATTTATAAAGCTGAGCATGGGAATGCCCGCCTCAGCTAGATCATGAAAACAATATGAAGATAATGTATTGTATTGTATCTTATTACAAGTCTCCTCCCAGCATTGAAAGAACTTCAGATCCTCCTAATAAAGCATTTCACCTGATAAACGGCCTCATACTTTATGGGGCAACTGTTATAGACATTTTTGTGCCTTACAGCTCTAAGCATGAAATGTCCATAAACCAAGGGCTCCTAAGTCCCTAAAAGTGTTGTTCTAACTCCTAAAGTAACAAGGTCAACAAATTACAGCTTCTCCCAGAAGTTTCTCCACCAGAAACTGCTCAGAACTAGTCAAATCAGGATCATTTCAGCTGCTCCACTGGCTAGCTACATTGCATAGCACCCAAATACACTAGCTAGGTGCATTGCAACGCACCTAAATGCACTACCAGAGTGAGTTGAGCGGGAAATGACAAGTGGCAGAGTCATTCCACGAGGTGGAGAGACAATGGAAGCTTCCAAAATCTTCTCCAATGACACTTGCCTCACTGAATTCGACCAGGGATGAGTAAGAGGCTCTCAGTCTCCAAGTGGAAGCAAGAACTGATAGAGAGAAGCCACTAATCAATTCATGAGCTGACTCATCCTCTTTGCATACATCTATATATGGATCCCTCATCCAAGAGATCCAGAGGCTGGAATATTGTACATTGCAGAGAATTGCTGTTGGTTTTGAGATAGATATCAGAGTATTGGGTGATTTATGCTTTGTTGGAGGTGAAGAGGGGCTTCTTTGCTAGGAGGTTGATGCTGGATCGGGAACCATCGGTTGTAACTCCTCCTGGATCTTCTTGTTATATCAATAAAACTATTTGAGTTTCTCCTACATGCTTGTGTATCATTGATGTTTGTTACATTTGTATGTTTAGCTTAAATATGATCCTAAGCTATTTATGAATATAAATCCATGTCTTTGTGTAGTTTTCTTCTTCTGTGATCTTACAGGAACTTGGTGAAGCTGGGCAAGTAAGGAAGCAGGTAGCTGGAAGCTGTCAAAGGAGAGAGAGATTGGATCAAAGGACTAACGCAAGACATAGGTTGGTTCATCCTATTCCTCTTTGTTTATAGTTCATAAAGAAGAATACAAAAGTAGTTTTCTCTGTTTGTTTCTAAGGTCACTGTCACACCTTAGTGGGATAGGGTTGTTCTGAATAGACACTTTTCCCGATAACATCTGGCCCCTCTCTCCATGGGATTCTTGCTTGAACAAGGTGCCAAACTGCCCAGTTCAGAGATAACCAGAATTGCTCAGCTATTCATGAAACTAAATTGCCAGCCCCAGACGCCTCCTCCTTATCTGCATTCTTGGTTCAATGAGGCAGGGAGATTCATTGTAGACATGATATCCTATATCTTAGGATTCCAAACCAGTGAGTTTGTTGATGAGACTACCTTAGTTATGATGTCCATTTTTGCTCCAGGACAGCCCCCTGTTGTCCAATATGATTATGCCACCTTCATAGCTAATAAAATCCATGAGAAATTTGTGAACCTGGATAGAGAGAGAGTGTTTAAATACACATCATACATATATCATTTGTTTCTATACAATCAGCCAGACAGTTTTCAAATCTCCCTGAAAAAATTGGATTGCAAAGGAGAGCCTAGGTCAGTAATCTTCTGGACCTCAGTTTTCCACCGTGTTAATGACTCCCCTTATTCCTACTGTGAATTCATTGACCGATTCATACATACGGCCTCCTCTTTACTGATGATAAGTCCTCCAGATAGACTTTCTGATGAAATGCAGAGAATTTTATAGCTCTCTAAAAAATACAGCATAGGTGACTGGTACTTTTACCAGAATCACACTGAAATAAGAATATATGGCTCTGAACTATGCCCCTATAGCTACCCAAATATGTGCTCCTGAGGTTGTTTGCACTAGAGTACTTCAGACAGTTTATCCATGTAGACTTGATCCACTTTTGCAATGCTAAGAAAAAGGCACAAACTCAAAATAAGAAATCAATTGTGCCCTTTTATTTTTAATAAAAGGGAAGCTGGGAGGAGGCATATAAGATTCTAGGGGAGCAATTTATGTTGAACAAAGCTTTTATTGGTCACCATATGACCCTGGTCATTTTATAAGTCATAGAAAGGTCAAATACAACCTGGCACCATACGTTCATTGCAAGATCCCTGAAATCCAACAGTATGCTAACCAACAAGAATGGTTAGAGGGCACATTAGTTGAAGAGATTACTGAAGAAGAAAAACTGGAAAAGGCTATGAAAGGGCTTGAAAAAACGCTTGACCTGGACTCTTTTGGACAAGTATCCTTCAAGCTGCCCCAGCACATAGGAGGTGACACATATTTTGCTGGGACTTCTCAACAACCATCACAAAGGGCCAGCACAACATCAGCTAAAGGCAAGGAGGTAATAGGTGAGGAACAGGAAACAATGGCAGATCAGCCAGATGCATCAAAGGGACAAGGTCCTTCAACACAGACAAAGGTACCTAAAATCCATGTTTTACAAAATACTCTCAAGAGAGACAAGAAGACACACCTGTAAGTGGATCAGCAGAACAACAAGGGGAAAAGAGGCAAAGGTTAAATCCTTACTCTGAAGAGGAACTCTCGAAAGAGACAACAGGCAACCTGAGAGGTGAGGGAAGAACTGAATAGCACACTCCTCCAATTTTGGACACATCAACTAGCTCATATCAGCAAGAGCTAGAGAGGCAGCATGGTGTGGAGGTTACATCCACCAAGCCACAGAGCAAGCAAGGCTCGGATATCAAGAAAGCATTTACTAAAATAAAGGCTAGAAATGAGCCAGTAAGGATCCAACTTTATAATCAATTACTGAGAATGGCTCCCACAAATCAACAAAGGCTAATGGCAGCCTATGATATTCAAGAAGGGAAAATGACCCTTAGTCACTTCAAGCCCACAATGCAGTAGCCACAGTCAGCTGGTGATTATATCAGGACCAATCTGGAGGTTCTCTCTAAAGACATCCACCTAATGGACCAGATTGAATTACATAAACAAACCAGAGAAATGGTGTACTCCACCCTGGCAGACAAAGCGCTATTAGCTCACAAATTGCAGAATTCATTGCACAATACCTCTGCCCAATTAGAGTTGGAAAAGGCTTCTTCTTTGGCTAAGGATAACATAATTAAATCCTTAGAAGAAATTATCATAGAGCTGGGACATGATCCCAAGGATCCCAAAGGCATCCAGGCATTAATAAAAAAGAAAGAATAAGACATTGCAGCCCTCAAAAAGCAATTAAAGCTACCGATCACAATGCATCCACAGACCACAGAAGTTGCACAGCAGAAAGCAAAGGATGACACAATGGGTTTACTGATGAGGATGAATGAGAGACTGGTAGAAACAGAGAAGGCATTGGAGGAGGCACTACAAGGAAAACAGGGAGAGTTGGCCTCTCAGCCATCTCAAACAGCTCCAATTGTTACAACTTCCCCTTCTACAGTCACAACAACAGTCCCTCCTACTGATCCGGCATCAACAACACCAAGCACTACATCAACAACAATAGCAACAACAACAGTACCAGATACCAGCATGGGCATGGAAGAGATGATGAAGGCAATAAAATAATTGGAACTCCAAATGGCAGAGCTAAAGGAAGCCAAAGAAAAATTGGCCAAGTTAGAGGTAAGCTATGATAAATCCAAAATAACTGTGGCCGAAAAAACAAGAGAAGTAAAGGCCTTGGAAAATAAGGTAAAATCCTTGGAGAAAGACCTTACTCTTCATAAAACTCTGTCAGAAATCAAAAAAAAATTGTGGACTAAAATTGGCCAGTCCATCACTAATCAATGGAGATCAATTCAAACAATCCACGAGCAAATTGAATTGATAGAAATAGCTCAAGTTGAGATTCAAAAGGCCAGAGAATTATTAGCAAACAAGCCCGAACATGCCAATAGACTAATTCATTTTTTGAATACCCATACCAGAGAGCAACTGGCAGCTCTAGATATCAGGGACAGAACACGTACCATTTTGACAATTAAAAAGGTGCTGACTATGAAAAATTTTGTACAAAATCTGGAGAGAAAGTGCCAAGAGATGCAGACAGAAATAAATGCCTTTACAGCCAAGTTTACAGTCTTGCAGCAAAAGGGTCTACCCAGTTTGTTAACTAGCAATCAGAGGCTGTTGACACATGAACAATATGCTCGCAGGGTGAATACATATGTTACCAATCAGATTACAACATCATCAAGCACTTCAGAAGACATAGTACCTCCCACTGGACAAAGCTTATATGACAAATTAGAAAATTTGTTCTACATTGAGCATGAGATAACACATATTTTTGAAGTCCAGCCCAATTACTACAGGTATACTGAAGCCGATGAAACATTAATAAAACTACAAAGACACCAGTTGCCAACAGACCAATGGTGGCAGGGCATGTTAGAGGTTTTACCAAGGTAGTTTTGGTTCTCTTTCTTTTTGATCATCTGCATTTAATCAAATTCACTGTACGTGCCAAACTTCATGAGAATGAAAACAACAGAAAAAGGTAGGCACGCCAGAACGCATTGAAGCGGAATCAGGCACAGATGAAAGGGCCGGGACAGCAACGCAGGAACGCGAAATAAAGGAACAACTACCAGCCGACTTGTTGAGTCAAAAAGTCAAATATATCAGACCACCTAAGGCAGCCAGCACAACGGAAATTACTCCTGCATTCATTGCGCTCTGTTTCCAATGTCATTTACTTCTTTGAAGAAGTAGATGGATAAAGTTAATGCTTGATATTTTCTCTATGAGATATTTTGTAACTATTTTTTGTATAAATACCTCCTCTAGAGATGTATTGGGGGTTGGCTGGTGAATATCATTCTGGACCTGCGCTGTAAATTTGAGAACTCTTCAGAATAAAGATTGCTGGAATGCTTTGCTGATGAACTTGTTGGTTGTGGAATTAATGGCAGAAGAATATGTTACAGAATACTCGTGTTACCTCATGGATCAATAAGTCTTTTTAACTCTTGTTTGACTGTTCATATGTTTTATATATCATCTATATATCATGTTCTGAATTGCAGGAAAAAAGGATAGCCCAGAATTTACTTTACTGTACTCTGTGTTCAATTCCTGTCAATTTTTATGTTTTCTTCAGGACTAGCATAGGCAGGAATTCTTGACTGCTCCTGTCTCCCTGGTTCTTACACCGTGAATACAACTAAGGAATTCTTAACTGCTCCTTGGGAATATTCATACACATTCCCTCTATTAGCATAATGAAAGATTCTTAATTGCCTTTCATTTCCTGACTTCATTTCATCTTATTCCAGCTTGAAAATTGTTCTATGTTTAATTATCTTGCTTTGTAGTTCCTCCTTTTGCCTAAGAAACCATACCCAGAAATTCATTTTCACTGACTCCATTAACCCAATGGTCTGAACTTCTTATACTTTGCAGCTCCGTTTTATTGAATTTCACCTTCCAAACACCAAATAAATACTTGTACTTCATAACTAGCCAAACATATAGCAAAACAAAGCTAAATTATAAAGAGAGAGCCCTCTCTGGTTGTAGATTGGCTAGAATCTACAGCTAAAAGACTGGTTAGTGGTTACCTCGGCCGTATTCCCTTTTCCACTACTTTTGGGGAACAACCTGAGTGATAACAATATCCTCAACAACTTTTAGCAGATCTTCACCTATGATGTCAAAAAAAGCCAAGTACAACTCAATTGACCATCCATCAGGTCCTAGGCTTTTGTCTTTTTTAAACCACTTTAGGGTGGCCTCCAAATCTTCTAGAGTAACTTCTTTGGTTAGGTCCCCTTCCTCCTCTTGATCTACGAACCTCAGAAAAAGTTGTGCCACTCTAATGATGTCTGCCATATTTTCTTCCCGCGGGGCACTGTAAATTCGTTTGAAGTGAGAGGTTGCCAGCTCAGCCAGTTGTTGAAATGTGTTGACAACCTGTCCTTGTTCGTTTCGAAGCTGCAAATAGTATTAATCGCCTTCCTTCCATTGGCAAACTTATGATAGAATTTGGTATTTGCATCCCCATCCTTCATCCATATTGCCCTACTTCTTAATCGTTAGACTTCTTCACGATCCTTAAGAATTTTCCCTCTAGCAGAGTATAGGGATGTGATTTTCTCCTTGTGTTCAATAGAAGTGAATAATCCTCCCTGATCATTTTCAAAGACAGATAACTCAGATTC
The DNA here is from genome assembly GCA_031772625.1 of Pinus tabuliformis. Classification (NCBI taxonomy): domain Eukaryota; kingdom Viridiplantae; phylum Streptophyta; class Pinopsida; order Pinales; family Pinaceae; genus Pinus; species Pinus tabuliformis. The sequence goes on along the minus strand of CM062816.1, from coordinate 1,780,080,739 downwards.
TCTCTGTCGTAGGGAGTGTTCATCCAAGTTCCTTTTGTTGTGAGCCCATTGTTTGGACATTTTCTTCAACTCTGTAAGATTTTGAATAAAACAATTTGTGATATTACCCCTAGCCCCAGGAGGGTTTGCTTTCCAGCATTCATAGACCATGTTGATATAAGAGTCTTCCCTGAGCCAGGCAGAGCAAAATTTAAAATGTCCCTTGGGCTTTGTTCGACCCCCTTCAATGTACATATAGATGGGAACATGATCAGAGATACCCCCAGATCCAACCCATTGTCTAATGTGAAAACCCAGATCAAGTACCTTCTCTTTGACCTGAAAGCGATCAAGTCTGCGAGCCAGACCATGTTCCCTTGTCCTGTTATTCCTCCAGGTCGCTTGTAATTTAGCTGAAGGGATATCAATCAACTGATGTGAATATAGGATGGATGAGAAATAATCAGATAGAGAGTCCCTCTGTGCTCTATATCCCCAAGACTCAACATGACCGATGGAAAAATTGAGATCCCCTCCAAGAATCAGATGGTCTACCAAAAATAGGTTTGAATCCAGGAGGTTTTCCCAGAAATCAGGTATGTTTTGACAAGGTCCATATATATTGAAAATCCAGAAATTCATTCCCAGGTCCGCTGAATGAATGTCAGCACCAATATGGCCAGCCCCTCCCCAACAATTGAGTAGCTTAATAGAACGAGAGTTGTATCCCAAGGGAATACCCCCAGATCTTCCATGTGCGTCCAATCCAATAACTAACCACCCAGGAAACATATTTTGAAGGGTATGGGAAATGACAATAGCAGGACAAAGAGTCTCCTATAGAAAGATTATATCATCCGAGTCGGTTATAATTAACCAACGGAGTGCTAGTTTTTTGTCAGGCCTAGCAAGCCCCCAACAATTGAAGGAGATGATCTTCATGGAAGGGGCTCAGAGGGGGTTTCTTTGGCTCTAGGTACCCCAGGTATAGTGGATTGTTTGCCCAAAGCAATCTCATCTCCTGCCACAGATTGAGCAATAGTGAGCAAGGAGGGTCTTCCCCTATGGAGCTTATGCGGAGGGGGGGAGGGAATGATATCAAGCTCGACATGGTCCAAAGCCTGTCTCTTGGATTTTGAGCATGTCAGATAACCAGTTACAGGGGGTGCCTGAAAGAATGTGGAAGATGGAGGAAGAGGGGAAATCGAAGGGGAGGAAGGAGTGGGGGTAAAAACGGGTCTTGATGCAACATGGTAAAATATCGGGGGAGAGGCAGCAAAAATAGAGGTCGGACCCAAACCAAATTTTACACCAGATGATATACTGGAAAGTAAACCAGATGTGATGATATCAAGAAAAGATGTGCAGCAAGGAGAGGATGAAGTGAAGGGTAAGCTCTTACCCGGAGAATGCGAGTCACCGGAGGTCGCCTGAATTCGTGCTGGAGGCGGGGGAGGAGGTCGATGGGGAGGTCTGCCACGCTTCTTCAGAGTGGTCGATGGTGGGTCCATAACCTTGTCTATCGAGGTCGTCTACATCTTGAACATCCCTTCTGTAGGCTCTGTATTCTGAGGCTGCTCCTCCTGAATTGGGGACTCCTGTGCCATTGGTTCCTGAATCGGGGTCTTTTTGAAGCCCTTGCCGTTAAGTGGACAATATTTATACAAGTGACCCAACTTGTGACATCGTCTGCATCTAAAAGGGACACCTTCGTAATCTAGTATCTGCCTCCTTGTTTCATTCCTCCATTGAATGTTAATGTGCTCCAAAAGGCCATCAGAGAGATCTAGGTGAACTAGAGTCCTGGCAATAGCCATGCGCCTCGTACTCTGAAAAGAGTCATCATATGTGAGGTAGGTGCCAATGGAATTTCCAATCCACCTGAAAACATCCTCCATCCAGAAATGTAGAGGTATCCCTGGAAGGCGTACCCACATGGGTCCAGCATCGACCCTCTCCTGTTCCGGGTCAAACATTGGCATCGATCTTCTGATCAAAACTGGTGCTTGATCAATGTGCCAGACTGTAGAAAGTACCTAGTTGGTGTGTGCAAGACAGCTGAAATGGAGTGCAAACCAACCTTTAATGAATGTTTCAACCTTTGGGGGATCTTTTAGGTGATGACCCCAGACCTCTGAGGTTCATTGTTGAAGATTTTCCACACTGAAATGTCCGCTGCGAACCCAACCTACAAGCACTTTCTCTGTGGTATCCATGAGTCCAGTAATTAAGTGTCCTCAGTGAGTTTTAGAAATACCTCATATTTCCAAAGCTTCAAGCACTGCTTCTTCTTAGAAACCTTGCAAAATTTAGTACCAGAAGTCTTTGGTACCGAGGCAGGATGTGTAGTCGACGATGAAGGGGATGCCCTAGGTCCCGTAGCAACCGTTGATGGAATGGAAGCAAAAATACCTGGGATGGGACCAATTCCCATGAAATTTCCCAGAGGGGGGCCGCGGTCGTCAAGGGAGCAGATGAGACGAGTTCCTGTGCATCAGAGACTAGAAGGTGGTTGGCCAAGGGTATACAGGAGGCAGATGAAGGAGGGTTTGATATTGAAACCGCTTCAAGGGTTTTTTCGCTAGGGTTTGTCAAAGGATCCAAAAAATCCAAAGTACGTGGAGAGAGTGGATGGGAGATGAAGTCCGAAAGCGATGGGGCGTCCTTAGGCAACGTCATAGAAGGTATGTCGGAGAGGGAGATGGGCGGAAGAGCATCAACTTCATCAGAGAGCTTGTTTTCGAAGGTAAATTAACCCGCCGCTGTGGTCTTGGGGTGTGTCCAGATGGGCACATCCTTCGAATGATCCACGGAATAATCAACCATCTCATCCTTAACTGTCGAGACCACCCGCTGACAGCTGCCTTTAGGTTGATGCTAACAGGAACGGAGGTAGTGGGTGAAGTGAGAGAGGGTTGAAGAAAAAACAAACTACGTGAAGCTAATGAGCCGGTGGAGAGCCTGTTTCCAGTTAAGGGTAGTGGAGAAATGGGGGGGAATGACATCAAAGCTGTTACGGGGGTAGGCGATGTCGTACCGCAGAAACAGAGAGTTGTAGACGGTCTCTGCAGAGAAAAGCTAACCCTGTCGCCATCAAAGTTTGGACATATATCTGTTTTAATTTTAATTTATTATTATTTATTTTTAATTTAAATTTAAATTATTTATTTATTTATTTTAATTTATTTTGGTAATTATTGAAATTATTTTTTTAGGAGGTTTTTATTTTATTTTATTTTTTTACCTAAAAAAATGGGTTTAGATTTTTTTTTTTTGGTTTAATTTTTTTTCCTTAAATTATATTTTTTTTGAAATTTTTTCATTTTTTGATATTTATTTATTTATCTTTGTTAGTTTTTTATTATTATTTTTTTTTACAAGTTAATTTTGGTTCTTTTTTTACATTTTTATGTTTTTTTGTACCAAGATAAAAATGACTAACATTTAAAAAAAAGTATCCACATTTAATACATTAGAAAATTTAAAGTGTAAAATGTCCTCTAAACAAAAAGGGTTGATGCTAATTAACAATTTTCAAAATCAAGATGAAAATCACTAGCAAAAATAAAATGTTCATACTTGATACATAAAAAAATTTAAAGTGTAAAAAATAAGCCCTCTAAAAAAAAGTGTTGATGCTCCATAAACACTTTTCAAAATCAGCATGAAAATAACTAACATTTAAAAATGTGCATACTTGATACATAAAAAAAAAATAAAGTGCTAAAAATACGCTTAAAAGAGGTGTATTATGAATCACCAGTTTTCAAAATCGAGTGATTTTTTGCAATCTAAAAAAAATGGGTACTAGGTAATTTTCTCATTTGATCGGTAACTATGTTAGAGGTTTTACATGTAATATATAGGATATGTTTGAGAGTATTGACCATGAATAATATATAGGATGAGGAGTAATCCATGAATAATATATGAATCTAATGCTTATTTTTCATATTTTTGTCTTTGCCATGGTTGTGTTTCACATGGTATCAGAGTTGGTATGTTCCTAACCCACTCAATCTTGTTTGAGCCACCAGTTTTTATGGCCTTTTTTTTGCATGCCAATCCTACACCTTTGATTTAGATGCATTGGCATTCTATCTCTTTTATTATTGCAGTGCACTCATTTTCCACTCTAATGTATCTATATACCTCTCTCAGATCTTCCATTTCCCCTGCAAATTTTGTGTCAATTTCGTTTCATGGCACTATTTTTAGATGTACGTTATTTTAGCCCATTTGCAAGTACGACCCCCAATACCAAATAGCATTTTCCAGATTGCACAACCCACCTGTTATACATGCACCATAATCTCCAAGTCACGTGGCTAGTAGATTCACTATTTTATTTTTAACTGCGGTGAATAGGTAAAAACACAATGTTCCAACATTCAATTCAGCGATTACAATGAAGAATTGGAGGGTATGTTGTGTTCAATCACAAATTGTGCACTATGTTGGAGTGTCATTTATTGGGAATGGAGCGTTGAAACTCCTGGTTGGTTTCTCTTCGATTGAAGCCTGAGGTTTATATGTGAAATTGTATTGACATTGATTCATTATGCAATACTCTTGCATTGATTTTTGTGTTCATGATATACTTTGAATGGTTTCCATTCAAGTTTGTTGAAGCACTTGGCCTAAAGCTCCTCCGCTAACAAATTTGTATTGGTTGTTATCTTTTCCTAGTCTGATCATACCGAAAGAAGCACACTTCTATGGAAATCTTGTAGTGGCTTCTCTACAAAGAGTTTAATCACCAAATTATACTTTGAGCTTGTCTTCAAATGATTTTGAGGGTCGTTCCATTGTGACTGGTATAACATAGTGCATTGAGTCTCTGTGTATGGATTATCAGTTGTTGTGAGACATGGAGCACATTCCTTGCCAAAAGGATTTTATTAAATCATGAGGTCCCTCTTGCATCCTTAAATTCCAATCCCGCCTTGCATTGGTTATGCAAGATTGATGTTTCATTTTTGGATTGTGAAGTGTCAGGATTCAAACTGATTTCAATGAAGAAGGCTGAAAGAAAATTGCTATAATGGTAAGGCAGTGGGACAAGTGAGTTTCCCTCCATGTGGATAAGATATCAAGGATTCAAGCAGACTGATTGTAGCATATGTGGAAGTGCGTGAATTAATTCCCATGTTTATTTTTGGGTTACCACATTCAATTTAAATAGTGATTCATTTTTCCAAAAGACTGAGCGAAATGGATGAGGCATGACTGGTAATAAAATTTCCATTATCAGAATCAAAACCGACCCCTGTCAGTCATAACTAAGAGCGAGAATAAAGAAAATAGGACGATGAATTTTGGAGAATCTAGCGACAAGCATATCAAAATTCCCTTAGATGAAGTTTCCATCGAACGGTTAGTGATTGGAAATTTGTATTAGGAATTATCATGAGCTGTTGGGGACGAATAGAGCTAGTACTGCCTCCACCTGCATAGAGGTGTAACACAGAGATTTGCCTAGTTCATCATTGAGAACGTCACCATACAAGCATGTATGGTATAGATCATTATTGTGGCTTCGCAGATAAGAAACATTATTATCTCCGCCTCTACTATAATTATTGTGTATAGCCTCCATCGACTGGCATAGGAAGATTCCATTAAGGTGAAAATGGTTTCTTTGGAATATTGGTTACATTGTTGTGATTTTCTCAAGTATTGCATGAAGTCGGTAGAAATAGGGTTGGGTGCCATATTGTTTTGGCACGTTGGGTGATTATGGAGTGTTCATAGCTTATTGAATTTGGTCTTATAGATTGCAACATAATATACTAATTGTAAGCTGCAACAAACTTGGCTTGGTTTTGGTGCACTGAATACATTTGAATTTACCGAGAATTGTGGCAAGTTTTGGGTTGATTGCTGGTAATATTGCTAATTTTGAGTGTATTTTGGCCATTGTGTAGAATTATCTTTGAGCATTTTGTCCAACAAGGTATCTTTGTTTATCATTGCAACCACTTTAGCCATCTAATTCGAGAGATTCACTTGATATGTTCAATGAAAATGACCAGAATTAATATACTATTGGAGTTCATGAAAAATTTGATACTATGTTATGTTGATGATATAGTCAAAATAAACAAAATCAATCTTGCTGATATTCAAATTTGTCTTCAAAATGCACAAGAAAAGATTGATTTTTTACAACTAGAATCTCAGCTTCAGCGAGAAGAATTAAAACAGAAGAGTTGTCATTCTAAAACTGTTTTTGTTCAGAAAATTGAGACAGGCCCCCATCATCTTCCAGAAAGTAATCATATCAATGAGATTAAGATTGATTGAAATGCGGTACCCATCTCAAGAGCAGAGTTGCATGCAGAAGCAAAAATTCAACATACGCTTCCCAAGCCCATCATCAAACCTCAGGAAGAGCTTGTCCATAACAGGCATAGAATTGGTCTTAGATATGACAAGGATGTGTCCTTTCATATTCTGGATTACTCAAGGCCCATCCGGCTTTAGAGTGTTGGATTTCTTTATGACAATTCATCTTCAGTTGTTTGAGATCCTGCTCCTCTTCCACAAAAACCACACCAGAATGTTAAATGCCAATATTGTGATAGAGTTGACCATATGAAAGATCATTGTTTTGATCTTCATCCATGTAAGGATTGTCATAAAACCACTCATTCTTCAAAAAAATACTTCAAAATCAAGCCTCCTTCAAGAACAAACATTCATCTTGGATGGATCGCTTCTTGGTAGTGGGCTTCAACAACTAAGAAGATATTTCAGTCATATGTTAGAACTTGTTCTATAGTATTGAACAATATTGTAGTTGAGTTTTCTCCATCTTCTCATATTGTATATGACATGGAGGAAGTGGTGGTCATATACAAACTTTAAAGCCACATCAAGCGAGGTTGAGCCACAACCTGCCATACTAGATTCAGAGTTATCACCAGAGAAAAATATTCCCTTGAGGATTCCTTTGGTTGGTGGTCAGCCTTAAACCATCTATGTGGGGTTGAGACCTCTCTTTTTAAATAATTGGGGACACTTCCTCTAGCAGAAGACTTCAAATTCTTTCCAGTTTTGGAAGAGTTCCAGGAATTTATTTAAGCATTTTGGAGTGGTCATCCTTAACCCACTGCAGGTTGTAGACCTCCCTTTTCCAGGTTGAAGGTCTCCCTCCTCAAAGCATTAGGGACAATTCCTCTAGCAGAAGATTTCAACTTCTTGCTAGATTTGTAAGAGTTTCAGGAACTTCATTAAGCATTCCAGTGTTGGTGGTCATCCACCACCTTATACCAACATTTCAGAGAGCACATTTAACCTCGTGGTTCCATGCATTTTTTCACATTTTTTATTACAACTCTTTTCTTGGACTCACACATACCCCTTCAGATTGAGGGGGGGAATGTTGGACACCTAATCCACTAAGGGTTATGGTGAAGAAGTTGAACAGTCAAAGGGAGTCCAAGAGAACTTGGAAGATGAATCCATGAGTCACTCCAATTTATTATAAATGTATATCATGTCAATAATATATGCATCTAATTCTTATCTTTCATATTTTCATATTCGCCAAGGTTGTCTTTAACATATTTTATCATGCTGAGATTTTTTATGGAGCACTTCCACTAGTAGCGGATGCCAGATTAGGAATTATTCCAAATTTGATTTGTTTGAAGAAATTCTATGATAGTTCTAGAGTTGATGGTAATCCTTAAACCATCACTGGTTGAGACCTTTGAGTTCTCCCATATTTTAGTATTGTTTGTGGTTTTCTCTAAAGAACCACCATCCTTGGTTTGTGGTCATCCTTTGGAAACCATTTCTAAGTGACATTCAGCTCTTGCATGAGATGAATTTTTTCATTTTTAGCTATCATTCTTGGACTTTGATACATCCCTTCAGATTAAGTGGGAAATGCTATACACCTAATCCTCAGGATTATAGTTATTAGAGTCCACAAAACCTAGGAAATTGAATCAATAGTTTACCTATTGTATTAATATGTACACTATGTACATCATTGTTTGAGCTAATTTAATATACAATTGAATTTGGTTTCCAATTTTGCTGTCTTACAAGTTTGCAATCGTGTAGTTAAAAGTGAAATTCAGATTAAAATTTCCATATTGATCCGTAAATGTGGCAATCGTAAGATTGAAAATTCATGTTTTGATTTTATGGTTAGAGAGATATACAATTCAACATGTAAAACTATTGAAAGAAGATGATTTAGTACAATAAGCATATATTGGACTCCACGCACAGTAACCGCCAACAAGAGCTTCAATTTCGTAATTAAATGAAAAATTTCTAGAGGGAATACATGAAATAAAGGTTTGTGAAATGTTTGATGCAAAACATGAGTAATTTGGAACATGAGAATGAACTTCAAATGAGTGGGTTCGCGATTCAGACACATACTATGGACTCTACCCAAGGTAACTCCCAACCAGAGCCTTAGTTGTCTAATTAAATGAAAAATTTGTACCAGACAAGATCTAAACTAAAATATTTGAGGCTTGTTTGCCCAAAAAAAAAAAATTCCCTAGAAATAAATTAAAAAAAAATTCATTTAATTCACCAAAAATAAATTAAGTTTGATATTGTTGCAGACAAATAGAGGTAATTTTGAGTGCTTCGGAATTATTTGTTTCTAACTTCCCTGAATTTGATTTTGATTACTTGGAATATTAAGACACCCTGATTTTAATTAAATTTAAAAATAAAATATGGCACAGTACGAGAATCTTAATTTTCTGATTTTTTTACTCTTTTATATTAATTCATCCATTAATTCAAGAATAAAAGGTTTAAGTGGATCCCACCTTAATTTACAAATTAAATTAACCTTCACAATTGGACATAATGCACATAATACCAATCACAAAGCAAGGTCCTAAGGCATCCACATTTTACAACCTCCATTAGAAGGAGCCAGAAACACACTAACAAATTCTGTGTATTTTGTAGCAACAACATACAAATTTGACACAAACAGGTGCTTACAATTTATAAACACCAACCTCTCTATCTAAAATATCAACGCCCACAAAAAATCCATTCATTGATCATAATCATGAGAATAACATCCCTTCTTCATGCTTACAGGGTGTTACAAACCATTAAACCCACTAACACCATTTTTGATGCTCCAGGGCTTTGTCTCACACTTCAATTTATTCAACCATTTAACCCTGTAAGCATGAAGAAGGGAGCACTTCAAGTATTCATACACTTTTGTTCAACGTCTTTAGCTAGCTTGCATAGTCTTTAAGCCATTGTCGGCCAAAAGCATTGAAACTTTTCAATTCCCATAGCTTTACCCATCACATCATGCTTTAATATTATCCATCTTTACATAAAAACAACTCGCTTTGATATGTATTGCCATTATTCCCAAGTACTCTCAGTGTATCAATTATTTTAAAACACTTACTTTTCCAGAATGCACATCACCATGTCACTTTTCTAAATTACTAGCAAGTTAAAAATGATGTGCGGATTTTGGAATAAATTCTATTTGATGACTAGAAAGGGTGAAAACATGTAAATGGGTTTGCTTCCAACACATGAATATGTGCGCCTTTTTATTTAGAGTTTTTTTTTCATCCAACATGTGAAGATGTACAAATACAAGAGTGTTTCATACGTTTCTTTTACAGAAATTAAGATTTTTCTTGGTTCTCACCTACATAATGAAATCAAATTCTTACACTTGTACCTTAAAGTGGAGAGTTGGTGGGAGGTAGGTTTGCCATCCTAAATTAATGATATCATGAATACAATAGCTCCTCACATCTATAACAGAGTCAAGTGGAGAGTGGACAAGTGGTAGGGTTGGCATAGTAAATGAAATCATGAATACTGTAACTCCTCACCTCTTTAATGGAATCCACCTTTCCCATTTGTTCTTAAAAGTTGAGAATGAAGGGTAGGTAGGGTCAAGTGAGAACAAATCAAAATGCAGAAGTCATTAAGATGGTTTTCACTAGTCAATAGGGATGGAATTTGATGGGTAAATTACTCGTCACGATCTGTCAAATACAGATAAAAAATTGCACAACTGTTAAGATCTTTTCTTGAAATTGTGAACACAACTGGGGGTGGTGTGAAAACCATAAAATTTAATGGGTGGGTCTATTTTGAAATTTCAACCCTATTGGTCAGTGTAATATGCATGTACATACAATATACATAGCAATTGGGAACTCCTACGGTGAACTTCCTTTTCAGTAGGCCAAGTGTCATTGGTTCTTTTAACACCAGTAGCTACCTTGTTGCCCATCATTCGTTCCATCACCTAGGGCATTCGTTAAACCATAAATCACAGATTGAAATTTAAATTTTGAAATCTTATCTAAGTGAGCATGACTTATGAGTACCTGGTAAGTCACTTTTCTCTCATCTCCAGCGATTTGACACTGCTTGGGTCATTAGAATTTGGAACGATGACTTCCATTTGATCCATCTCCATTTTCTTCCTCTGTTTGCTTCATGTGGTGAGTATTATTCACATACAATAATGCAATTTTGAGCACTCTCCTCACTACCATCTAGGTATTCATTTATACAATTGTATTTTTCTATAGTTTCAATGTCCATGTAGTAAATTACCTATCAACACTATCTCAGCATATTCTCCCACCTATCATCGTTGTCCCATTCGAATTTTCCCTAGCTTGTTGATCATCATCCTATTGTCACTGCTACAACACCCTCTAAATTTTTTCCTATACTTTGCAACATACTTTTTATCATGTGAACAGTCGTGTCTAGTTGTGAGAGTTATCCCATACTTTCTTCCTAACTTTATAAGTCTCCTTTTAAAGGAATTCAATGTATCTCACCCCCCTCCCTTAACGATAGTGCCATTCTAATCCTCTCCTTATCAGTCGAGCCTGCTTGCGCATCCTTATCCACGGAGAAAAGATATACTCCATATGCCGCTAGCTATTCATTGGTCTCTTCCTTCATGGAGAGATTTCATTCACCCGAGTGGGACAGAGATATATGTAATTGAACCAGATGGTGGGATAGGGAACAAGTCTTATATGCCACTAGCTAGCTTTCCCTTTAAAGAAACCAATCGATGGATTTGTGTAATGTGTTCTCTCTTGAAGCAAGTGATTCCCCCTGAGATAGTAGAAGAGACGGATGGTGACAGCATGAAGGATCAGGAAAACCACTTCTATCTATCGGTGCTGGGTTATGCACGTTTGATCAATGCTCTCGTTAGGGTGAGCCAACCTTCCCTGGCGAAGCCAATGTGGATAAAGCCGATGCGGATAAGGCTGCTCTCTCGATGCAGGTAATAAAGAAGCCGTCTCCCTATCATCCGTTTCCCAATGAGTAAGCTCCCGCCTCGGGGACAAGGCGGGGCCAATGCATATGCAGGAGCTACTAGCCCTTTCTGGTCCTTTCTGGTTATGTTTCCCAAGACAAAAAAGGCCAAGCAGATTGGATAAGGAAGGGTTATCGCCCGAGGCAGATCTTCATTGGCTCATCCAACTCCTATGAGTTCCGCGGATTTCTATGACGCTAGAAGTGGATCGGCGCTGCACTACACTATATAGATATAGCAGTGGTACACAAGACTATTAACTGAGTTCTACATCCGAGGAAAGAGGTGGTTATCTGCTCGGTCACACATAATACTATAGCGATGGATGGTAGGCACGACCTATTCCTCTCTGTGCCCACAGCGCATAAGCATGATCCGCCTTACTCAACTATTCCAGATCGGCACTACTGGCCTCGAGATGTTACTTGGAGATGTTACTTGGAGATGTTACTTCAAGGTGGATCGGAGAACCGACCTAACTATTGGTTATATCAAGATTATGTTCGCCCGTCAGGTCATGCTCTTCTTTATTGCCATAGCTGCAGTGATTCCAGTGAATACTGATTCAGTGAAATTGAAACATCTATATTCTCGCCAGAGGTCATCTCCTCCATGCTGAGTGGGAAATGCATACGAGCTGGGTGAAACACCTTAAAATCATGATGTGTTTGCATCTTAATTCCGAGGGGAACTCTCTATGTGCCAAGTCACCCAAAAATGCAAGAACATGTGTGCCAAGCTCCACATCATCTCCCACATGTGGTCAAAATAGATCTCAACCATCAAACATATCCATGCAGGGAAGAAAATCGACCCCTCCACACGTGTGAGGGTCTAATCCATGAGATGACTACATACTGATACTCTGGAGGAGCGCTCAAGGATTTGAGGATGGGAGAAGATGGAGGAGCCCACTAGGTATCCAAAAATGCCAAGATGCCTGAGAAATAACTGATAAAACATGCCATGCAACGTCCATATGTGATCTGTGTAAGAACTCTGCATGTAGAACCCCACCACTGACTGAAACTGGATAATCTGAGAGAGCGCTCACCAAGATGATGATCCCGGTGGATGTATGAGCCAAATGGGTGCTCAGAAGTGCAAAACGCTCTGATAGATAGGCTACCAATCATTGCCATGCACGTCCATGAAAGTCACACATGTTAGCTCAAAGGATCATGCAACGTCCCAGAACTTATAGAAAGGAGGCTAAATATATCTAATTCCCCTTAGAATCCGGGGGAGCGCTATATACCATTGGAAAGGTCTCTAAAGAAGCTTTCCATCCATATGTCATATGCCTCAATTTGACCTAGGTCGCAGGAGATCCAGACCTCTGAATTCAGGGTGTCAAAAGCTGATAAACCATGCTGGAACAGACCTGAAAGGCAAGGAAAACCCTACTGAGCTCGATATATCTGATAATCACACTGGATGCTGTTGTATGATGCTAAATAACCCCAAATATGCCATGTCATACTTATATGCTAATGTAAAATCCTATGTCAGGGTGCACTAGTGATATATATAGGTGTCTTGCATGCAATGCACTTATACATATCACTAGTCCCATACAAATACTGAGCAAAAACACTCCCTGGATCTTACTGGCTCGGTCAGCGCATCCTTACCAGCAGCCACTTACTTACTGGCCCACTTCTCTTATTTATTGGCAGCGCAAGCAGGCTCGACCATAAGCCCCCCCACCCAATAAGTAAATTGAACCTTTGAGTAGCTTCCCTTGCTCCCCATGCACGATTGCTGGATTACATGGCGGGGCGGCTGGATGGATGATCGATTAGCCGAGGACTTCTAGTAGCATGCTCCTGCGGGGATGGTCCCGAGAGGGTTGACCTTTAGCAGAGATCGTTTCACTGCCGGATGAATTATCAACAGCCAGAACTTGTTAGATCAGATCAGATATCAGATGATTGGGTGGGGTTAGGCACTTACGACCTTTACACCTTGACTATGCTGCCTACTTTGACCTTTTTATTGACTCTTACCACCCTGTTCCTAGATACTGCCTTACTTAGACTTACTGCTGCATTGGACGGATAGATGGGAGGGATGGAAGCACTTCAACATAGAAGAGCTGGACGGGCTTCAGACATTGCTAGGAGAGGATAGGCCTTTTATCACACTTGCTTAATTAATGCTTTGTTGGTATGGCACTATTACTATTAACCCTTTACCCTTGCCTTACCTTTGATTAAGTTCATACAACCTCACCTTATGACCTAGTAGCGACATCTACATCTGATTCGAGTACCGGCATCGCGATTGCATAAACTCTTGGGCATTGAAACCTGGGATCGACTACCGGCGGCTATCGGCTATGATTGGCTCTTATATTATATAGAAACGCCGTAAAGGGTATAGTTCATTAAGAGGAAAATACACATCACGGGAATACAACTATATTTTCTCTTGACTTAAATAGGCACTTGAAATTAGTTTCTATAACCGGGATGCCCTTTCCCCCTTCACTAGCCAGAGGATAAGGAAACATTTCCCACATATTCCCAACAGATGAGAGAGATTGAGCTATGTCGTTTACTTACGAGCATATCCAATTTAGCCACGTTATCGCCAGAAAAACGAGATTGATCAATCTCAAATATACCCTTAGGAAGTTGACCTATGATTGCCGGGATGCCACTAGTCGATTCAGGTGGCGATCCACTCGGTGACAATGGATTCTTTTCTTTTTGCGAATGATTGCTAAGGTCATTCAATCGTTCGTTATATATGAGATTATTACGTTTTCCCTGCATCGTATTAGGTGGGAAATGATTGATAGATAGTTCTTTTTTTAGGTTTTTTTCGCTAGACCTCCTCTTCGGGAAGCACTAGATCGGCCGTCCAGATAGTATATCAATCTCCTCACGAACTCGTACAATCGATGCCACAGAGATGGTCAACTCCATCATCAGAGAAATAGGTAAACGAGCGACGATTTGACACCAGATATATGGAGGTGCGAAAAAAGCTGTTGTGGGAAGCGGGGAAACCATGAAAAAAAGACGATTCTTCGTGGAAGTTTTCACAGAAATACCCTTATCTGGCAAACGGATCACAATTACGGGTACTTGGGAGCATATTGATGAAATGAATGAAATACGAACAGTTGACATAATATGGTCAAAAATCTTAGGTTGTAACTTGATCATGAGCAAATTAGTTGATGTTGTACCCGCAAAGCATGGGAAGTGCCGAACATTGGGAACTACCCGGGAAAGAGTGAGAAACAAGAACGGGAAGAAGCGAAAACCACTTGGGTAAAAAACTTGATTGTATCTCGCCCTTCGTTCTCCGTAGCAACTGGGGATTGAAGAGCACCAAATTTGATAACTTATGGAGGGAAAGACGGAGTAGGAGCATGCTACTGGAGACGTAGTAACACATGTTGAAGAGGCCTCCGTCAATCGTGTACGAACGGAATACGGGTCCAAAGGCAGGGTCGGAGAGGGTTTAGCTGATGGAAATATTGACTCTTCCGGGAACCAATGACGCATAAACCATGTCGAACTAAGACCAATCAATATCCGAACGGAACGAATTCTAGCTTCTCCCGGAGGAGTTTTCGATGCAAAATTCGTATGATACGGATGAAAGATTCATACAATATTCGCTCGTCCGTCCAGCGCAACGGGCGCCAACATCTTCGAGGGAAAGGGATACCGGGGAAGGGATAACGGGAAATGAAGCAACACTTTAGCAAGTGGGTGCTTCAGAATTTGTGTAGGGATAGTTTCAGGATAGTGAGTGACAGAATTTGCCTTCCCTACTTATATTTATTCCCCTCAAAGGGCTCTGCGAAGTCCTGGTCTTACCTGCCTGCCTGCCTGAGTGAGCTAGCTCTGCAAGGTCCTGGCCCTTGATTTCTTCCCCTTGGTCGAGGGGAAGGAATCAATATAGGGATAAACTTACCTACAGGAAAGGGATCTTCGCTACGGGTCCTGGCTGGGCATAGCCCTTCGCGGAGCTTGCCTCTTCTGGCACAGGACCTTTTCAGACTTGATTTCAGGTGTTCCTCTCAATTTACTTATTGGGTGGGGGGGCTCTCCTTAACAGTCGAGCACCTAAAGGTGATGGCGGCCTTAATAGTCGAGCCTGCTTACACATCCTCTCGATGGCGGCCCTCTCCTTAACAGTCGAGCCCCTCCGGTCCTTATGGTCGAGTACCTAAAGGTCCTATGGTCGAGCACCTCTCCTTATTAGTCGAGCGTGCTTACGCACCCTAAAGGTCCTCTCCTTAACAGTCGAGCCTACTTACGCATCCTCTCCCTCTTGGTCAAGCACCTAAAGGTCCTTATGGTTGAGCACCTAAAGGTGATGGCGGCCAGTCGAGCCTGCTGAAGCATCCTTATCAGTCGAGCCGATGGCGGCCTTGACAGTCGAGTGTGCTTACGCACCCTCACCATCGGAATAGTGAGTGACCCCTATGAAGAAGTAAGGGCCCTCCGGTCCTTGATGCTTATTGGGTGGCCCCTCTCAAATAAGTAACTAAAGGGTGGTCGAGCCTGCTTGCGCATCCTCATCCTTTTCTCCTTTTTCATGGGCAAGTGAAGGCATATTAGTATTTATACATTGCGCTTCTACCTCTTTCCGGTCCCAGACAGATCACTTCCCCTTCTTCCTGCAAGTCTCAGTCAGATCCTAACCCGAATGAACAGCTTCCCATCCATTGAGATAGTCTCAGGCAGAGTCCCGCCCAGAAGAAAGATCCCTATTGGATTCAGACAGCGAATTGAAATCGGGAGATCGCCAGATGGAATTCGACCATCACGAACACAGGTTCCTCCATGTCGTCCGAGAAAACCCAGATCTGAAATACCCTCCTTCCATTGCTCAATCCAGCCTTTACGGTTCCCAGATCTCCACACATGGGCGAGTTGTACCTCCAACCGATCGGCTACCCGACCACCCTACTTTTATCTAGCCTTCATCACAGCGGAGTAATCCCGAGGGGCTTCCCGGGAGAGCGATTAGGTGCTCCTTTTCCTTTTGAACAGTTCAGGACCTTGCCGGATTTATGCCTGTGGAAAGCTGTCAAAATCTCTTTCGAGCCAGCAGCTTCATCTCTTCCTTGCACTAGGAAGCGCAAGACCCTACCGGACCTTGGATTTCCTTGGATTCGAATCTGCACTTCCTGGTCTACCGTAAAAGGTCCCTACATCTGCCTTGGGATATGGAGATTCCTTTCTCCTTCAGCTGGTAGATCCCCTTGTCCTTGGCGCCACCAATCCTAATTTGAGGCGAGCTAGGAATTGAGAAATAAGAAGTACCCGTGGTTATTTCTCCTCCTCTTACCCCAACATCCCCTACCTACGGACCCATCCCCAGACGAATGTCGGTTGAGGAAAAGTCAGTCCTAGATGCTTATTGGGTGGGGGGCGATGGTCGAGCAAGAAATTGATTTTACTTATTGGGTGGCCCCTCTCAAATAAGTAACTAAAAAGCCATGCGTTAGCATGATGGCGGCCTTATCAGTCGAGCGATTTTCATTCATTTTACTTATTGGGTGGCCCCTCTCAAATAAGTAACTAAAAGCCTGCTTCCTTGATGCTTATTGGGTGGCCCCTCTCAAATAAGTAACTAAAGGGTGGTCGAGCCTGCTTGCGCATCCTGAAAGGTCAACCCCCAGGACCAACTTACTGCCTGACCGGATGGCCAAATTCTTAGGGTTATATTCAGCCTACGCAGGGTAACCCGCTTGGGCGTTTCAAGTAGCCATAAAACGCACGCAAATGCCCTCTCCTCTCCCTCTCCTCTCCTTAACAGTCGAGCACCTAAAGGTGATGGCGGCCTTAACAGTCGAGCCTGCTTACGCATCCTTAACAGTCGAGCCCCTGACGGACCTTATGGTCGAGCACCTAAAGGTGATGGCAGCCTTAACAGTCGAGCCTGCTTACGCATCCTTATCAGTCGAGCCTGCTTACGCATCCTTTCAGACGATTTCTGAGGTCTACGCAGCCTTTGGAACCCCAGCTTGAGCGTGTCAAGTAGCCGTAAAACACGCGCAAATGCCCTCTCCTCTCCCTTATGGTCGAGTACCTAAAGGTTCAATTTACTTATTGGCCCCCCCAAATAAGTAAAAAAAAGGGTCGAGCCTGCTTATGCATCCTTATCAGTCGAGCCTGCTTACGCACCCTTTCAGACGAGATTCCACTCTCGATGCATGCCTCTGGAAAACTACCGCAACATAGGCTAGCTAAAGAGAGATAGATCGAGTAAGTCTACATTGAATTATATATGCCATTACGATCTGAATCTCTATTTTATGAAGCCGCAACTACCACATGCTCATATATAACAATGACTGGTCTTTCTCTCTCTCTCTAGCTAGGAAATCACTATCATTATATATGTCATTACGCCATACTAAACCTAAACTACTACATGCTCATATATAACTAACTACCACCATGCCCAGGTACGTTAGTGACTCGACTGATAAGGACCTTTAGGTGCTCGACCAAAAGGACCGGAGGGGAATCTTGAAAAAACCTCCGCCAAGAGAAAATGCTGAGTAGGGGCGGGCTTGGGTGGTGGGCTTATGGTCGAGCCTTAAAGCGCATCCTCAATTGTCCGCAGAAAAGAGAGGAAGGCTGGCTCTCCCTGCTTTGCTCACCCACTTTCCTGAGCTTGCATTACCGAGGGTGAATCATTACCTTGGGTGATCAGCCACTCTGCTAGTTAGTAAGGCCGCTCGACTAACAGGAGAGGAAAGAGCCCTCGAACTCACATCCCGAATCCAGATCTTTGGACCACACTCGGGCTAGCCACGAACACACTCACTAAGGAAACACATCGAATCCAGACCTTTGGGCCCCGGTCATTAGTCATTCTATGAAACGAACACACCGAAACCAGGCCTGCCGGACTGCGATTGGGGTGGGACAGTCATTCAGCATTCACCGAGGAGAGAAGAGAACCCTGAGTACTGCTATTGGGGTGGGATAGTCATTCAGCATTCACCGAGGGGATACATTGGGGGATAGAACCCTAAGTACTGTTATGAGGGTGAGGCAGTAAGAGAGCATTCATCGAGGAGAGACGCCTAGAGAGAGATAACTCCAATTACTGCTATTAGGATGGGGCAGTTCTGGAGCATTCATCAAGGGGAGGCGCCTTGGAAGAGAACCCAGAGTACTGCTATTTGAATAAGATAGTCATAGAGTAGTTATCTGGGGAAATACCATGACTGCTTGAAAATGTCGATAGCTGAGCTAACTCTTCCTTTAGTAGAGCGGGTTTCACATACGGAATTAAGACCTGCCGGACCACCCCCAGGTTTCGGCGTAGCTCTGTAAAAGCAGTGAAGGCTCTCTGGTCATTAGTGGAATAGCGGATGGCTTACTCTACTGGTCATTGGGAGTTGTGTTGTTCCTATGCAGACCGGTATTCATTCCAAAAGAAGTGCGATTTAGTGAGGTATAGCCGAGAGGCAGGACAAAACCGGTGCGATCATATTCAATGTTGCTTTGAACCTGATGGTGATCCGACCATGATGGATTTCCGGTGGGAAACCCAAGGACATAGCATGTAATGGGCAAAAGAAAGAAATCAAGTAGAATCGATCGTGTTATTACATCCAATAAAACGTCTATTCCAAAGACCCACTGATGATATTGACTAGAACTCTTTAATTGAATCCTGAAGGTTGGAAATCGCCTAAAGAGCATTGGTCGCTGTACACCCTGCCCTAAACACTTTTTCTGCTTTCACAGATATAGTTCCCATAAAAGGCTCAAACGAAACACAGTGTTTCTTGAAGACACAAACATGAGAGGTCAAACGGACAGGTGTAGCTCGCCCCAAATCCGACCCCATCACTACTTTGGTAACAGAAATCTTCGCATAGAACGACTACAGAATCCTTAGTACTGGCTACCCTGCTCTCGCTCAACTTTGACCCTTATTATGGTTTCGATCAAGGCATGTGAGAGGCTAACTTCAGTGTGGCGCCCCGATAACCTAAAGCCCTAGCTGGTAATGGGAAAAGCAGCATCAGAGCGGATTCCCTCTCCTATCTCAGGATGGCACCTTGATATGATTCCGGGATCAGTTAAGGCGGTACTTATTCGTGGAAAAATCGGACACGATGTCCACTGAAAAACATAGTCCTTGCGTTGTGCGGTAGCAGGGGAAAATGTTTCTCCTCTTGTTCGAGAGGGAAATAAAGCTATCATAGTCTAGGTCTCAGAGATAGCAGCAGGGATAGCTACTGGGATCACAAAGCTACGGGACGACAACTGGAAAGGGTAATGCAGAGGTGGTTGCCCGAGATGTAGATGGGATCCCGAAGTGGACCCTTAGTAATCCAAATCGTTCGTGGTCAATAGAAGGGGTGGGGGAAGAAGCGAAAGTTATATTAGGTGGAAGGGTTGAAATGTGGCTCGTCTAAGCCCCTGGGCATTCTGAAATCCAAACTGCCTCTTTCACTGCGGGATCTACCGCTACTTTCTCTTGGTTTCGAACTGCTTCTGGATCGAGATTCAGAACCACCAATAGTAACAAATCACAATGAAAGCTGAGTCTTGGTATTGAGGCTTCACTAGGCTCTATCCGGATTAAGGTTGCAGTGTATGGGCCCTGCCTGTGCATGATATCAAGTACTAATGTAGTCCCTGTGCTTGCAAATCCAAATGATAGCGTCCTGCCAGTGGAAGCTTATTAGCCACCTCGCCTAGCGTACCTTCCATCTGTTAGAGATCGAGATAGAAACCCCCAAAAGAATCCGTGGGGAACAAAGACAGAAGTTTAAGAACCTGTTCCAAGGCCACCACTTCGCTACCTATCCAGATGCAGAGCAAGAACCAGCATCTCCACCCGCAGCAGATCAAGATCGAGGAACAGTTCGAGTAAGTAAAATGAAACTGACTGAACCTAAACTACCACATGCTCATATATAACTACTACCATTTCACCGGGCTATCAATTAGGTACGTTAGTGACTCGACTGATAAGGACCTTTAGGTACTCGACCCCAAGGGAGAGGATGCGTAAGCAGGCTCGACTGTTAAGGAGAGGGAGAGGAGAGGATGCGGAAGCAGGCCCTCACCATATGAATAGTGAGTGACCCCTCTCCTTAACAGTCGAGCCCCTCTGGGCCTCACCATCGGAATAGTGAGTGGCTCCGCCCCTAAGAAGTAAGGGCCCTTTTTTTTACTTATTTGAGAGGGGCCACCCAATAAGTAAATTGAACCTTTAGGGTGCATTAGCACACTCGACTATCAAGGACCCTTTAGGGGGCTCGACTGATAAGGAGAGGAGAGGATGCGCAAACAAGCTCGACCATAAGGATGCGCAAGCAGGCTCGACTGTTAAGGAGAGGACCTTTAGGTGCTCGACTGTTAAGGAGAGGAGAGGGAGAGGTGCCGTTAGGCCGCTCGACCATAAGGGAGAGGGAGAGGAGAGGATGCGTAAGCATGACTCGACCAACGCCATCATGCCCCCGGCAGGGTGAGGGATTTCTCGCTCATCCATCATATGGATGAGGGTGAGCCTGTCGAACTCTCGACCTATGGGAGAGGTACGAACGCTCGACTGGCCGCCATCGCTCGACTGGCCGCCATCGATTTCTCGCTCGACCGACAGAGGAGGTCGAGGGCCGCCATCATGCCCCCGGCAGGGTGAGGGATTTCTCGCTCATCCATCATATGGATGAGGGATTTATCGCACTATCACATCTATTCCATATGTCTTCTCCGGATCCACCCACCTGACTAACGACTGAAGCGGGAAGGGATCCTATGGAATCACTTGACTGCCCCACTATTTGATAAGAGGGCTAGGGACATTGAATCAGTTTCCGTGAGTGGGGAATAAAGGTTTCAGCATACATATCCGAAGATAAGCAAAAAGGAGATTACAACAGCTAGGGAATCCCCGGCATAGGAGGGATAGGCAATTCACGACTCGCCACCCGTCGTATCAACAACAGCTAATGGAGAGGGTGGGGAATTCGGTTACCCAATTTCCCCCACTCGCTCGGTAAGGGTTATCGGAAGGTTACTTAGGTACGGATCCTGTGGTGGTCGCAGTAAGCAAACCATCTATTCCGGCTAGAGCAGCAGTACTAAAAGGTCGGGTTGAACCGGGGATATGGAACTTCAATCGGTAGGGAGGAAATTACAGATTCGTATCGAATGTTGAGGAGAGGGCATCCGTAGTAGGCATGGGCCAGAATCACATATATATAGAAGAGCGCGTGGTGCAAGAATGAACTAAGGCTTCCAATCAAGACGACCGAAGCTATCCCATTCAGCAAAAGGGTTGTCCGTTGATGCAGAATCACTAGCTTTTGGCTTTGCTGCCCTTCCTGCTGCTCCTGCTACTTGGTCTCGATCTATAACCTGGTCAACTGAATAATCTACTGACTCTGCACAATCAATAGCCGAACAGGCTCCTGATTGCCGGGAGAGGTACAAGGAGAAGTACACCATTGATCAATCTCAAATATACATGTTACAAGCTTGTTCTATTCAATCCTTATATCATATCTAATTACTGTAATCACTCAATACGTATGCTATTAGAGCCTATTCCATATATCATATCTAATTACTGTAATCACTCAATACGTATGCTATTAGAGCCTATTCCATTACTTTAAGCAGAATCTAATAGGTAACTGCCTTATACTAGCTTCCATATGTAATCTGAGCAAAGGTCATACCCTTGTTATGATTCACTCTACTGCTAATCTGAGCTTACTCGTTCTAAGATGAGTATCAGTAATGAATACAGCTACATAGTATAACCTAATGAAACATGATCACTGATTACAAAGAGAACCATATACGTAATGAACTTACCTGTACCAATAGAGTGACAAGTATGATGAAAAGAGACACGTACTAGTTATGCTTAGTTGTAAGTAGATCCATATTAATCACAACAGTATCTAACATAACACTAAACGTATAACAAGCTCATGTGAACTCGATACATATTGCTAACAGTATATGAGTTAAGTAGAAGCATATTAGCAGCTATTACTATTCATATACAAGCTACACGTTGAATCACAGAGATAACATGGACATCATAAGCTCAACTTCATGTTAATGACAGTCAATGGTTACAACTATCACATCTATTGAATACGGGTTTACAATTCATACACGACATACTGATAGGTTAGTTCTATTCCCAGCTTGATCAATGCTATCATATGTAAGTAATGGAACCGATTCACTAGTAACATATATGGATTGACTTGAGCTTAAGCAGTGTCCTAGCTCTTATCTCAGGAACAGGTCTGAATAAGGGTAATCATTATGACATAAAGGATAGATCAAATAGCATGAGTAATCACTATTGATATGACAAGCTATGAAAACGGGAACAAGCATATCTAATAGTTACGTAAATGAGGTGAGATCATGTTCACGATGAGATTAGCCTACCTATTCTCCGTAATGAATACAGGTTCTGCTTTATGTACTAGTATGTAGTTGTAATGGGTATTGCTTATCCTGTTACATTAACCATACGTGTTATAGCAAATATCATGTTAGTTAACTATAACTAGTACCTTATAACGAGCTTTGTTCAGGTTACTAGGCTTTCATCATCATAACCTTTACAGTACTAATACCATAAGTAATGACTATCTAACCTATTACTAATAGTAACAAAACAGAGAACACTATGCTTGTTTGAATCGTAATGGCTCGTATAACTCTAATCAAAGTTGCTACTATGATTACCCAAGTAAGTGAGTGAATCTCCTCGACCTCGTCTTTCTTCTCTCTCTCTAGCTAGGAAATCAATATCATTATATATGTCATTACGCCATCTCGCCCCAGTTGAATAAGCATCTGATCTATCTCTATTTTATGAAGCCGCAACTACCACATGCTCATATATAACTACCACCATTTCACCGGGCTATCAATTAGGTACGTTAGTGACTCGACCAACGGGAGAGGAGGGAATGAGTCAAAGCAGGGTGTATTATCACCGTTATTATATATGTAATTACGCTATCTCGCCGAGGTGCACATCTGGCATTATATATGTCATTACGCTTTCTTATCGTATGGGATCGTAGCTCTTTTCATCGATCGTACCCTATATATCGTATACAAATAGAGAGATCTAATTATATATGTAATTACGCTTTAGCATCGGACGTACTCCCTCGGTCAAGCCCTAGCCCTGACAAGTCTGCTTGTTCTTCGGGACAGCATCAATTGAAATGAAATATTCTATTTGGTGACCCCGCTAACTCATTAAGAGAGCATAAAGACCAAGTATCGTCGTACTTTACACAACTCCTCCCTAGCCTGGGCGGTGCTGCCTCGTTATATACAGGATTTCTGCCGCTGTTGGAACTAGATATAGAATATGATATCTCTTTGTATACGATATTATGGTACGATCGATTATGATAACCTAACGCGAAAAGCTCCCCACGCCTACCTTCGCACCCACCTTCGCACCTACCTGAGCGCTGTGATTTACCTACCTTCTAGCTATCTCAGGTCAATGAGAACCTTCCCTTCGACAACGCGATATTATATATGTCATTATGCTCTCGAATAATTTATCAAATCATTTCTTTGATGCCACCATCATATTTGTGTCGAAACATATAAACATCACGTCTTTAGGTATAATAAGTAGTTGATAACACCTACACCATCCTACTTGATCGAAACATATGTGTATACAATGCATAACGGTTTAGTGCTGGTTGGCCCACCCATCCTTTATCGCCCACCCTATGGTAAGGATCCGTCCGATAGTGACACACGGCCTTATTTAGATAGTGACACACTGGGTTAGGGCCCGCTATCGGCAGACCTCACCTATTTGTAGTAACAGCCCCTTTGAGGTGTGTACCTCCCCGGCGGTTTAGATAGAGCACAGGTCACTTTCCCTTACCCTTTAGACCTCACCCCAAGGGATCCTCTAATATTGTGTATGGTAGGTTATACCTTATCTAGAAAAGGTATGGAACTCTCCTCTATTATATGTACGGTAGGTGTGTACTTCACCTATGTGTATATACGTGGGAGGTGTGTACCTAACCTATTATAAGGGAAGACCTCACCTATTTCTAGTTAGTTACACCCCCCCAAATAAAGGATGATCCTTTCACATACCCTTCCTTGCCAGTCATGAGGAAAGCGACCTCACTACATGGTCCGGGCTTTTTGAACACCTCCGGAGGCCGCCTCCTGGCTTTTCCCCTAAATCCAAATTCTCCTCAAGTAGATCGTTTTAGGTGGAATGAGTGATGAAAGAAATAATCTAAGCGGTCCTACGGGGGCTCCCTGGCAGTTGGCCCTAGACAGGGAGTCCTCTATATTTCCTGACTTTATGGATGGATCTCCTGATCAGGATCCATTCCCCTTTCTTTCTCTCATCCTAGCTGGATCCACTCCCCGCGCTTTTCTCTCTGAACCAACTTGATTGATGCGCTGATAAGATTAGGGCGCGGAACCAACTGGATCCACTCCCCGCACTTTTCCCTCTCTGAACCGACTGGTTAGGACTGGCAGGGGCTCGACCATTAGGTACTCGACCATAAGGATGCGTAAGCAGGCTCGACTGTTAAGGACCGGAGGCGCTCGACCATGGGGAGAGGACCCTTTAGGGGGCTCGACCATTAGGGAGAGGAGAGGACCTTTAGGTACTCGACTGTTAAGGATGCGTAAGCAGACTCGACCAAAAGGGAGAGGACCCTTTAGGGTGCTCGACCATAAGGACCTTTAGGTGCTCGACTGATAAGGAGAGGATGCGTAAGCAGGCTCGACTATTAAGGAGAGGACATTTAGGTACTCGACTGTTAAGGATGCGTAAGCAGACTCGACCAAAAGGGAGAGGACCCTTTAGGGTGCTCGACCATAAGGACCTTTAGGTGCTCGACTGATAAGGAGAGGATGCGTAAGCAGGCTCGACTGTTAAGGAGAGGACCTTTAGGTACTCGACTGTTAAGGAGAGGGAGAGGAGAGGGCCGCCATCGAGAGGGCTTCGCGCTTAACCGACTGGATCCACTCCCAAGGTTTCAAGCTCCGTAGCCAAGTAGTAACTGATAAGAATGCGTAAGCAGGCTCGACCATATTCTTCTGGGGACTATACTCCTCCCTCTGGCCTCTCCTATACGGCAGCATCAGCAGAAGATTCCGTATTCTATCCGTGCCTACTTGGTTGGGTTGGGTGAACCTCACTATCTCCATTTGCTGGTGGGAACTTGGCTCAACAACCTCCCCTCTCTGAATAGCTCTATAGTCCCTTATCCCTGAGGTGTCTGGTCTCTATTTGTTGGTGCCTTGGTGGACTTGGTTGGCTAAAGAGGAGAGGCCGGTCAGGGTGGAAAAGTGTATATGCTCATTAGGATATGCTAATTAGTATATGGGTGGGTGCTAAGGATCACCTACCTCTTTAAAATGGCAAAGTGAAACCTCACACTCGTAACCTCGTATGAGCCCCTCCGGTCGTAGAGATGCAACGTCGTATAGTGACAAACATGTACAATGTCTTAATGACGGCATCCCGACTTAGAGAAACCTCATGAAATGGAATTCTTACTCAATAATCAAATCCATATTGATTAGTTTTCCCCATGCCTTAAGCTGTAGTCCACGGAAAGAAGCCTTAAGAGAATACATTGACTCCTGGCATCAAGTACCAGCATTGAGTGGTGAAGGTTAGTGGGGTATCGTGGCCCTATCCTTCCTCTCGACCAGTGGTGAGGCTGTCCTCTATCCAACGCCTATCTCGTGTGGCTTCTGTCCGTTGCCCTGAAAGTGCAAGAAAGCAAGCAATCAACTCTTCAAACGGTGTATCGAGAACAGTTCACACGTATCGAACTGGGCATGGTGGGTGGGTGTCACTATGCTCCGATGAATGTCTGATTCAGGAAAGTTCCAAGCGAACTTGGCGCCTGGTCCGAATCTGTTGGCTATGTGGGGTGGCCCCTCTTCCTCCTTCCCTTCCTTCAACCTCAAAGCAATCGACAGCATCCTGCTGCCCCTAGGTAAACGACATGAAAAAAAGGGCATAGTGTTCAGTAAGAATCAAATCCATTTATGTGCCCCGATGTTGTGGTGGTTTTCCCATAAAAAGCAAAATGAGGTTTTGACAATTGAGAAAGGTATTGTATTGAGCAGGTTTTCCTGATCTCCACACCACAATATGTTGATCTCTATGTTGATCTCTCGTTTATGGATTTGACGGAATATGGATTTCACGTGGATTATTCCCCTTGATTCCCCATTGGATTAGTCCCGTTGGCTTATTGAATGAATTCGAGCAAGCTCTCCTATTGTATTCCTTCAAGAAAGGGAGACTGCTAGAAGAAGGAAGCGAGCAGGCAAGGAAGACAAGCATACCAGCATGAAGCCAAGCCGCTTATCAGAGTGAGGGGAACTTGTTCGACGAAGCCAGAAGCACTTATATAGAATACTGATTATTCCGTAATGATGTATATACAGAATGCCCTAAGCAAGAGCAAGGGATACCAGCACGCTTTAAGGCTAGCCAGACACATAGGTAGAATATGCCTTTGTTCCTAGGATCGATCGACCACAGCACAGCACCTCACGCTAGTTGTTCACAAATCCAGTACGCAAGTAGCTCTAAGCAAGGAAGAAAAGCATACCTCCTGTATGCAATGCAATCCATACTTTATTCCTGAACTAGTCTGAGGGAGACCAGAGAAGAGAGTCAGACCTATTGGCAGCTGTTGTCTGAACCAATCCCAGCTGCCCCCGTAACTTAAGCCAGGCCAGGGAGCGATAAGCCAGGCAGTGACTCTGATTATAAAGTCTTCATCTTTAGAAACCATACCCCCTAAGAAATGGAGTTATTATCAATAAAGCAGGAGAGCGAGCAGGGGAGCTATTACGATTATTTCTTTATTTATTAACTAGCCAAAGCAATGGAGGGACTCTACTCAGCTAATGCAGCCAGATGAATGCGAGGGTAATTTATTGCAGCAAGACCAAAGCCCCTCGTCCAGCTAGTGAAACCAAAGAACGAAGTAGCTTGAGAAAAGGGATAAGAATAAAAGCAATAGCAATAGAGTAAGGTAAGGCAGGCAAGCTTAAGAGTTCTAAATACTATGTGCATATATATAAATACAGACAGCTTCAAAGGGTAACTTGTTGCGGAAGACATATAGTTAATTCATGATAGTAGTCAGTAAGGGCTAGCTCTAAGTGATAGTAGTCCGGTAGGTAAGAAAGCTTTAGCGACCGATCCACTGAGCTCAGTAGCTTCCTTGAGTTAGTAGTCTTGCTTATTGTCCCTATCCCTGCCGGTAGAGTGAGCTCCCGATCCATAAGCATGCAAGCGAGTAAGCTGGGGAGACCTACCTTATGAATCCAACAGCGGAGAAAGTAAGCAAGCTTATAAAGAAAGCCCTCGGTAAGGAAGAAGGGAGACGACTATCAGACTTAATGCTTGTAGTTATTCTTAAGTAATCATTATTAGAAATACAATGCCCGCTTAATGCGAGCAAGGAAGACCTACTTTGGTCGAGACGGGCTTAACGCCCTCCTCTCCCTCGTAACCTCGGCCGAGTCCCTCACCTCTTTGGGAAGGTGAGCAATAAATCCCTCACCATCGGTTGGACTTCTCAGCTTGGTTACTCGACTGGGCGGGAAACAGTCATTGTCGGGAGATCATCGATAGCCGCTGGTCAGTGCCATACGAGATATGTCATTCTGCCTTCGCAGAGCAGCAATATCTGTGGCCCTTCCCACTTTGAGGTTCTAGGTGGGCGAATAGATAGGAAATGCTTGAATGAACTACCCTTTCACTTTGATTAAGTTCCCTACCTACTCTCACAGCCAGCATTGTTGTTTTCCCTGCCGACTAGAACAGCCAGCCAAGAATGGTGGTGGGAGGTGCATATTATACTATCCCCATCATGCTCACTAAACCCTGAATGCTGTGCAGAAGTCCGTAGCCCCTACCCATCATGCTTACTAAAACCTGCATGCAATCGTGCCCGGGAAGTCTGCACTGCTAACGCGAAATATAAGTCTGGAGCGCTAACGTGAAAGAACGGAACTTGCTGGAGTGCGCTGGAGATAGAAAGAGAGTTACCACTGGAGGAGCATAGGGCGAGATAGTGACTGCTGGAGCGTAGAGCTCGCTGGAGATAGTGACCGCAGTCCGCGTTGTAAAGAAACCCGCGTTTACACCCTACGAAACTCAGCAGACCAACCCTGGCTGGACTGGACCGAAGAGCTAAAGCAGACCAACCCCGCTCGATACACCAAGCATGCATGCATCCTGCCTTGCTAAGACACCTGGGAGCTTGCATTGCTATCACTTACCTACCTGCTTGCTATAACTTACCTGCTTGCTATAACCTCCCTACCTACGCTCACAGCCAGCAAGGCTATCTTACAATGGATTTGATCGACGAAATCACTGATCGAATAGTTCATAGTGGGACCTAGCGAAGCGAGCCCACTGAAGTAAGTGTCAGACCTTATTTATGCGCCCCCGCCCGCGACTTGACCGTGGTAAAGTCTCAGCCCCCAACAGAAAGGTTCATTGGAAAAACACTTTGGAAATAAAGTGGTTCAACGCTGTTTCCCCGTGGTTCTGCGTTTCATGGTGGGCTTGAGTTCCCTCACTGACTAACGGTGAAGTAAGCACACCATCCGCGGAATGTGTATCAATGAAGATAGAATGGATTCTACTCCATTATCATCTAATGGGGCAGCCTTGTGGCTGTTTGATCTCACTTATGATTGGTCTAGGGGCATACCCAAGGGACGATATCTAGGGTGCTCCCCTAGGGGCCTCCTGCTGTGTGCACTTTGGGGCGTGAAAGCACTCTCTCATCGAGGATTCTGAAATGGAACGGCCCCGTTACTCGCGTGTAGGCCCGGAATGAAATGGACTCGTAGGAGGCTTTACCTATCCACTATATTCGCTTCAGGTGCTAGGTTAAATAGAGAGTTGGCTCAGAACGATCCACTGTCTCGCGGCTTCAAGTTCTTAGACACCAGGTAGCCTGGCCCCCTATAAGTATTGTATTTATCTTACAGAAGTGGTTTTATCATCGACGATCATGGGAGTGAGTGGAGTCCATGAACGGAATCAGACCGATCGATGTGTCGAAACAGGCGAATGCTCGTACTTGGATCCGCATCCTACTTCTATTATTTATGGTATGTTGTAGCGCGCACTCCCCTATCCCTTTATCCGGTAAGGGATAAATCCTGTACGGAGGACGGAGATGAGACGGAGGACGGAGATGGAGACAGGTCCACCACTCCCACTGGATCCACTTCTCTATTTTATGAAGCCGCAACTACCACATGCTCATAGACTGGTCTTTCTTCTCTCTCTCTAGCTAGGAAATCACTCTCATTATATATGTCATTACGCCATACTGAACCTAAACTACTACATGCTCATATATAACTAACTACCACCATGCCAAGGAAGAAAACCTCCGCCTCCTCTCCTCTCCTCTCCCTAATGGTCGAGCCCCCTAAAGGTCCTCTCCTCTCCTCTCCCTTATGGTCGAGCACCCTAAAGGGACGGAGTCACTCACTATTCATATGGTGAGGGTCCTCTCCTCTCCTTATCAGTCGAGCCTGCTTACGCATCCAAAACCTCCGCCCTCCTAAAATGGCAAGAATGGGAGGGGAATCTTGAAAAACCTCTGCCAAGCTTGGCCTAACTAAAACACCCATACCCTTGAACCTTTGGATCCTAATCTCATTGGAAAGCAAGGACCCGACAGGGGGCTCAACCAACGGGAGAGGAACTTTAGTTGCTCGACCACCGGAGAGGACCCGGAGGGGGCTCGACCAACGGGAGAGGAATTTCTTACTTGTCCCGCACCGGGCAAGGACCCGACAGGGGGCTCGATTGATAAGGATGCGTAAGCAGGCTCGACTGTTAAGGATGCGTAAGCAGGCTCGACCATAGCCCCCCCACCCGATAAGTAAATTGAACCTTTAGGTACTCGACCATAAGGATGCGTAAGCAGGCTCAACTGTTAAGGAGAGGACCTTTAGGTGCTCGACCAAGAGGGAGAGGATGCGTAAGCAGGCTCGACTGTTAAGGAGAGGACCTTTAGGTGCTCAACTGTTAAGGACCTTTAGGTACTCGACCATAAGGGAGAGGAGAGGGAGAGGAGAGGACCCTCACCATATGAATAGTGAGTGACTCCGTCCCTCTCCTCTCCTTATTAGTCGAGCCCCCTAAAGGGTCCTTGACAGTCGAGTGTGCTAACGCACCCTTTAGGGGGCTCGACCATTAGGACCTTTAGGTACTCGACCATAAGGGCCACC
Source organism: Pinus tabuliformis (assembly GCA_031772625.1). Lineage (NCBI taxonomy): Eukaryota > Viridiplantae > Streptophyta > Pinopsida > Pinales > Pinaceae > Pinus > Pinus tabuliformis. The sequence goes on along the minus strand of CM062816.1, from coordinate 1,780,050,145 downwards.
ATCGAGAGGAGAGGAGAGGAACTTGAGAACTAAAAGGCCGCCATCGCTCAACTAACAGGAGAGGAACTTGAAGAACCACCGGGCCGCCATCGCTCGTTGCATTTCTGAGGTTACTGACCTTTCAAATAGAACAGGTCTCTTGAAAAGCCTCGATGAATTCATTATTCAGTCCCGTAGTGCCCCCGCTAGACCAGACAGCTATTGAATGCGATAAATAAGGAACGTGTGATCTTAGTAAGACCAACAAGCAAGCAAGAAAGGTTATTACTTTATATCCAGTTGGTGAGGTCCTTACCTGAGGCCCCTTATCTATTTTAGAGGCAAGAAAGGTAATATTTATCACACAGGTCAGGATATCCAATACTCCCTTGCCCGCCTTGCCTTATGTGAGAGGGCAAGTAGGGTAGGGGTAAGCTTAGAACTATCATAACCCAGGTTAGGCCACCTTTCATTAGTTCATTTCCCATATTGATGGACCAGGTTCACATGTAGAATAACTTGATAGGCCCCGTTCTTATTCTCTATCATCTTGACACGCCCCGCCTTTTCTTTCTGAAATTCCCATCCTGCCACCCCTAGCAAAACGATTCCTTTCCAACTGAGTCAGCCCTCCTGGGAGGAAAACTACTTATCGCTCACACTCAAGCCAGAGCAGCAAGCATGAAACGAGAACTTCACTAAGGCCCTGCCTGACCATAAGTAACACTGGATACACGCACGGTCTGTAAAGAGGGATATAGACACAAGCTATCTCGAAATACATTATGAAGATCTATGATTAAGGAATCACTTTATGACTCGTGCAGCTTGCTGACAGCTCCTATTCCAACTCTATCATCCTGAGCGGCCATAATTATGGCTTGTCTCGACGTTGTTGATTTCGCATACCGGTTCCGAAGAGAATCCCCTCTCAAAATCAATGGTATGAAAGAAAGCTATGAGAACCTTATTTCTATTTCTTACCCTCGATCACGAAGAACTGAAACTATGGATCAATCACTTAGGACTGACACTTAGGGCGGACTTCTGGAAAACGTGATCACACGGCCGGTGTGACTCAAAGGTACGTAGTGGTTTGTCCGCATCGGGATGCGCAAAGCACTTGCTCAAGAATAGGAAAAGATTCAATCGTTAGGGAACTCAAGCAATAAGCTTATATGGTAAGAATATGGTTCAATCTCTCCCGTCTGTTGTCAACTTGGAATGGGATGGTCTCGCTCACCTCATTGTAGCACCTCCATGTATAGCATATATTGGACCACCCCTCTCGGGAGATGCCGTCATTCGCCCCTAAGTAATATGGGCCGTTGGACCCCCCCTATCGGTAGATGTTGGCCATCAATCAATATTGATCCGGGCAAGTAGCTTAACCCAACTAAGCTCTGTATGTTGGCGCAAGCCGTGTCTTCGACCTTCGATTCACTCACTGTGTACTCCTTCCTTCCACCCGTTGTATCTATCTTTCCCGTTGCACCGTTCCTTCCCTTCCCGTCCCGCGTAGTACCTTCTCGTCCCGTACTTTTCGTGTTTGGTGTGGATGTGGCATTAGTAAGATGGTTGCCTGTTTCCGGTGGGAGCGCCTATCTTGTAAGATGTGGGCTATCAATCTCTCAATCAAGCATCGGTGCTCTTTCTTTTCTCGCAAAGCAACGTCGGATTAGTTCGTGAAGCCCCACTCTTTCTCCCAGCCCGGTTTGAATGATTGGACCAGCCCTCCTGCCACTCCCGCTCTGTGCAACCTAGGCTTTCAGTTACCAATAAATATAGAATCCATTGGCTATTTGGGAAACCATATAGATATTAGTAAGGTAACAGCTTGTTTCACTCTTTTATGGTGGGTACCATATCTTATCTTTTCCTCTCGGCCATGGGTCCTTCTTCTCCTCTAGGGTATGTGTTGATGGGAACTTTCTCCTCTTGGACAGTGGTGATGTGGGCTATCTCAATAAAGAAATGAATCACTAACTCCTCGCTTGGCTGATGGCAAAAGGTGAAAGCAAAAGGTTCCAGGGTGTGGTTACAGGTGAAAGTTGCTTCCATCCTCTGTTTCAAGGTTCTAGGCTAAAGGTTACAGGCTGATGGCTTATTCCTTGCACTCGGAAGCGCAAGACCCTCCGGACCTTCCTTTCCTTCTGTTGAACTTGGTGAGTCTGGTGATGAAGGCTTCTGGTGAGGCTAAAGGTGAAAAGTGAAAGGGGCTAAGTCCCTTGGTTACAGGCTTTTAACTAAAGGCTAAAGGTTCGGTGAAAGGTTCGGTGAAAGGGTGGGGGATAAAGAATCAAATGAAAAAGGGGAGGCATCCTATTCATTCACCCTTTACCCACTCCGTGCCTTTGCTTTAGTGTTATCATACAACCTACCCACCTTATAGTTAACCACCTATAGACCTAGCCTGTTGTCCCTATACCACTTGATGATGAATGAAGCGCTTAGGAGGTAGGTACTACTGCTATTAACCCTTCTCTTATCAGCAGGTATGAGGTCCCGTTTATCTTTCCAACCGCGCCCCCACACAGAAATATCCCTCATCTGGCCGCTCCGATACGGCCAGGCAGGTGTATCTATCCGTTTCCAACCCCACATTACCCCATCCCATCCATCCGATCGGATTCGATCCGATCATCCAATGCCATCCATAAGTTTGGGGCATTACAAATAAGTAGTTTAAGTGAGGCAGGCAATCAAGATAGTTGTATCAATGTAACATGTAGTTGGTAGCAGTAACATGAGAGCAGGTAGGCATATCCTAGCAATGCAGGCTGGCTATCTTCATTCATAAATTGTCTTTGGCCGGGTTAAGTCAGCTCGCTCGACCCAACAAGAGAGAATATTGCTGTACCCACCCCAACCACTAAGATTATTGCCTGAAGCAAGGACATACAGCGCTCACTCCCTCCATCCACTAAGTAGAGTGAGGTAAATAGAACAAGAGAGTAGTTGGTAACAGTTCAGTAAAGGCAAAGTAAACAGCTAAGTGAAGGGATTTATTGTAAAGGTTCTAAGTGACCCACAAGTCCAATCACGCAAGTAGAGAAGGGCGGTAAAAAGCAAGGTGGGTGCCCAGTTGGTAGAGAACAGTGAAAAGTATAAGGTAAGTAGGCATGGTAAAGGTCTTCCTAGGAATGTTGTCTTCATTCATAAGAAGTATTTGGAAACCCGTCCCGAAAAGCTCAATAGTGCTGGTCCCACGATTCCCAGCTGAAACACTAGGTTGGGGCATATAAAATTCACTAATCAAAGGTGGCCTGGTCAAGAAACCTATCGGACTTTTCAATTGATTCACTTGCATGGAGAACATCTTCTGGGGTAGGGCGTTCCAACCGATCCTTCTGCCAATAGCACGTACTCTTAGAGGGCTAATATAGAAGAGTTCTCCCCATAAAGGTACAAGATTCACTACCTGTTCACCCATTCATATGTTCACCTGCATACCCGACGTTACATCCACTACTAACATCTACAAGAAAAGAAAAGCGTTCCCACCAAACAATGCCCTACAGGATAGGCTTTTATTTATAAGGATGCGTAAGCAGGCTCGACTGATAAGGACCCTTTAGGGGGCTCGACTGATAAGGACCCTTTAGGGTGCTCGACCATAAGGGAGAGGAGAGGAGAGGATTTACTTCAAAGTCTTACGGATTGGCTTGCCGGTAAGGAAAGCAGTGGCCAAACGGGACTGATTAGGCTTCTACAGTTACGACTAGGTTTAGGTTAGACATACCCGTATCCTTACTGTTCGATTATAGCCATCGAATGTTCCGAGAGACAGACCCGTCCCCATCCGGTTAGAACCCATAGTTTTGATCGAATTACAGTTCCAACAAGGTTTCAACATATATCCTGAAGGAAGGTTTAGGTTAGACATACCCGTACCCTTACGGTTTGATACTAGACATCCCATGTGAGGAGAGGACAGACAGACTCTACCTGTACCCTCATGTGAGGAGAAGATAGACATACAGACCCTTACTGTTGGACAAGGTTTCATGCTTTCAGAAACTTACCCATTTAGGAGTAAGTGGTTTTTTTTCGAAGCCCGTACAATCTATAAGTGAAGGTAAGTGAGCCGGTATATCAAGGGTGGTTAAGATGACAGGTTGTTGGTTATTGTTAGCAGCAGGTCGCGCACAAACATTCATAAAGGAGGCATAGAAAGGTAATAGGGAATGGTGGTATAAATGCTCACCCACTCAAGAAGCCCTTCCTTCCATTCAATCCCATCCTGCCCGGAGAAAGAAATAGTTGTCCCTCCTAAGCGCTTCATGAAGTTCGTGGTCTAGGGCTAACATGTCTAGCTCTTGCAGGTGTGGGTTGGTAAAGCAAGGGAAGGGCCCCTCTTCTAATCCTTCCTGGTTGAAGGTAAGTGTGGTTGGGTAAGGGCAGGCGGCACTTAATAACTGGTTGGTTGAAGGGAGTGGTAAATAAAGTATCTGGTGGATGTTCGTAAGTAAAGGGTTCATATATGCCTACCCTACTGAGAGGTTGTGTGGAACCAAGATAGGGGTAGTGTTTCCCGTACGAAGGTGTTCCTGGCTTCAGCAATGGGAGGGTTGGGCAGCACTCCATCCATATTCTAGGGTGAAGGGAGTACTAAAGTCAAGATAAGGTTGGTTGATCCCGTTCCTACAAGAGAAGAGTATATAGCAGTCAGTACCAACTAAGTAAGGGATTAATTCAAGAAGTGGTATAGGTCAGGTGGATAACGATGAGGTTAAGGCATTATAAAGAGAAGTCTATTCCTAGCCAGTGGGTTCAAATGGATGAATAATCGTATCATCAAGGCTCGGCAAATAGGTTATATATATGTGGTACCCAGAAGGTTATATGTGGTACCAGAATTCATAAGGTCAAGGGAAGGGTTGTTTTGTAAGCATTAAAGCTTGTATTACTTTCAAGGTAAGGTTATGTCTGTCCTTCCTTCTCTCATCTGTTGGGAACATGGGGGACATATCTTATCGGCCATTGAAGGGTAACATCTCACTTGTCTGTTGGTAACTTGGTTTCACATATGGATGGATATTACGTATGGAACAGCTTTTATCAACTTCTTCTTTCTGCTGGGTCTGTGGTGAAGTTTTCACGACGGGTATGTGTTGAAGGGGGTATTCCAGGGGGGGCCTTCTCTCTCGTCTGGTGGCACCTTGTACGCAATGGGTGTTGTAGTTGGGGTAATGGGTGCTAACACCTCACGCCGGAGACTACATCATCTCCCCAGGCCGCTCATACCGGTCAACAGCAGCAGAAGAATCAGTTATCAATCCGTGGAACTCAATCAATATCTTGTATGATAACAAATTGGGCTCCCTCAATATCTCATATGGGGGAAACCCGGGGTAACATCATATATCTCTCGCGTATCGTGGCAACATGGGGTATATAAATCAATCCAATCAATCCAATAAATCGAATCAATCCAGCAATCAAATAAAGAAACACGGTATATCGACGTATGTAATGTGATATGATAACTGGTATGGTTAGCGATAGGAGTAGTTGTGGAGTTAGGTGGGTGGACCTATTGTGTTAGGTGAGCTGTTGGGTCCAGTCCCCTGTTTGTTGGCAGAGTAGGCCCTGATGATTGCCCAACAGCTGGTTTCTATTTCATCTTCACTTTTGGATTGGTGACTGAGAGTTGTTCTAACCTCTTGAATGTGTGAAGATTACCTTATCATAACGATTCACAAAGGTCTATCTCATAATACATCGATCAAGCAAATCAATGAAAAAAAGGGTAATTAGCTAGGAAAACCAACAGAGATCTCTTTTTCTACTATCAATCTATATATAGGAGCTGCTCTATATACGAGATATATATTGAAACAGAAACCAAGCATGCAACACCGATGAACCAATCTATAAACTCTCTCTATTCAACCATCATGCATCGTCTAATAACACATATTACAACAAGAAAGTCAACTAACAGGGCAATGAGCTCATAAAAAGACCAAGAACACATGGCTCAAAACACAGAAAAATATCCCATATCATCAAGGCAATTCAATGGAAAAAAACGAGGGCCCCATATGACTTAGGGGTCACTCACTCATTCATATGCCCCCACCCAATAAGCAATCAAGGAAGGCAGGGGATAGAATTGGGGATAGATTGATTGAATAAGGGCAGTTGGCGTTAGTGTACTCCCCCTAGTGAAACGATACAGTTGGCGCTCTATACGAGTAAGCAACCAACTATACGAGTACGCGACCAACTAGATCTCCTCGTCGAGTAAGCGAGTCACCTTGTCTTATGACTTACCGACGTACGAGTCGCCGTACCCCATGACTTGTCGACGGAACAGTAACCTTGCCTCATGACTTGCCGACGGACCAGTAACCCACATAACGAACCATAAACCCGACCTAGCCCTACAGTCATATCGCAGACTGACCAAGGCGAACAAACAAATAAGTCTCTCCTCAATAAACTAGTCAGATAAGTGATCCGGGTGTGGACCAAAGGTCTTGATTCGGTGTGTTACTGGTAGAATGACTAATGACCCGAGTCGGGGCGGGCAGGTCACGACCAATGTGTGTTCATGAATGTCAGGAGGATTCGGGGTCTAGTCTGGCAGGTCTTGCCCCGGTGTGTTCGAAACTTGGTTTCTTCGCCTAGCCCGTGTGTTAGCCGGCAGATCTTGATTCGGTATGTTCGCCTACATGGTGTGTTCGCTTAGCCCGAGTGTGGCCTGGCGGGTTCCCAACCAATGTGTGTTCTTGCCTACATGGTGTGTGACCGCCTACCCCAGGTGTGGTCAGCTAGGTCTGGCTTCGGCATTACTAATTGGATCACTGATTCACTATCCGTTTTCCCAACGGTCCCGACCAATGTGTGTTCGCTTCCATAGTGTGTTTCCGCCTAACCCCTTTAGCTTTTGGCCCTGAGCCTAGCTTGTTCAGGCCTTACCTTCTTGCCCTTTAGCTAGTTTGGTCCTTACCCTAGCTGCTTCGGGTCCTGAGAATAAGGTGCGGCGAATCGGGAGAATCCACTTCCTTCTTCTCTCAGAGAATCGGCTTCCTTCTATGGAGGAAATATCTCCTTGGAAGAATCTATCCTTCTATGGAAATATCTCCTTAAAAGAATCTAGCCAATTGAAAGGGATAATACTATTCCAGGAAGAAAGCAATGGCTACTTGTTCCGGTAAGCCCTGTAAGTAATCCCTCCAAAGCGAGTATCCGGGCTTGTCAACCTTCACGCTAGCATGCTGCGCTGCTTAATAGCTGTACTCTCACCTCAAGCAAGTAGCAAGCAAGTAGATTTCACTGTAACATTACCCCTTCTCACCTAACCCAAGGCTGGCATGAAATAGATGAAGGAAGCTTCTCCCGCTAAAGGGAGTTCCCTTGACCTCCTACCTCCTTATACTCTTGGGTGGGATATAACCCGTGACCCCCGACCTCCTTACAAGCAAAGCAAGTACTTCTCATCCAAGTGACCGAACCCAAGCAAGTAGTTCCAATCAGGCCAAGCTAGTAGTTTAGGTAGAATCACTTGGACCTAAACCTCTGTACGCTACTTGTTGCGTTGGGCTGGTCAACCTCGTACTTCTTGTTCTTGGGCTGATAATCATCCCTCGTACTTCTTCTTGGTATGCAAGCTGGAAGCAGGAAACCTGTCGAAACCATTTGCACCTGAACCATTAGCTCTTGAACCCTTACCTGATACGAGTGGATCGGTAAATCCAAGGGATAAGTGAGTGCTTCAAAGAAATAGACTTCACTCTATCGTATGGGTTTTCTAATATAACGGAAGACAGATAAGCGCCTTAAAGTAGCAATCTACCCTTAGCATACAAGGGATGCTGCCAGAAAGAACAGGGCCTTCGTCCACCAGGCTGGGCAGGCTAGGTAGGCCTTCGTACAGGCTAGCCTTCCTTTATTCCCTCAATCGAACATGATGCCCCAGGAGACTACCTGGATCCTGAAATGAAAGAAGGTAGAAAACTCAAGAGAAAGCCTTCCTTATGGTCTCGTTAAGGTATCTAACCTTAGGGTATCTAATAAAGAGAATAGTATCTCATAAAGACTCGTGAAATAGAACCCAACCCCTTAACCCTTTTGATGGTCTCTAATAAAGATCAATAAAGTAAAGAGCCTTAGCTAATTGATATTGACTCAAGAAATCACTTTAGAGAACCGCCGCTCTTAACCTTACGGAGCTTATTTATCAAGAAGGTAATTCATAGAGGTCCAAGGAAATAAGTGAAGTTAAGTGACGCTAATAATCAAGATCATAGGTAGAAGAAGTATCGTACGCTAATAAGAAATAAGGCCACCATTCCATTCCTTACAGACAGAGCTCTTTTGTTTCGGATGAAATATCGTAAATAAGACTTTCTGTCTCTTTCCTTACTTCTTAGGTGATGATCTCAAATCAGATTTGTGGTAGTTACCGAAGGGATTGGTCTATAGAGCTGCGGGTACAGACTACCTTACCTACCTGATAGGCCCGGAAAATGATCTGTTGGTAGTTACCGAGGGGGATTGGAGTGATCTATAGCTGCGGGTCTCCCTTACCGGGCCAGGCCGGCCACCCATGAATAAAGAAACGAATAGATATCTCATGGGCCTTCCTTCGGTCACTAAAGAACTAATACCCGCGCCTTCGGTGAGAATTATTCCTCTCCTTATCAGTCGAGCCCCCCTGTCGGGTCCTTGCACTCGGAAGCGCAAGACCCTCCGGACCTTCTCTTTTATTGCCTATAGATACGGATACGGACGGATATAGATACGGATGATATGGCCTTCTCATCGGCCTTCCTTCGGTCACTATCTAATCATTCGATATCTAATCATTCCTATCAATTAGCTATAGATGTACCCTCCGGCGCTATATATCCGCATTCAGCATGACTCTCTTTCCAGCCCTAGATATCGACCAGCTTCGAGTGATTTCGTCAAGCCTCTCCCTCTCCCTTATGGTCGAGCACCTAAAGGTCCTCTCCTTTAGGTACTCGACTGTTAAGGATGCGTAAGCAGGCTCGACCATAGCCCCCCCACCCAATAAGTAAATTGAACCTTTAGGTACTCGACCATAGGGAGAGGAGAGGGCCGCCATCGAGAGGAAGCATAAGCCCCTCCGGGACCTTGGTTCATCGACCAGCCTTTTGAATTGAGGGGAAGAAATCGATCTATCATTCATGGCATAATAACATATATAATATATGCATTCACGCTCTCTCGATCGAATAGGGTGAGGTACGAACGCTCGACTGGCCGCCATCGGCTCGACTGTCAAGGCCGCCATCGGTCGCTCACTCATTCCGACCTTAGTGACTTATTTGAGAGGGAAGCATCAAGGAAGAAAACCTCCGCCTCCTCTCCTCTCCTCTCCTTATCAGTCGAGCCCCCTCCGGGTCCTCTCCTTATCAGTCGAGCCCCCTCCGGGTCCTCTCCTTATCAGTCGAGCCCCCTAAAGGGTCCTCTCCCTTATGGTCGAGCCTGCTTACGCATCCTTATTAGTCGAGTGTGCTAACGCACCCTAAAGGGTCCTTAACAGTCGAGTACCTAAAGGTCCTCTCCTTAACAGTCGAGCCTGCTTACGCATCCTTAACAGTCGAGCCTTGCCGGACCTCTCCTTATCAGTCGAGCCTACTTACGCATCCTTTGAGTTTCAGATCTCAGAGCGGGCTTTGACCATGTCTCCCGAGAAAGATCAGTACATATGGCGTAAGATGATTTCACATATCGAGGTCGGTATGGGATCAGGTGTGTTTCCCGTCTAACAATGATGCCCGCCCGGGAAGACATCTCAGATCTTCGTGCCGGCGTTCGCTTTTGGCTATTCCTAAATGGTGTGGATAGCAATGCTGCTATGGGCATATGTCATTACGCTTTAGCAGAAAATGCTGCTATGGGCATATGTCATTATGCATTCATTCATTATATATGTCATTACGGTTTAGCAGACAATGCATATATTATAGATGTCATTACGCTTTAAGGCTCAACCATCCGTACGGGGAGAAGAAAGACTAGTTCGTGTCTCCTTGCACTAGGACCCTTTAGGGTGCGTTAGCACACTCGACTAATAAGGATGCGTAAGCAGGCTCAACCATAAGGGAGAGGACCCTTTAGTGGGCTCGACTGATAAGGAGAGGAGAGGGGGCTCGACCATTAGGACCTTTAGGTACTCGACCATAAGGTCCGTCAGGGGCTCGATTGATAAGGAGAGGGAGAGGGAGAGGAAGCGCAAGCCCCTCCGGGACCTCTCCCGGTGGTCGAGCAACTAAAGTTCCTCTCCTTATCAGTCGAGCCCCCTGTCGGGTCCTTGGTTCATTTCGACCAGTGATTCCAGTCATTCATTATATACGTAATTACGTCATTTGAGATATGTCATTATGCATGAATGAATTATATATGTCATTGCGCCATCTCGCCGAGGTGCACATCTCTATCTCTACCGCAACTACCACATGCTCATATATAACAATGACTGGTCTTTCTCTCTCTCTCTCTAGCTAGGAAATCACTATCATTATATATGTCATTACGCCATACTGAACCTAAACTACTACATGCTCATATATAACTAACTACCACCATGCCCAGGTACGTTAGTGACTCGACTGATAAGGCCGCCATCACCTTTAGGTGCTCGACCATAAGGACCTTTAGGTGCTCGACCATAGGACCTTTAGGTACTCAACCATTCAGTCGAGCCCCCTGTCGGGTCCTTGCACTCGGAAGCGCAAGACCCTCCGGACCTTCAATGTTGAAATCGTTTTTCCTCTCTCATGCAGAGGGAGGGAGAGCGCCGTGGTATTGAGCCCGCCGTGGTTACAGCGCTCGTGGTGTAAAGCATCTGAAGTTCGGGAAGGAAGCCTGGGAGCTTTCGATAGGTTGGAGTCCCTACCTAACCAAATACACCTCGCTTTGCTTTCCCCATGAGGCAGAGATCTTTTCGAAGATATAAAACTTCGGGAGATGGACTTCGCGTCTCGATCCGGGATGCTTCCAAGAAAGGAGAGAACCCTAACTTTACGTTCGTGAAACACCTCGTTTCAAGTCAGAAGGCAAGCCCTTATTCATGGATCAATCATAGAATGGAGGTGCGTACCGTCTTTACTGCATTGTTAGTGTCCTGCCTTTACTGCGTGCCCTGCCCTTAGAGAGAGGAAATGAGTAGATATCATATGGCCCTTCGGGAATATTGATGAGTCGTCACCCTGCCATTCACTGCTTTAGTGACCTTACCGCGTTAGTTTGATTTCGCCGGTGGAGGATTAAGAGTTCCTCCGTGAATGATGGAGAGGGGGAATGGAGCAGCGGAGAAGCAACTATTATAACACTTCAGTATGGCAGGAGGAAAGCCAGCCACAGAGATCGTGCGTGGAACGCCAGCCTTACTACCTCTTTCTCTGCCTTCCCACACCTATATCCCTCGATAGCTGGTTAACGGTATCACCTCGCCTTCCCCACCTATCGACAAAGAAGCATAGCCGGCACCATAGGTGTTGTCCCCGCTTGCCTATAATAAGGTGCTCTCCGAGGGTGCCCTGCGGGACGTGCCCACTTGCCCATGAAATCAAAAGGGAGAAATAGAGAATAAACTGTAGTAAATAATATCTATACCTCTATTAACAGTCTTAAGGATCAGAGATGTTATCTGAAGGCTCTGCGAGGCATCTCCACTTGTTTGTCCAAGAAAAATAGGAAGCCGATCTTCCCAAAAGGTCTGGATTCGGGATGTTCCCATCTAGGTATGTTCATGCCTAACCCCGGCGCCAGCAGGTATTGTTCTGGATATCCGGTATTTCCCCAATTACACTATTATATACGTAATAACGCTAACAAATACCCTTACAGCAGCGAAGCGCTTTCCTGAGGTAGGCCCCCACACCAAATAAGTCATTCAGGAAGAAAATCTATTCTATGGTCTATGGTCATTCATTCATTGGGCAAAGACAAGTAATAATATCAATGGGTCTCTGGCAGGCAGTCTCTCATAGTAAGTTTCATAGACCGTCCATACAAGAAATAGAACTAATAGCCATAGTATTTCATATACCGCGTATCCAAGAAATAGAACCAATAGCTTCTTGGTTTAATAGGAAGTCTATAAGTCTTTCATAGGCAGCCCATCATTTCATAGTCCATCAAACTCTAAACCCTGTACAAGCTATAAGAAAATAATATCTTTTTGGTAGTTCCGGATTTCATATAGTAGTTCCGGATTTCATAGTTCAACGTGGGATTCATAACATCAAATCATCGACCCTGCATCGTGAAATAAGCTACTTACTTACATTGTTATATATGTCACACCCTTCGACTGATCATGGCTCAAAAGAGTGAATAGATTCTTTGTAGTGATCATACTGGATATTAGGGTTTTCTCTCGCTAGTCATCATACTTGATTTGAGGCTTCGATGAATAAACCAACCCTGCTCCTCATATCTGACTATATAATCTAATCATATCATATCTGAGAATAGCTCTCGTCTAGTGGTTATATCTCGTCTAGTGGTGAAAAGAGGAAATCATATGCTAGTCCATACATGATAAAACTCTCTTTATTAGCGTACATGATGAACCGCATAATGTTGTTAGGTCAGGCATAAGGAATCAATGAGGTAAGCTTAGTCCATACATAATGACTCTTTCATGTTTTGGATTTGACTTGGACGCGAACTCCCCACCGACCCGAGGGAGGATCAAGCTACGTAACTTGGTTGAAGCAAGTGGGACGAAAACATAATGACTTAATGTCCTACTTGGGGGTGATTCGTCTGCCTTCTCTTCACTCGCTCTGGGCGTCATTCCTTGCACTAGGAAGCGCAAGCCCCTCTGGGACCTTGCTTTCCTAACGTCAAGCAAGCAATAAATTAATTTGACTTATTGGGTGGCCCCTCTCAAATAAGTCAAAAAAAGGGCCCTTACTTCTTAGGGGCGGAGCCACTCACTATTTCGATGGTGAGGGGTCACTCACTATTCATATGGTGAGGGCCCTCTCCTCTCGATGGCGGCCCTCTCCTCTCCTTATCAGTCGAGCCCCCTAAAGGGTCCTTAACAGTCGAGCCCCTCTGGTCCTTATGGTCGAGCACCTAAAGGTCCTCTTGGTCGAGCACCTAAAGGTGATGGCGGCCTTAACAGTCGAGCCTGCTTACGCATCCTTAACAGTCGAGCGTTCGTACCTCACCCTGCCGGGGTCATGATGGCGGCCCGTTGGTCGAGCGTGCTCTGCATCCTCTCCTTATCAGTCGAGCCCCCTGTCGGGTCCTTGCACTAGGAATCGCAAGCCCCTCCGGGACCTTGGCCACTTCGCTCGCTAGTAGCTCTCTCTCCCTAGCATCATTTGGAGGGGCCTGTAGCCTCCTCGGCTTCACCTCTTTCTTCCTCATTCCTTCTCCAGCTGGCTCCCGCCTGCCTCTTATCGATGCTCTGCTCCTCCCTCCCTGTTGTTCTCTGGTCGTTTTGCATTTCTATTCTCTCAGCCCTGCTTGCCCGGGTGCGGTGGTTATCCCCCGTCCGTCTAGCCTGCTGTTGTTCTCCTTTTCGTCGTTCTTTTCGTTGTGGTCGTTGTAGGGTCTCGGGTTCGGTGCAGGCGCGGGGGGTCTGGTCGATCCAGTTTGTCGGTGGGTCCGGCTTTGTCGTTCGGTCCGGTTCCGGGCTTCCGGTTTCTGATTCGGAGTGGAGGGGTGGAGAGGGGGAGGGGTCCCGATCTGAGTTATGGTATCCGATTTTGGGTTCCTCTTCTCTTTGGCCTGTGCCATTCGCAGATGTGACATACACGTAGGGAGGGGGCGGTACCCCGCATGTGATTGGAGGCAAAAAAGTGGGACAGGGTAGGTAGGGTAGACATTAGTATCCAGTTTTATCTGGTCTGGGCAAGAATAATCCCAATAGGATGGGAAGAAGACAGACAGGGAGCAGAAAGGAGAGAAAAATGTGTGTGATTCGAAACATGATTGAATAATATCGTGTACAAAGAGAGATTTCATTATATATGTAATTACGTTATTTCAGAATTGATAAAATACGAGTAGCTGAGAAATGAACTAATGCAAACCTGGTGGTAAATGAAAGAGTAAGAAAGTGGCGTATTGAGATGATAGAGAGTTCGAACGGCGGGGCAAGAGATGGTAAATCGAAGACCCCCACACCAAATAAGTCAAATTCAGGTGGCGTTTACCATCCAACTATACCAGCAAGAGAGAGAGAAGAGCCAGAAGCCCTGTAGCATTAAAGAGGAAGCAGCCAGACCTCTACCCCCGAACTAGAACTCTACGAAACCTGAGCCTTCGACCTCGATCTCTACCGCTACCGAACGCCATCGGGAAATGTTCTTACCTAGACGGTATGGAAGCAAGGAATCAACAAGCGTTAGATATGATTATTCACTGGTTGAGGTTCATACAACATTCAGAAATAGCCTCACATAGCTGACAGAAGAAAGCACCTAACATAGCCGACAGACATACCACAGGGAAAAGGCCACCCCGCATAGCTGCCTACATAGCCCCACATGGATGACATAGCCAACTCACTTAGCCAATCATAGACAGAAAGAGGGTCTGTGCCGATAGCCGATAGTCGATACAGGTCTTGATGCACTCGATGACAGGTGGTGATTCACTAGATGCCGGTACTCTATGATCCAGGTGTCAATCTACTTGATGCCAGTCATAGCTGGGATAGGATACTCAGCTACTCGGTTGGGCTTGGATACTCCACCGGGGCTGCTTGGATACTCCGCTTGGCTTTGTTACTTGGCTTGACTTGAATCTTTATATGGAACAACTTCGTCATCTCCTTCTCCTCTTTGTGACGGAGACTACTCAAGCTCACCTCCTTCTGCACTATTGTTAGGAAGAGTTTTTCCGTCCACATCTGAGGTACTTTCTCTCTCCTTCCCCATGTCCACACTTATAAGATTCTTATTCTTGGACTCCTGCTTGCAGTTCTAGGGATTTAGCTCTAGATGCATCTTCCAAAATTTTGCTTGATAGACACTATCAATGTTGCAATGGTGACAGTGGTTGTTAGGATTCTTGCACACATATGCAGTGGTGGCAAGTCTTCTTACCAAAACTATCAATCGTCGTTAAAGCAGGTGATCACTATAAATGCTCGGCTCTGTTTGACTCGTAAGACTCTACCTATTTTGAATTAACGTATGTAACGCATATTCATTCCATCCCTCTATTCCAAGTAATACCACCATTCCTGTGTTCCCGGTAAGTGAGACCGTGTGTTTTAGTTCGAGGGCTATGGTTCTGTCGAGGTCTAGATTCGAGGTAGAGTTCTATGGTTCCGTAGCAATATAGTTGGTGGGGTCCATTTCCTCTCGTCCACCCCCGACCGCTTTACACCCGGAAAGTCTAAAAAGCAAGTCATCCATCCATTTTCTTGCCCACATGCTAGGTCACTTTCCCTATAACTACCACGTGCTAGGCAACTCACTCAATCCCTCCCGTATGGCGCCTCACTTGGTGTTTTTTGGCTTGGTGGACATGTTTTGGCAGGTTCCTTACGCGGACTGGGCTTACAGTTAGCTATAGGCTCAAGCGGGCAGCAATAAGGCAGGTAGGTGTGACAGTGGACTATCATTTTGCAATCCTTAGGTCAGTGTCCCGTAAGTAAGAAGCAAGAGACTTCCCTTCGGCAAGGCAGCAAGTTGGATCAGCAGTCAGTGTGCCTTACAGTGTAGACTCCGTACTGTACGCGTATGGGTACGGCCTATCAGTCGGGTAAGTATTAAAACCAGGGGTACATCTCGGGTATGGAGGGTTGAACGGGGCCTGCCTTATCCTCTTTCTCTCAGACATGGGAATGGGGTAAATAAGAAAGCAAGCAATCGTTTGCAAGTTAATCATCTATTTCCGGGTAAATCAATATATATACTGCTTAAAGAGACGTACAGGTAGCATTCGAGAGATCAGGCAGGCATATCTTTAAAGCAATGCAGTAAGTGAAAAGGTAGACAGGAAGGTCGATAGAAGAGATATCAGGCAGTAAGCAGAGATACGACAGCAAGTTCGATGAAGGCAGTTCGTGAGGTCGTTGAAAGGTCGAAATGAGATCGAAAGCAGTAAGTCAAGCGGTATCAGGCAGGCAGGCAGGAAGCACGTAAGTAAGCGCGCCCGTTGTTTCTTCTCCTAGCCATCCTGCTGTTTGTTTGTATTCTTTTCCTAGCGCGTGCACCCGTTTCTTCTGCCAGCATCCGCCCTTTCCTTTCGCCCACCATAAATCTAGCAAGCGGCGAGGTTCCCTTTCAACCTAAATAAAAGCAAATGATTTCATCCATCCAATCATAAAGAAATGTCGTGAAAAAGGCAATAGCACGTCTTTATCTTAATAATTGAACTGATCTTACAGCAGCAATTGGTTCAGCAGATGATGTAGTATATGTATAAGTTAATTCGGTGGCTGAAGCACATGTTCCATTCACATATCTAGATCGAGACCGAGGAGCATCAGCAGCATCAGCGTCAGATATATTCCAATAAAGCATCCATGCACCTAACTCACTCTGTTATGCCAAGGGACTAATTGAAGGGGTATACTTCATAATGGGGGGACTAAAGACTATTGGCTATTATTGGAATGCCCTATAAGTGATATATGTGATTAGCAATAGAAGGTTTCTCCAAATTTCTGTACCAATGAAATCCTTGCCCCCCGGCCCCTCCTTGTTCTCCTCTGGCGGCTTCGCACCTTTCTTTCACACCTTATAGACTTGCCATAGCCTTATTAGTTGCACACGGATATGGACTACCCTATGGGACTGTCTTGAACTTATTGCTTGCTCCAAACAACCAAGGAGCGAAGCCACTTGTCCCTCTGGGGGACAAGGTATTCAACTGAAAAATCAAGATTGTCTGGCAAATCAAACTTAAATGGGGAAAAGGTAAACTAGGATATGCGATCTCGATCTGAGGCAATTGATAACTCAATATCAGGTATTTCAAAGGTTTTCTGGGATCTATTCCAAGCAAACACACTTTGTGTCTGGGCCCAAGTATTCCAATTTATTGATTAAAGTATCACGTAAAAATGCGATATAAAGAGTAAGGTTGTCCGCGCCAAGAGGTGGTACTACTAGCCTAGCTTTGAAATTGTCTTTTTACTTGCCTTTGTCTGTAGAGTAAGTTCCATGGAGTTCAAGCCTTACCACAAGTTCCGTATTAGCCTTCGTTCCATGGTTCCATTGAGTGAGTTCCATGGAAACTAGCTGGTAATTGCCTTCCGTCTTAAGCAGTAAGTTAAAGCACTTTCAACTACTTGGTTTAGTTTTTAGAGAGCCGTACTACTAAGCACTATAACACGTTTGTCTCTCCATGGAAATCTTTTTTAGAATTCGTAGGGTGAATCGAAAAGCCAGCAAGCATAAAGCAAAAGAGAGAAGGCAGCAGGTAAGCATGACTGTGTCCATTCGGTGTTCACATCCCTAGGTATATGTATCGTAAGTAAGAAATATTTCTACCTTTGGCAAGCGGAAAGTATATTCTCAATGAGCATGTGCCTAACCTAACAGTGTGCCCCATTCGGTATATTGTGTGTTTGTTGTGAGGGGGTATTACCTCTGAGTCGGGTAAGGATTGAAAGGGTTATTCTCTTCTGTTGTTTGCCAGTAAGGGCTGTGGTAAGTATTCTTTTCTGTCCCTCGGGTATGGTGCAAACTAGGAAATGGGTGGTGTGGATAGTGAAATGATAAGGTTTTTCAATTCTGTTCCAACTTCTGCAGTAAGTTCCATGCTCTAATATTGAGAATTACGACAAAAGATTCCGCATTATAAAAGTGTATCTCCCCTAATACCTCCCGATCTGTCCGCTCTTTCCGGCCAGCAGCAGCATGTCATTTCTCTATCCGTGCCAACTTTAGTGAACTAAATCTCTTGCGTCTGGTGGTTTGACGAAAGTGTGTGATGGGTGGGCTAGTTTGTGTGACCAATCTAGCAATATAAATACACAAGAGCAACATCTATCAATCATAAAGATCAAATAGAAGCTCTGGGTGAATCAACGTATGTAATACTTTGTCATTCCATCCAGTCGATGTAGGAACATTCCATTGTTCCGTAGCGGTAAGTGCTGTGGAACTATTGTTCGTTCTATGTGAGAACGTGTGTTCCGTAGCATTCAGTGTCATCCCGTAGGGTCCTTATCAGTCAGTTCTGGCAGTATGGCTATGACTCCTGGCAATGACTAGCGAGTAGAGCTTCTTTCTAGCAATGACCTTCCCTTGATGTCCCCGTTAAAACAGTGGCTCGGAAAACCCTATTGATCGCGGACCAAGCGGAGCAAGAAAAAGGTGGAGCCATCTCATGCATGGTGAAGCTAGCTACTGAGAATGAGACTTATTCTAAACTGATACATCAGTCCCGTCCTAAAGGCGGATTGCGAGGAGATCACTTCGGGATAATTGTAGTAGATATTGTTTCCTTATGCAATGCAATGGAATAGATATTGTATACGGGAGAGATATTAATTCTATACGGGATTTATATCTATTTATATTTATTTGATCCAGGAATTTGGATTAAGGTACGCCTTGATGATACCCCCCCAAAGGCACTTATCGTGCCTTTTTCTTAGATATAAATAATAGGCCCTTTCTGATGCTTTTGACGAAACAGTCTTTGTCTCACCTCTTGCAAGTAGTGGTGCCCGCTCAGAACAGATACCTGTACATTTGGGGACAGCTCCTTTATAACCCGTACCAGTCTTTGTAATACTAAGGCCAGTATATACATCTATATTTAGTCTTTTTTACGAACCTCGTCAAGCAGCTCCTGTGACGCCGGTGCTTCCACTAGCCGGGAGTTTAGACTCTGACGCGCAGTGACCCAACAGCCGACCGAGGATGCCCCTTTATTAAGCTTTTTTACACCCTGAGAAAGCTACGCTATCTCCATAGCCCACGGGACCTCACCGTGCCATTCTATTATATAAGAGTATAGCCTTTTTAAGCCTTTTCACAAACGAGCGTCCCACCTCTCCCAAGTAGTGGGGCCGGCTGCGTCCAAGGCAAGGAGCTCCTTCTTGGTGGACGCCTCATGCCGGGATAGTAGCGGTGGACAGCTCATCATAGCGACGTACATCTTGATGGCCGTAGCAAATAGGCCTGTACAACAGAATTAGTCCTATTGAGGGTTCACCAAACAAAAGGAAGTCTCCATAGGGGCAGGCCGCATCCAAGGCAAGGAGCTCCTTATGGCCGGCTCAGAATAGATACGTACACCTGGGTGGCCGCTACAGAGCTATCTGTACTACAGTCATTCGATATTAATAAACACCTTATAATAGCTCCTGTACATATTGGGTGGCTGCATCTGGGTTGCCTGTACTACATTCATTAGCAATTGAAACAGTTCGTGCAGGTATAATACTAGGTGTTATCTTACCGCAGGGAGGTATCATGCTGCTTATGTTGCCGTACGAAGTGGGGTATCAATACTGAGTTGTCGCTGGAAAACGCAGGCTTAAACCAGTCCACACATACGCCTCAAGATTGTAGGATTGAGACTGACCGAACGGAAAGGATCATACTGGCCGTTATCCTCCTACGCAGGGAGGTCTCATGCTGGATATGAGTTCGCGGAAAAAGATATAGTTTCGTACCCCGTAAAGCAAATAAAGCACAGGAAAGACATTCGTCCCACGTGTCCTCCCACCTCGTGGCATGGGGAAAAGCAAATAGTTCGTGTCCTCGTACCCCGCAAAAAAGCAAGCAAGATAGCTGTGGAGAGAGCATACTAGAATGCATTCCTCCACGCCCTTTCAACAAACAAACTAAGAGTCCGTCATGGGCTCTTCTTATGGCTCCTGGATTCAAGAGTGGGAGCTGAGCATCTTCCCTCATCGGACTCACTTTTCAGCTCATCTACTCCATAATGGAAAAGGGACGAGACTTTAGTGTGCTTTATGAAAATGGGAATCCCCATTGTCAAAGGTATCTTGCCAAGTTGGTGAAAGTAGGGTGCTTTTCATGCCCCAGCAGAGTTCAAGTTGATCCAATGACATGCTTGTGCTTGTGCTCATGTTACTTGTACACCAATACCTGCGATAGCCTCACCCGCAACCTTGTAGCTAAAGGATTCCAGTTGGAACGTGGTGGGTTGCACTCACTAGTTATATGTGCTAGCCACATCATGATAAGTGGAAGCCAATTCAAAAAGGAATAATCCCACGTAGACACCCATATTCACTTTGCTACTTGTTCAAGCTTTCTTTTATAGTCAAAAGAATCCCTTTCAACTGACTATGTGCCCCTTTTTCTCAAGACAGCCTGAGATGACAAGGACCTCCTCTGGGAAGATGCTATGGCCCCTTAAGATCACATTTTGAATTACTGTCACAGGCGAGAGTATACCATTTTGATCTGCTAATCTGAGGTACCAAATAGGATATAGATATGTGAAGGATTTCCTTCCAGTTCCCAGAATCTTAAATACAAGACTTTTCTACCTTTACCACACTTCCTTCTTAACATCTATGGCCAGTTTAGCAAGCCAATCTACAATGGAATTGGCAGATCTCTGCACATGATGAAACCTGGATTCATTAAAACCTCAAGGTCCGGAGGGTCTTGCGCTTCCTAGTGCAAGGGCCTCTTCCAGTTTTTGATTCCACTTTCAAACTCTGAGCTCTGCGCTCAGCCTTTCCCTTCAACACATTAATGGGGATTCAAGAGTCCCCTTTGATCACGATATTGAAAATCCGGTCCAAATCAATGCATTTTAACAAGGCAACATCTTCCACTTTATGGCTTTCACTCTCTACAGTCCATAGGGCAGCAGTCCATGCAGCAGCTTCATGCTTGTTGACTAAGATAGTCTTAAGGCTGCCCATTGACTAAGGAAGGCTTAAGACATGGGACTAAAGAGAGAGACCTTTCAAGTGTCCTGTTCATAGGGCCAATCTGAAGCTATAAGTTATACGGCTTCGCACCCCAAACTTCATGGTGAGAGGGGGGTGACTATTTGGAGCACTGCTCCATTGTCATTTGATCTATGCAATCTGAAGCGGAAGCTGAAGCGGAAGCGATTGAACAACAAATGAGCCGAAGAAGTGTGTGGGAGAAGCTGAGCGGAATATCCAGAGTTTAGTTGGAACACAGAATCACTCGCCATATATACGTGAGAATCGCATATATACGTTATTTGAATTAATAGGGGGATCTAACTCTAAAGCTGAGCGTAAGTGAAACCTATGATGCCCTGAGCAGCAGCTACAGCGAGTAAGCTTCTTGTTGTCTTCTCCTTTGCTTACTAAGAATGCTGACTAAGAAGTACAATCTATGAATTCTGATGTGTGTCCCAGTAACGTAAGTAAGATACTAGCTATAGTCTCATTCTTTGAAAAAGAGAGAGTGAAAGCCCCAAGAAAGAAAGTACTAGCCATATGGACTTCCTTCCATAAGTATTAACCATACTACTCACTATGGACTCCTTCCGGTAGGTCTTAGCGATAAGTACTAGCTCTAAAGACGGTAGTCTCCATCCATAAGAAAAACTTCCGGTTGTCCATACAGTAAAGACAACCACTTGCCTTACTACTTGCTTTACTACTTGCCTTAGTCCATAGTGTAAGTTCCCTGATTAGAATTCATAACTATATGGAAATATTCCCTAGTTTGTTTTTAGGTTGAAGCGTAGCGAAGCAAAGCGTGAACAGGCAGCGAAGCGTTAGATGGCTTAAGCTAGCGTCAGCTTAGCGTGTTGAACCCTGTAGTACTGGCTTGACCAAGTACGAAGGGCATTCCTACAGTGAACTGATAAAGCGTAGCGTGCCTGTACTTTAAACACTTTCTTTTCTACGGCATTCTGTATATGCTCTATATGCTCTATCTGCTCTATCTGCAGCTATGTCTGCATGGCTATGACTACTTGTCTGTCTCTGTCAGTCTACAGCTCTGACTGGCAAGGCCCGTTGGCTAGGCCTCTTCTCCAGGCTAGGCCCCCCGTCTCTCGACAATGACCTTCTGGAAATGACCGTCTTATGACGGCAATGACTGGCTATTACTGGTATGGTTGCTATTATTGGCTATCGGCAACGACTTCAGGCAATGATTGGCTATGCTCTATGGCTATGACTGGCTACGACTATGTCTGGCTATGAGCTGCTGCTATGTGTATGTAATCAGATGATCTTTGAATGGTTAATCCACTTATGTAATGCATTGTCACTCCTTCCATCCATCCATTCGAGGTATAAACCTGTGCTCCACATATGTAAGTGAGGTAGGGATTAGAGGAGAACTCTCTCTGGGCATGATTGAATAGGCGGGTATGATGAAATAGGCGGGCAAGATTGAAGGGGTACTTCTCACTCATCTGTTGGGAACATGGGGCTTTCTCTTCTCTTGTGGTCTGTCGATAAGTCCTTTTCCTCGCCAATTGCATAGTCAAACTCTCTATAGCGTATGGCGGCTATACTTACTTATTTGTGGACCTGTTGGGCTTCTTATGTATCCTGGCTTTTGTTGGTCTTCCTTGGCATGGCTGGTGATGAAGGCTTCAGTTGGAAAGGTAAGGTCCGAGGTGAAAAAAGTCCCTTGTTTACAGGCTCTTGGGTTAAGGGAAAAGGGTTATAGTGACAGGTTACTGGCTTAAGGCTAAAGGTGAAAGGCAGATTCCTTCCTTCCCTCTGTTGTACTTGTTGATTCTAGTGATGAAGGCTGAAGGTGTACTTGGCTTCTTTCTGTTGATAGGCAAAAGGCGAGAGGCCCTTGGTGAAAGGCTTATAGTTCCTTCCTGGTTCTCCTCTCCTGGAAGACTGGCTCGGTTATAGTTCCCCATCCAGCTGGCCGCGCCCTCATCGCTCGGTTGGCTCTTGGTTTGGGGAAGCAGCAGACTCACCCATCAATTCTCGGGTATGGATTGAATGAAGGGAACATCACCTCTTTTCTCATCTGTTTGCAACTTGGAATGATGGATTTTGGGGATATCTCCATATGTAACCAACATGTTCAATGTCTTTTGGTGGGAACATGGTGAATCTGTTCATTGTATCGATGGTTGAACTAACTCCTTCTCTCGGGTACCTCCTGTGAGGTGTGGTCCTTATCCTCTCGGCCAAATGCGCCTTTGATAAAGAAAAGATTGTAGGGGAGTCATAAGTTATCCCCCCGAGTTCAATAAATTGAAATTTTCAATAGCGAACTCGCTTTATTTCATAATTCCTACCCTCCACCTTTGGCCTGGGCACCTTAATCCAAAAGTCAAGAGTAATTCGCATTAAGGTCTTGGTTTACAAAAATGTAAGGTTATAGGAGTTTAGTCTTTCCTAACCCTTCTGAATGTGATAATTCACAACCTATCTCATTTTGCAAATAGTTCTGGCTTCATGATAAGATCCCCTTATGAAGCACCACCTACCAGGTTGGGGGCGGGAGGGAAGCAGTTAGCGCATTAGGCACGGTAGATTTGAACCAATTATTATCACATTTATGCTCTTTGGAAATGAGATTTTGTTCTCTCTTTTGATCTCTTACCCCAACTAAACCTTGAAATTGATGTCTCAGAAGAATGGAATTGAACATACTTGAAAATAGGGGACTGCTAGGGGAATTGGATTTATGCTTGCTCACTTATAGTTCGTCACTTGCTTCGAGAGTGACCGGCCGGGAGAAGAGGCGGGTGGGATAAGGGGGATTGCTTTTTATAACTAGCGGGTTGATGAGGACTTTTTCTCGCTCGCTTGCTAGATTGATTGCGAGCTTGTGGTAGAGAAGGTCCCGGAGGGGCTTGCGCTTCCTAGTGCAAGGACCCGACAGGGGGCTCGACTGATAAGGATGCGTAAGCAGGCTCGACTGTTAAGGCCGCCATCACCTTTAGGGTGCGTAAGCACGCTCGACTAATAAGGATGCGTAAGCAGGCTCGACTGTTAAGGCCGCCATCACCTTTAGGTACTCGACCATAAGGACCTTTAGGTGCTCGACCATAGGACCTTTAGGTACTTGACTGTTAAGGATGCGTAAGCAGACTCGACCAAAAGGGAGAGGACCCTTTAGGGGGCTCGACTGATAAGGAGAGGAGAGGGAGAGGATGCGTAAGCAGGCTCGACTGTTAAGGCCGCCATCACCTTTAGGTGCTCGACTGTTAAGGATGCGTAAGCAGGCTCGACTGTTAAGGAGAGGACCTTTAGGGTGCGTAAGCACGCTCGACTAATAAGGACCCTTTAGGGGGCTCGACTGATAAGGACCTTTAGGTACTCGACCATAAGGGAGAGGAGAGGAGAGGTACTCGACCATAAGGACCTTTAGGTGCTCGACCATAAGGGAGAGGAGAGGATGCGTAAGCAGGCTCGACTGTTAAGGCCGCCATCACCTTTAGGTGCTCGACCATAAGGACCTTTAGGTGCTCGACCATAGGACCTTTAGGTACTCGACTGTTAAGTACCTTTAGGTACTCGACCATAAGGGAGAGGATGCGTAAGCAGGCTCGACTGTTAAGGACCCTTTAGGGGGCTCGACTGATAAGGAGAGGAGAGGGAGAGGATGCGTAAGCAGGCTCGACTGTTAAGGCCGCCATCACCTTTAGGTGCTCGACTGTTAAGGAGAGCCCCCCCACCCAATAAGTAAATTGAAAAGAGGAGGTGGGTGATTCTGGTTCCTATCTCGAATGACGTAATTACGTATATAATGAATGCCGACCAAGACAATGAGTAAGTGACTGCTGGTCATTATGCATGAATGAGATATCTCTTTGTATACGATATTATGATTGATGATTCGAGCGAATCCTATAAACCGCCTAATTGATGGTGAAATGGTGGTAGTTATATATGAGCATATGGTAGTTGCGGCTTCATAAAATAGAGATTCAGATCGTAATGACATATATAATTCTGAGCTAATCACGGGAAGAAACATGACTCGCTAACCTACAAGCAAGCAACCTAACCGGCCTAAAGAGATCGACTGATTCTACTGCCTTACCTCCAAGCAATCATACCTGCTAAGCTATCCTTCCAAAGACATCTATCCAAAGCTACTGCCTACTGAACCATCCTTCTACTGCTACTTCTCGGAACTACTGCTTCTATCGCTACGGGGAAGAACCTTTTCTCGCGAGCTCACCAATACTTCTCCAAAGCTAACTCACCCAATACTTCACTGATAACCTTCCACTGATACTACTTCACGCTAACTCATCCATTTCAAGTCCTTATATATGTCATTTCCATAAATATAGGAATGATTTATTGATATTCCGTTTGGTGGGCCCATATTCTGTATCCTGTTCCTCGTGCCGTATGAATCGTAAAGAACGGAACGAACTAATCATTATGCTATTCAGGACAAGGACGAGCACTATGGTTGTTCCATAGTAAAGGCATGGAATTGACCAGCTTTCTTCCCGGGATAGGCATTGACCAGCTGCTCCACCCATACCAAACGGTAAGGAACGGTTTGTAAATACGAATGCCACCACGTCGCCCTCCTGTCCATGAGATCCCCTCCGGGCCTTTGGTCTACTTATGGGGCATTCATTACCACCTTTGTCGTACGGTCTCCTCTATTGCCACCACCACGGACGGATGCCACCACTCTCTATAGCTGATCTATGAGATCCCCTCCTTCGTCGGGCCTTTGGGCTACTTATGGGTTGTACAGTATTTATGGTAAATCACTTTGATCCCGGGATGGCACTAGATAGTGAAAGTCTGAACTGTCAAAAGGAACGGAACGGTAAGGAACGGTCTGTCAATACGAATCCATTGGGGTACGACAATACGAATGGGGCATTACGAATCTGTGTTCCCACCTTAACGAGTGATTCTGTGTTCCCACCTTCAGAGTCTTTATAAAAGAAATCACTGCCGATATTTGATTACGGTCTGTCAATTAGTTATCACCTTCAATACGAATCCATGAGATCCCCTCCGGGCCTTTGGTCTATCTATGGGGTAAGGTCGGGGAACTTCTTTCTCTCTCAATTCGCTATCAGTGGACGATTCTAACTATTGATTCTAACTAGCTATGTCCTGTATAGTACTCCAAAGGTGTGAATAGCAGTACCAGGGCTGAACGTAAGAGCTTGCGAACCCTATAATCAGTAAGGAGTGGGTGGGTCATTCCGTTCCTCCGTTTCCGGCAGTTCACCATCAATAAGAGGTTTCTTTCCGGGATGCAGTGACCCTTATGAATTGAGCAAGAATTTGGTTGGTGGTATCTTCCCCTATTAATCGAATGGCACATACCCCTTTTCCATCACCGGACTATGGATTCGCCAGGAAGAATCTTGAAAGGGGAGGGTCACATGAATACCATTGAATCGGAAACTCGGAGAGCAGGCGTCTCCCTCCTCGTCCATAGGCCAAGAGAATCGAGCATCAACAAGGTGTATCCCCCGAAAGCACAAGAGCAAAAGAGGCAGTTAGGTACCCTCCTTGCCCCCGGAGGGACAAGCGGCTTTGCACCTTGAAATTTCAATAATTCTTACAAGAGTCTAAGGGACGGAGTCACTCACTATTCATATGGTGAGGGATTATTGCCGGGAAGTGGAACACAAAATGGAGCTGCTGCTATATTCACTAATCCCATGGGTTGCATAGGAAATATGCTCTTGAATGAGATGAAGTGAATAAACGAATTCCAGAGTTGTTAGACCAGGGTGATAAGACCAAGTGCTTCTCTTGCCGGTTTACCTATAGTTTTTGTTCCTAAGAAGCATGGGACTTAGAGGATGTGTGTGGACTAAAAGTCAAATGCACACCGGCCTGTCCTTTTACAGCAGATTGAGAGCCTGCTTGCGCATCCTCAGGGAGGCAGCCTACTTGAGGACTCTAAGCAAGGCAGTTCGGATCCGGTAGGCAAGGAAGGGAATAAATAGAGTCTAATAGCTCATTCATGCTCGCAAGCAAGAAGTAAGCTCCTTAATTCCCGCAACCAAGCAAGAGGGCAGCTTATTGCACTCACCTGATCTATCTTATAAGAAAGATAAGCACAATCTCTCTGGTTAAGAAAGGAGAGAGAAGCAAGAAAGACGCTATCACTTAAATGAAAGAAAGCAAGCAATAAGACTGTAAGCTCATTCCAAGCGTCTGGTTCTGCTCCTGTAATAAAGATCGGTTAATTCATTCCAAATTCACTGATAAGGCCGCCATCGTGCGTAAGCATGGCTCGACCACCGGGAGAGGACCTCTTATTGGCTTCCAGGGCTTTAGGTTCTAGCTCTTATAGCTAGGCTTGTTTCTGTGAGTGAGTTTGGAAAGCAAGGTAGGGTAAAGGGTTGATGCTTTCCTTGTCTACGAAGGTGTTCCTGGTTATGGGTATGAAGGATAGAAGGTCTGATGAGGATAGGCATGTTATACCTCCCATCTCATAGAGATAAACCAATATAATGATTAGATGGATTTTCGGATTAATACCATACCAAATGAGGAGGGGAAAGTGATTCATCTCTAATTCTAGATGCATATGAACCTTTTCTTTACAGGTGAGAAATAACGTAATGAATATAGGAGTATAGATAGCCCCTGAGTTCGAAGGCAGGCTCTCCCCTCCTTGGTAATGCAAGCAAGCTCAGGCTTCTCGGTCAATACCCGCCCGAGCAAGCAAAGATACGGGGTATTCGGCCCCTTCCTTCGTATGCAAGGTGGTGCATTCATAGAGAGAA
This sequence comes from Pinus tabuliformis, assembly GCA_031772625.1. Classification (NCBI taxonomy): domain Eukaryota; kingdom Viridiplantae; phylum Streptophyta; class Pinopsida; order Pinales; family Pinaceae; genus Pinus; species Pinus tabuliformis. The sequence goes on along the minus strand of CM062816.1, from coordinate 1,780,022,575 downwards.
AGTCAGTGGGTCTGGGTCTATCCCGGTCTGATACTTTTCGGAAGGAAAGAAACAAGCCTTTCCCGTAGCATAGCCATAGAGAGATATAAGGAAGAAACCTTCTATTCGAATAACGAACGACAGCCTATATGTATGGTGGTTCCACCCTTCCTTTTAGAATGAGGGGCCCACCTTACTGACAGACAGCCTCCCACCAAACTACGAACGGGAAAAGGGAGGGAGAGGTTCAATCTGAACTCGGGAAAGACGGCATCGTAGTAAAAAGACCAGAACGAAGCTTTTTAGAACAACGAGGCTATAGTGGACCGGAGAATAACAGGGCAGAAGCTACCGATGCATGCATCGAACAGGGATGCAGCAGCTCCGTGAATCACTCATCCTAACGGTTCTCCCATTGGCATTGGCGGATTCTGACAGACAAACCGTTTCAGCTCGATCTTATCCTTCCTATCACGACCCGTTGACCTTTAGCACCCGTCCGTGATAGGTAGGTGGCATCAGCATAATGACCCGGACGGCGAACGAGATCTCGAACTAAACTCTCGGGATTAAGCAAAGTGGAGGTCAAGATCAAGAGATCAAGCGGCTGGCTGTTCAATCTGGGTTCATTCTGTAGGTGAATAAAGCAATCCATCATGTGAATTTCTATAGTGATGTAAACAGCAAACCGGGAAATGAAATTCACAATTCACTAGGTGTGTTAATGTCTCCAAATCAACCTCATTCTGTAGCAGTTGAAGCCTTCTTAAATGACTGGTTTAAGTGACTATGGAAAAGACTATGAATTATACAGGCTAGTGGCTGCTGCATTTATAGTCCTCCGTCGTAAGGTTGTGTTCTTTCTTCGTCTCACCCTCGGGGATCTCTAGCTACGTGAGCTACCACGCATGTGGACTACTGACCCAATGACCCAAAATGAGGTCTGCAGTGTGGTTGTTTCACTTTGGTTTTTCCATACCTGTACTTACCTTTACTTTCCTCCTGCTTCCCCTCATGGAGGTAGTAATTCAATGCATTATTCATCCAATGCATTCTTGAGTTTCATAGGGGATAAATGGCTCATGCTAGTGACCTTGCGCGCAAAATGGGAGGCCTATAAATAAAATATGACCGAGATCAGCAAGAAATGGTAGCTGCGCCTGACCGGTGGAACCATGTTTGGCCACTACACCCCTATCGAATACGAGTCAAATCGGTATAAAGTGTAAGGTGAAAGTGACGGAATGGGACACTTCTTAACATTGCTTAAATCGGTGAGAAACGGTAGCTGCGCCTGACGTGGGGACATAAAGATTCTGGTATGTTCCGCTGGACGTTGATTGATAAATTCCCATACAACTCTTTTTTTGCAATGGATCAACTTAAACTGAATCAACAAGCTCATTTGTATAAACAAGGAAGATATTAGGTTAGCCTGGTGGAGGGTGCTATTGGTAGGGAGTGTGCTACGGAATGCTACTGCTGGCTGGTAGGTACGCGTGCTGGTCGTGCTATCGTAGGTCAGTTTGATACAGAACAGAATTGAAATGAGTATTAGATATAATGAATGTGAGCTTGCTTGCCTCACCGGTAAAAGGAAGCACCTTTACAATCATTATATGATATGATTGATGAGAACGAGCAACATTACTTGACAATAGAATTTCACTATTTCCTAATTATTTCTTTGGCAAGCAAGCCTTTGAACTCAGAACCCGAGCCCGTAAAATAAAGCAAGGTGAGGTGGAAATCCCCTGAGTTAGACCGCTACCTCACCCCCATATTAAGTATGCTTGTTGTTCCATTACGGAAAGGAGAGTCAAGTTTGCCTTGTGGACCGGGAAGGAATGCAGTTGAAAAGCTTCCCTTAGGAACTCAAGGTCATTATATGGTCCTTCCTTCAGAACATGTAGGGCAGAGACCGATCAAAGACTTAGCCCTTAGACATTGACAGATACCAAACATAGCAAATACTATTAGATCTTTTTCTCTTCACTACAAGCAGATACGCCCACAAGGAGATAAGGAAAGAATAGTAATCCAGTAGACAAAAAAATAGAAATCAACGATAACACCAGCTTGTACTCTGACCTTACCATCTTCTACACACGCCTTACCCACTACTATTGACTATTTGCACCCTTACCCCGAATAGACGAATAAACACAACACCATAAGACCAGGAATAACAACATACTCAAACTGTCAATTCACAATTCTTTTTATTAGACACCATGTATCACACAAATTATCCCTAAGGCACGCAGAGACAAATCAGGTCCAAATACGACGCAAAATGGTTACATTTACAGGCCCGATCTTGCTGCGGGCTTATCCTACCCTTTGATTTGAACGGGATCCCGCTGCATACACGCCGAGGGAAAACCTCTGATGCGGTACCACTTACTCACTCACTGATGCGGTACCACTTACTCATGAGGCCGGACGAAAGTGCGGTATGTCACTGCCCATGATTTCTTCTCTTTGATAGACATTTGATAGACAACCGAGGACCGGCAGGGGCTCGACCATAAGGGAGAGGAAATAAAAAGAAAGCCTCAGCACCAGAGGAAGTTCAGTCATTAGATACTTTAGCTCGACCCAAGCAACCGCGTGCAAGGTTTTCATTATCAACCGTCAACAAAACCCACCAACAAAAAGCACCATGGAAGAAGGCAAGAGATGAACAACTAGATACAAGATACGAACAAATACCCTATGATTACTAGCTTCGATAGCTTTATGATAGCCTACCATAACTACTACCTTTTAGAAATAGCGGATAAGAGGTGCGCAAGCAGGCTCGACCACCGGGAGAGGAAGAGTGATGAAGAGCGGAGGAGAGCCTATGAATTCTCTATGTTAACAACCCTCATGATAAAGGTTCACTAGCCTCATGATAAAGGAAGGAACGAATGAGACCACCCTTTAGTTACTTATTTGAGAGGGGCCACCCAATAAGCATCAAGGAAGCAAGCCAGCAAGCCAGCCCAGCGGATCTTTCAAATGAATAGCCTCATTCTCATTGTAGCCTGACAGACTTGAAAGGGAACCTTCGGGACATGGGCATGAGAGATCCCTAGCCAGCCAGTCAGAACGCTACGAGAAGGGACAAGCCAGCCTGACAGAAAGCCTGTTCAGTGAGCGGGCAAATCTTTTCAGTGAGTGCTTGAGTGATAGGAAGGCTAGCACTTGCCTTACCCTTACAAAGAGACCACAAAAAGGATGGGCTGGATGAGATGGCTGGTCTTCTTGCTTGAATAGCTGGCTTGCTTGCTTATACCGCTGGATCAAATGGACGGTTTTTTTGCTCGAATGAATGGAGGGGATTGCTTGCTGGAAGAATCTTGTAGGGTAGGTAGCTGCACTTTCGCTATTTCACCTTATACTCTGCCTATTTACCTTTACTTACGTGCATCCACCTGTTCGATTTACCGCCCTTGCATAGATAGGCTCACTTACCTGATTAGCATTCACGGGCTTGCTTGGGGAGCTTTGCACTTTGAGAATTCATATTCACTTTTAAGCCTACTTTCAGGAATTTGATTTCCGACAGCAGAGCAGCTACCAACTCACCACCTGGCCTCTTCACAACTACCCTCTAGATACCGGGCAACTTACCTCTTTAGCATTGTACGCGCAAACCACCACTTGACTTTACCCAATGCCTTTTTGAGGGGGTAGGCTTTATTTGGCTGCTCGCATTCATTTTAGTGCCACCTACCCACAGTACCTTTTCTATTTATAGAAGACCGGGGCGGGGCTCCATTACCTGTTTGAGATTTGATCGGCCTTCCAAACTACCACTTGACTCTTTACCCAATGCTTCGTGGATACCGCACTTACAACAACCTTGACTATGAACCCTTCCTTTACTATGCTGCCTATTTGCCTTTACCTTTACTGTTACTTCCAACCCACCTGCTTCACCAACCTATAGATACTCACTTACCCAACCAACTTAGTCATGGATGCCCCAATCCTACAGTCTAATTTCAGTCCCTTCCTCCTACAGTCTAATTGTAAGGACCGGCAGGGGCTCGACTGATAAGGAGAGGAATTGATTGCTCGACCAAAAGCCCACCACCCAATAAGCATCAAGGAAAGTGACTCGACTGATAAGGAGAGGTACGTTAGTGACTCGACCAGCGGGAGAGGTACGTTAGTGACTCGACTGATAAGGAGAGGAACCCGGTATAAGTTTCTAAACGGGAGGTTGGGCCTTCCCTTGACCAATCCAACAGTTGCCTCGACCTTGATTCCACTCGCCTCTTGATATCGCTCACTCGTAAGGCTTTCCAGAAACGGCTAGAGCTCCATTTCTTCAATCTCTTTCGTGGAGCCTTCTTCCTTTTGCTGCCTATAAATAGGCGATGGGGCACAACGAGGCTCATCCTTCCTGTGGGGTTTCTACCTAAAACGATGTTGAATCTACTTCCTGCTTGCTTCATGCGAAGCGAGTTCATGATCCTAATCGTACTATAACCCATCTGATCGCACAAGTCTTCTAATCAAACTAGCGCATGGATTATGATAAGAGATAGCCCGACCTTTCGCAACCTGAAAATGCCCCACCCATTTCGGGGCTTTGGCTACTAGGTAATTCATACTGGGATTTGTATGCACCCTACTACCATCCTTACCCTTGCAATGAAGATGACTCATGGATTCACTGAAATGATGATGATAGTGCCACGTGGATTTATTTTTCCATACCCCATTCTTTGTTAAGACGAGATATTCACAAGGATGCGTAAGCAGGCTCGACCAAAGGGAAAGGATGCGCAAGCAGGCTCGACTGATAAGGAGAGGATGCGGAGCACGCTCGACCAACGCCCCCCACCCAATAAGCATCAAGGAAGGCAGGGTGAGGGATTTATCGCTCATCCATCATATGGATGAGGGTGAGCCTGTCGAACTCTCGACCTATGGGAGAGGTACGAACGCTCGACTGTTAAGGACCTTTAGGTGCTCGACTGTTAAGGAGAGGAGAGGGCTCGACCAACGGGAGAGGGAGAGGAGTATTTTCTTTCTTACTATACACTTATGATAAGAATGCAAGCTTACCTCTTCCTGAATGGCTGATGGAGATAGAAGATGGCTATTGAATGGACGCTTAGTTCTTGGTGGGATGGCTCCTCACCCACAGGGTGAAAGGAAGGAGAAAGCCAAATACCCTCCCTCTTATACCAGTTCAGAACAGACCCTTCATCCATCCCTTTCTACCTGTTAAGCAAAGATACTTACCTAGTCCCAAAGGTGAAAGCACAGATAGTCACATTCGTAAGTACAACAATGAAGAAAAAGGACCTTCATGGGCTGATACCACCTCTGTGGGGTTAAAGTGGGGATAAACCGCATTTTCGTGCCAATGATCGATATTCTTATTCGACCGAAGAGAGGAGAGAAGCCAGGTAAGGTCACGTTGCTTAGCTCGGTCTTCCCGTAGTGCCTTAAAGGAGGAAGCCGAACCTAGTCCGTAGGTCATGTTTCGCTATTACCCAATCATACCAGTAAGAAACTACAGATATATCAGGCTGGAGAAGAGCTCCCCGTACGAGTAGGAGGAGGAGGCCAATCCCTGTACGAGTAGTTTGTTGCCGGGCGGGATTACCTCAACCTGTACATTTTCGTGCCGGCTGCATAATAGCTCCCTGTACCAGTATTAGTCCAAACCTTTAGCTCCTAAACACATGCTTGCTTAGATAAATAAGGAAGTAGCCTTACTGACCTATGCTAATACACGGGCTCGTCATACCTCGTACGCTAGTTGTTGGGCTTATAATCTTTTAGTTTCACAGGGGTGCTGCTCCCCTTTTAGTTTCAGGCTCGTAAACCTCCTAAAAGGTGGGCATCCTCCCTACCACGTACGATTACCCTGCCTCACCTACAAGCAAGCAAACCTACCCTACCTCTTGACTGATGAAAATGACTATTACAACTTAAGCCAGCAAGTAAAGTAAGTGGTTCAGGGTGCAGGATGGATGCGAAGCTCTGATGACTAAGGTTCCCTGCCTGCTCCTATTATACTATACTATAGGTATATAATGGAGGGCGACTGTAGGCGGTAAGGAAGCAAGCTATTCCTTCATCTCCCCTCTCCCGCCATTCCAGCCGACATCAGGGAGTTGAGGGAGAGAGCATTCACTCAACAGTAGGACCGGCAGGATGCGTAAGCATGCTCGACTGGCCGCCATCGGCTCGCCCCCCTCTCAAATAAGTAACTAAGGCCGCCATCGATTTCACATCGATACCTAAACTACCACATGCTCATATATAACTACCACCATTTCACCTATCCTCTTTCGTAGCACCTACCCTTCTTCGTAGCACTTATCTTCCTTGCCCTCAGAAGCGCAAGCCCTCCGGACCTTCGAATGAATGACTGGTCTTTCTTCTCTCTCTCTAGCTAGGAAATCAATATCATTATATATGTCATTACGCCATCTCGCCCCAGTTGAATAAGCATCTGATCTATCTCTATTTTATGAAGCCGCAACTACCACATGCTCATATATAACAATGACTGGTCTTTCTCTCTCTCTCTAGCTAGGAAATCACTATCATTATATATGTCATTACGCCATACTGAACCTAAACTACTACATGCTCATATATAACTAACTACCACCATGCCCAGGTACGTTAGTGACTCGACCAGCGCCCCCCACCCAATAAGTAAATTGAAAAGAGAAAGCTTCCGAAGCACATCTCTGTCTCTATGCCCGTCTGAAAGGCCATTTGCGTGCGTTTTACGGCTACTTGACACGCCCAAGCTGGCCCTCGGAACCTGCGTAGACCTAATTGCAAAGCAATATTGATTAGTTAATAAGTATCATGCATTCGCTTTACCCTCATACTAGCTGGCTGCTTCTACCTTCCCCACGATAGCTAACTAAGGACCTTCATTCCGCTCGCCTCCCATTATGAAATGCGCCCCCTTACTTCACAAAGAGAGCTTAAATCGCTCGCCCCTAACATTACTTCGCTAACCTTTCCGGAATGGGAAGAGAGGGGGGGCATGCATCCACCAGGTTTGATAACTCTCAATTTGCTTTAGCTAAATAGACTCCGTGCCTGCACTGCATTGAAAGTTATTCCATCTATTCATGCAAGATCAGGGGTCTGGTTGTTGCAGTTCATCAATTCAAGAGGGCAGTTTCCACGTACGATCAAACGGTGGTTCCTGTGCCACCCACCTACTGAAATGAATCTAATCTAGTAAGTAAGTTTTGGTTCTGTTCATATGAATGCTGAAAGTGCCGACCCGAGAGCCAGCCAGCCCTTCCTTCCGTCCAATATGCGGAGGTCGGGTTTTAGTTCCTGAATAGGGCAGTTCCGATCCTCCGACGATCCCACACAAAACTCAGCGGTCTAAAGCAAATAGGGAGAGTACTAACAAAGGTCTAAGTGGTGCCGTCCGTACCAAGTACGAAGATGTAAGCAATTGTTGGTTATTGAAGCCCCCCGTCTAACAAGGCTCTCCTCTCTGATGGACCATCACTCCGTGCCTAAAGCAAGTGGTTGTTTAGAACGCTCTTCCAAGAGAAAAGTGAAAATAGACTCAACTGCATTCAAAGTGTAATGGTTTTTATAGCTTGTACTAATCACTAGTATAAGCTGTGCAATCACTACGAGTCTAATGGTTTGAATAAGGTAACAGACAAGATGCTTAGTGACTATGAGTAAACCGTATTCATTACAGGTGATATCGAAACATGTATACAAGCTAATACAAGTACCTATGTAGTTACGTAACCATTACTGTTCAATCTTGTCACTATGATTCCATAATACAGGTAATGCCTGAATACGGGTAATCAATACAAGCTGGTTACAATGGTTAACTATGTACAAGCTGGTTCCTTTATCATGACTCTATTTGCCTAATCAATACAACACCCTTATCGATGTGACTACTTCATAATGCCGAGAGATATGAGTGATAGTAAACAGTGGTAAGAGATAGAGTTGCACGTTTCACGAGTATTGTCTGTTTCATCATATTGAATAAGCATAGGTTTATACATTCCATATAGTGAGCTTAGATACTCTTCATACTTAATCACACATCCATATCATGTAGCTATGGCAGATCCAATTGATGATTCAGTGGACCCACCCATCAGTATCAGTAGAAGCAAAGGATACGGAGACATAGGCCATAGCAGCAGAGTAAGCATCCTAACCAGATCGAGTGCCAGATACTGTAGTAATAGAGTCAGAGGCAGCTAGAGCAGCAGCTTCTTTCCTAGCATTACTTCCTGTTCCTACTTTTGGTACATAGATAGCTGTTCCGGGAGCATTGACAGTTGAAGCAGCAGTTTATTCAGTTGAACCACCCGCCTCAGTTTATGGACTAATCGCATAGTCCTTTAGTAATCGCAGTAATAAGCCTATGGTTGAGTGTCTCGGTTATTGGGATGGGTCCCTGGACCAAGAAAGAAGTATACGGTTCTAGGTTAGTGAATTGGCAAGTAGTAATTAGAATCGTTTTCTCCTGGTTTGTATTGGTCGCAGTTATTAGTCTACAAGAGGGTGACCGCGTGAATAAGCCTGTTAGCGCTTTTCTTGGAGATAGTGATGGGACTGGTGTACGCAGTTGGTCCATTGGCCCAGGGAACTAGTATATGGACCTAGGTATAAAGGAGTCGATTGGCCCAGGTAAGAAGGAGTCACTAGTGGTACGGTAAGTCCAATCGCAGTCAAAAGCCTATTGGTCTCGTCGGTGATTTGAATTGGTAAATGAATAGGTTAAAGGAGAAGGCCCCTACTAGTCAATAGGTGTACTGAGTTAGTTCATTGGCCTAGGTGCGTAAGAAGTAGGTCTGTCAGTAATAATCAGCCTATCCATTTGAGGGGCGGTTAGAAGCGTATTAGTGCCGGTGATTAGGAGCGAATAGTTCGTTTACCCATAGTGATAAGCAGTCCTTGGGAGGGTTTAGTCCCTCGATTAGTCAATTGAGAAATCTGATCAATAATGAAGTGGATGAGTCGCTGGCACAAGGGGATTAGTCCAAATCAAAGCGAAGCAAAACGAGTAGGACTATGAGATTTCCTCTCCTTATCAGTCGAGCCCCCTGTCGGGTCCTTGCACTCGGAAGCGCAAGACCCTCCGGACCTTCCTAAGATTAGAGTGGTGAATTTCCCAACATTTCTGCTTGGAAGCAGATGGGAGAGAAAGCAGCTAGTAGCTCACTATAGACTGGGTGAAATGCCAGTTGTTACGGGGAATCGGCCCGACGAGACAAGCCAGCATGTTCCCGTTTGATCTCCCAATTATAGTCTTCACCACTTGTATCTCATATATAATAAAGCTTGCTTGCATGTGCTGACCTTTGTTGAAGAACACCGCTTCGGCCAGAATGAAAAAGAAAAAGAGCCCCCCTCCCTGGAGTCAATTCTATAGTAGGAGACAAGCCTTCCCGAAAGGTTCTCTAGGAGGATAGGAGGCAAACCGAAACCCGACTGAGGTTATCTGATAAGCTTTCCCATCTACTCTCCTTTCCAGTTCGCCCCTCACCAGCAAGGCGAGGAAGCAAGCCGGGAACGGAACACTAGGACGAATAGAAAGCCAGCGGGGTGGGGCACAGCAAGTCAATTCGGGGCGAGCCAGCGCATTAACCAATAAACACGGAATCAGAGAGAGAAGTCACACTCAATTCATTGCGACTACTCGCAAACATATCCTTGCGGTTCGATTCGCTGACGATTCATTTCATCATTATAGACGAGAAGTCGGTTCGATTCATTCACACGTTCCATTCACACTAGCACTTGAAGGAGAAGCGCCGGCCTACCGCTTGCTCATCCATCCCTTCTGGCTTATCCATTCCTTCTAGCTTGCTTATCAGTCGTGAAAGTAAGTGTGCCGCTTCCTTCTTGGCATTCGGTGTGTTGGTAGTGAAAGAATGAATTGAATAATCCCGCCTTCCCCTTCCTTTCTTCGGTTCAATAGTGCATTGGGCAAGCGTCACCACCTAAATCAAATCAAAGAATTTGTCATCCCGCACACGAATTTATGCTTCAGCCCCTCCTGTATTCGAAAATAGAGAAGCCCCGCCCGCCAGTAAGAGATGGAGAAGCAGGCAGGAAAGAAGTGATCCCCCGGCCCTCGAAGGAAGGGAAGGTTATGAATTGGGCGGGAGGTAACTCCTATCGAAGCTTTTTACCTATCGAAGCTTTTGAATGGATATTAATACTAATGTAACAAAAGGCGGGTGGGCCGGCAGGTGGAGGGGATTTCTTACTGTGTTCCCTGCCTTGTATTCATTCCTTGATGAACGGGATCCTGATTTCTCCTTAGCAGGTTAACTCTCCTCAGATTCCTCATTCCTTGACTCGATTCATCACAAGCGGAAATATAGAATTGGCCTATATCTAGTAGGAGTGGGACATCTTTCTTTCATGGGCGGGATATCCTTATTACTCTTTCGTGGGATGAGATCATAAATAAACAGATTGGGAGGGGCAGGTCATCAAAAGGATTAGTTACTGGTTCATTCACTATTACGTCTATAAGAGCTCGCATTCGCCAACTATAGTCGGGTTCAATAGGGCCATCACTCAGGTTGTCACTATCCTATTCCCTCCCAAGCTTAGCGGGGAAGGGGGTTGGTGATGAGTCCGCATGTCGCCTACCTATCAACAAAATCTGGTTCCATATTAACGTGAGTAATCTGCCTACCCGCGGGCAACTATAGTATAGAGCGTGGGTTCTACTCATTAGTTAGCTGGTGATGCTCCTTCAGAAACTATTGAAACTCTTAATATTCGCCTCGCCTTACCCGACTAGAAAGGAGTAAGGTAGTTCATTAATAACAGTACTTATTGGGGAATTACTATGCTTAATCGCGTGGGATGGGCGCTACTATAGTTGTTGGCAGGTCATCAAAAAAATGAGTTAGTTACCAGGCGGATGTTACATCATTGGTTCAGCGTATAATTTGGTTTCATCACTGGCTCACTGCCCAACTATAGTAGCGGTAGGGCCCGCCATTATAGAGTAGGGACCTCGCTCACTATGCTTGCTTATCACATGGGAGGTCTACTTCTTTATCACATGGGCTTGAATCACTATTGGGGCTACGGCATCTACTATTGGATTTACGGTATCTATTTGAGCTATGGGAGGACCCGCCTGCTCATGCTTTCTGTCCCGCTTATACTATGTTTCCTGCTCATGTTTTGTCTCCTGCTTATGTTCCGTTTATTGAACCCCAACCCTATACACCCGATGAACTCAGGGAAGTCAGCCTATCCATATATATCTCCTCATGAGCCAAGGAACAGGGGGATAGAGATAGTAAGCAATATAATAAATGAAGCCCCCTCCTCTTCTCTAGTTTATGATAACCATAAGCCCAACTCACACACATAATGCCCCATTGTTTATATAGGCGTCCTACCTTTCTATAGTGGTAGTGGTCGAAGAAAGGGGATTTGAGGCCCCATCATGATTGGATGGATTGAATTAGCTAACACCAATGGAGGACTAGTGGAGATTTCTAAATCAAGGAGATCCCATCCCAACCTTATTCAGTCTTCCCCCGGCCCCCCACTGGAGCGAGACCTGACATTTTGTTTCTTGTTCTTGGATCAATATCTTCATATTCGATGTAATGCCCCGCCGATCCAACCACTTGAGAAAGGATTGGGCATTCGCAACGTTGAGTTCTGATCCAGCTAGCTCTATTCGCTCCGTGTTCTGTTCCAACCTAGCCTTCTCCATTCAATCTGTTTCATCTCTGTATCCGGATCCAACGCTCTGCTCTGACCTAGTTATGTTCTGATCCAGCAGCTCCACTTTGCGCTGATCTTTGTTCCTAATCCCACTATAGGAAGGAAGGATAGAGCCCATCGATCAGCTTCCTCATTCTATTTAGTGCAACCGGAAGGGTGCCACCACCTACAATATGAGTCTACCTGGCTGATTCGTCCATTCGTTAGTGCCCTCCTCAATCTGCTTTCCCCCCGCCGGCTGGGTCGTGCCCATAAGTTCTTGCTCCGATACAGCTTTGATACCGCTTCGATATTGCAGAGAAATAGAATGCGCTATTACTGGTTTGGCGGGTTGACACCGTACGTAGGAAATAATGCGCTATGACCTCCTCCTGGCGGGCTTGATTAGTAGGCTTGCTGTCCAATCTTTTCTCTAGTTCCGGATCCGGATCAATCTGCCCCGCCAAGTTCTATATAGTAGGGCCATTTGTTGGCTTGCTCCCATTATACATGACTTGCCCTGCTGTAACAACCTTCACCCGGAAAAAGCTCAAGCTACCGTACCAGGAGAAGAGTAACTGGGTAAACTTATCCAGCTTAGTCACTGTCTCCTTTTCTCGGAAGGTTCTATTCTATAAGCACTAATAGACTAAAGGCGTGAGCCCAGCCCATAGTGACATAATTCGTGAATATTGACGGATGCTTGTAAGGTGATGGGGCACCCATAGAGAGGTTTTTGAAGGAGAAAAAGAGACTATGTAGCCACGGAGAACGAAAGTATTTTAGATGTCCATTAGTCTGATCCTTTGTAATTGTACGAGCTACCCGTAATGACTAACTCGCAAAATAGATTCTGTCAATCTTTTCAGGATAATGGTGGCTCGAAGAAGAGATGCATTAATGGCTGGCGACTTGCTTGACCGCCCAGAAGAGGGAGAGTGAATTCCGGAATTGACTCAATTGGCGGAAACACCGTGTCGTGTTTTCGACAGCAACAAGCCCAGTCCAGATAGACAATGCCCGGTGTCAATACAAGTGTTTCTTTTTATATTTAGCTTTCTTTCAACTTGAATCTATTTCATTCCCCCATCTAGGGCTAATCTATAATGAGCTACCACGTATAGCCACTCACAGGGTAATCCACAGATAGGGAGGGACATTGACAGGATGCTGATAGGAGAGCCAAGAGTTGATGCCGGTCATAGCTAAGTCTCATTGCTATAAGAATAGTTGCAAGAATAAGGTCTAGTCAGTGCTATAGCCATAAGGTGGCGGTCATAGCCTGTTGTCATAGCCATACAGCCAATCGCTAGTCATATATGGGCTGGGAGAAGGGGCTGCTTGCTGGCTGGAATAATGAAGAGTTAGGTTCGCTTTCAATCCAAATATTCTCATGAAAGGAGGAAGCGCAAGCCCCTCCGGGACCTTATTATATATGTCATTACGCTTCAAAACCTCCGCCTCCCAAAATGGCCAAATTAGTAGGATGCATAAGCATGCTCGACTGTTAAGGATGCGTAAGCAGGCTCGACTGTTAAGGAGAGGACCCTTTAGGGGGCTCGACTGATAAGGATGCGTAAGCATGCTCGACTGTTAAGGACCCTTTAGGGGGCTCGACTGATAAGGAGAGGAGAGGGAAATATGTGAAAACCTCCGCCACCCCCACCCAATAAGTAAATTCAATCAATTTTTAGGGATATATATGGGAGCTAGAGGTCCACGATATAGGTCCACGATATGGAAGGCTTCATGGGGCGAGTCGATATGGGTTGGGGATACTAATTGATGGTTTGCGATTCGTGGCTTCATGGGCTGGCTTCTCCGCTTCATGGGGTATTTCATGGGGAACAGGGCTGTGCAGCTTTCAACCCAACGATGGGCCGGCTGTGCTCCTCTCGACCCACCCTACCGATGATTAGCAGTTTGCGCTTCTCTCGACCCATCCCCGTAGCTTAGGACCAGCCTTCCCGTTCGCTTTCGTCTTAGGACCAGCCGGTAACCCGATAAGCTGGGTAGGACCAGCCTTTTGAATTGAGGGGAAGAAATCGATCTATCATTCATGGCATAATAACATATATAATATATGCATTCACGCTCTCTCGATCGAATAGGGTGAGGTACAACCGACTGGATCCACTCCCCGCGCTTTTCTCTGAACCGACTGGATCCACTCACTCAGGACCAGAGGCGCTCGACCATAGGATGCGTAAGCAGGCTCGACTGATAAGGACCCTTTAGGGTGCGTTAGCACACTCGACTAATAAGGATCGGAGGCGCTCGAACACAGGGAGAGGACCCTTTAGGGGGCTCGACTGATAAGGATGCGTAAGCAGGCTCGACCATAGGGAGAGGACCCTCACCATATGAATAGTGAGTGACTCCGTCCCTTTAGGGTGCTCAACCATAAGGTCCGTCAGGGGCTCGACTGATAAGGAGAGGGAGAGGAGAGGAGAGGGACCGACGCTTAGCTGAGCGTCGTACCGCTCTTTCTAACAGACCGAAACCGAGATGCGCTGGTAAAGATGCGCTGGTTAGGATGCGCTTTCTCTCTCTGAACCGAACTGGATCCACTTCTCTATTTTATGAAGCCGCAACTACCACATGCTCATAGACTGGTCTTTCTTCTCTCTAGCTAGGAAATCACTATCATTATATATGTCATTACGCCATACTGAACCTAAACTACTACATGCTCATATATAACTAACTACCACCATGCCCAGGTACGTTAGTGAATCGACTGTTAAGGACCTTTAGGTACTCGACCCCAAGGACCTTTAGGTACTTGACTGATAGGGAGAGGGAGAGGATGCGTAAGCAGGCTCGACTGTTAAGGACCTTTAGGTACTCGACCATAAGGGAGAGGAGAGGACCTCACCATATGAATAGTGAGTGACTCCGTCCCTTTAGGTACTCGACCATAAGGACCGGAGGGGCTCGACTGTTAAGGATGTGTAAGCAGGCTCGACTGTTAAGGAGAGGACCCTTTAGGGTGCTCGACCATAAGGTCCGTCAGGGGCTCGACTGGTAAGGACCCTTTAGGGTGCGTTAGCACACTCGACTAATAAGGACCGGAGGCGCTCGACCATAGGGAGAGGACCCTTTAGGGGGCTCGACTGATAAGGAGAGGAGAGGGGGCTCAACCATAGGGAGAGGAGAGGGAGAGGAGAGGGCCGCCATCGAGATAGTAATTCAGGAAATACGGCGTGAGAGTTGCTCTTCTTCTACAGACAGTTCGAAGGGCATCAATATTATGTCTGTTGATTGATAGGGGCAGTTCTAGGGGGCGAGCAGTAATGGTTAGCAGCGGAGCATAGGTAGGGGGCTTGGAGAAAGGCGCTAACTAAAGGTCATAGGTCCCGGAGAAAGGTGGTGAGATCAACTCCCCTTAGCAGGCAGGCAGGCAGCCTTATAGGAGTAGGGAGGTCCCCGACCAGGAAGGTAGTTGCTGGAGGGGGAATCGAATCCAGAAGAGATCCATGAATCGGAAAGCACTCACTCAACCAGCCGAACAAGCAAGCCAAGCAAGGTAGAAGCATTAACCGATTAGGAGGTAGAAGTAATGGGTTCTTATAATCCGCCAAGCAGGCAAGCAAGCAGGCCAGCTGGTAGAAACCAGGTAGAAGCATAGGAGGAACCAGCGGCAGAAGCAAGCACAGGTAGAAGCCCGGGTCCGGCCAGGTAGAATAACCTGGTGGTGAGTTAAGGCAGGTGAGTTAGGGGAAGGAAAGGGGATAGGTGAGTGAGTGAAGATAGGTCCCTACCATCCCTGAATCAGGGTAGGTGAGCTTTAGTTCGTGCCTAGACTCCCTGAGTTAAGGTAGGTGGGTGGGATGGGATGACCCACTAGGTAAGTAAGTGAGTGATGGATAGTGCCACAATCTCAAATATCGGGGATGGCAATGACCTTCTTTACTCGAGATCGGCCGGATTCGAACCGGTAATACTGAAGCTACTCCTGCTCTCCTGCTATACTCTCCTGAATAGCCGCGTTAATAGCACTATATTAGAATACGTTACATGTATCTTATTGGCTGGCTTATCTCTTATCTCTTCTGGACCTGGACCTGTAAAGACAGCTCCCAGAGCTATTGGTATAGCACCCGAAGCCCTAAATCACCAGATCTACTGGGGCAACAGCGGTGAGAGTGACTGGATAGATTCATTCACTGGGGCTTAGGGTAGCTGGAGGTTACTGCCCGAAGTGCGGAATCATATATAGAGTAACTTAACTGAAGGAAAGGCCACCCTACACACACCAAAGAACAGGCTGAAGGCTTCGAGCTTAGCAGAAATAAAGATTGGTGCCCTACCCTAAAGAAGCTGCCCCACATCGCAATAAAAGCACCACTAGCGTGCCACTCGAACCACTTTGTAAATAATACACTGTAGCCTGAAGTCAGACTGATGAGCCTCCCATTCGAAGAAGCAGCTACCGCATTTGTGTGGCAAGCGAGCCTCTTTTAATTGCAAGCGTACGTAACCTTTCGGATTGGCAACTGAGCCATATCACTTCGAAGAATAAATTACCCATGTGGCCCCACTTTCGAAGAAGAAGAAGAAGCCTCAGTGCACCATCGGAGATTCGATGTGACGACTGTGCCACAGTGAGTCGTATAGCGACCAGTACGAGAGCGAGAGTAGCCATACTACTTATTCTGACTCTTCAGATTGATTGAGTGAGTTAGATTCTTAGCCTTTCAAAACTGTTTGTTGCACAGCTTCTGCTGGTAGCGGCACAGCCAGTCGATTTCTTTTTCTTTGGTCATTGGTAAGCCAGTGTGAGGTAGCCGCGTTAAGCCAGTGGTTGTTTTGGTTTGGTTTGAGTTGTGATTTGTGTTAATACGAGACGCTTAAACCCATTAGCTGCCGTTGAAGTGAGAGTTTGAGTAGTTCTGCTTCGTAGCCGACTTACGCTTTGCCTTTGACTGAGCCTCACGCCTGCCGATACTTCTACTGATGAGCCATACGCTTATTAACCTTCCGATACTTATTATGATTCGTAGACGAGCGATACTTACGATACTTAGTAGAGCCCGATTGGTGATATGTAGTCGTATAGATAGACCCCCACGGCCACTGCTGGTCTTGCTGCACGGCATACACCGTAGAGCCGCCAGACTGGTTCTTCGACTGGTCAACGTGATTTATTAAGTGTTTTCGTTTGACAGATAGAGCGATCTCCATCCATAATGACGTATGTAATGAAAATCAGAATAGTAACTCAATCTAGCCTTAAAGGGCATTGGAGTAACCTATCCCTTCCTTACTTCATATTGGTATTGGTCAGCCGCCACTGTTGATTCGACCGGTAGGTAAACTGGTACACGCTCTCGACCTGGCACTACTAGGTAGTACACGATGGGGGCTATGTCGATCTCGAACTGGGTCATCAAAGGGTCAACCCGCATGTCTATCGTAATTAAAAGAAAGCAGAAGTAATGGCTCGAGTGCGTTGTTCTCGATTCGATAAGGGCGTGTCCACAGTCCGCGATAGCCGCTAGCGACGACGTACCCGCTGGTGTTGATTCTATATCGTGTGATAGCCAGAAACAGTGATTGTTGTGAGTTGGTAGCCCGAATGGACCTGTGTACGTTTATTGTGATTGGTGACATAGCCCGGATCTGGATGATTCTCCGCTAGAGCCACATCTGCTGGTTGTGAGTCTTACCCCGCGAATGGTAGTCGTTCGAGTCAACGTCAACGTCTGGTTCAACTGGGTAGTCAACTGGTTCATCAACTGCTGGTGAAACGGCTGGTCCAACTGATGCGTCAAATGGGTCACTGCCAGGATCAAATGCTGATGGGGAAAATACATGCGGATGAAACTTCAGATGCGTCACCGGTGGAGGGTACACTGGTCAACGAATGGCACTACTACGTAAACTACTACTACTACGTTTCCATCGAAGGCGAAGAATCCTACCTATCCGGGCCATACCTCTCCGCCTTACCAGTGGCAGCACCTATACCTCTGATCGTTATCCGGCAGATGCGTCTAGCAAGTCTCCGGCCTAGCCCATCGACTCGAAATTATACGAATACTAGTACGTCTACTCGTAAGGCTACGAAGGCCCATTCAAAGGCTAAGTCAAAGTAGTATACGTCTCATAAGTCGTTTACGAATCGCATGGCTCTGCTGACCAATCAACCATCCACTGGCTATCCGGGTAGACCTCGCGGTACGAATAACAACTAGTCGTGGTCAGTGACGTGTGAAGTAGTCTCGGTACATAGACCACCCTCAATAAACCGGTCTATATACGTTGACGACGTATGCGGGCTATGAATCTTGAGGTATGGCGGTGTTACGTTGTGTGCGGGCCTGACTATTGAGGTATAGAGCACCCACACGACACCAAAAACTATCGAGAGAGGACCCAGAGCCACCTACAGCACACCGGGTGGTTGGGGCTGCTGTGTGGCCAAACAAGTCCGTATACACTAAAATGTTGGATGAAAGTCGATTACGTGAACGCGTAGTACGAAGCTGCTACGTCCGGCCTTGCAAATGTGGGAATCAAAGGCAATTCTCATTTATAAATGAGAAAGAAACCCCATCTCTTGTTCCCTCCCCTTGATGGGAGTATTTCATTAGTTCAATCATAAGCTATTCGACCTGGCCCCGGTCCTGGCACATCTGGATAGACACGGTATGTACCAAAACCCGGAACACATAGGGATGCAGCGGGCTCTGGATCATCTATAGGCAGGCTCTTCATCACGATCACGAGTACAAAATGCCTAATCCTGATCTCGATCTCTGTAGGTATGTTACCTAGAAGGTGGTGGTAGTTCCCTTGCCATTGGTAGTGGATAAGCTACTGATGATGCTGGTAATGGGTCTACTACTGGGCCTTGATTCCGGGAGGCTCGCTTTGGATCCCGATCACGAAGGTCCGAATCTTAAGCTCGATCTGTAACATCATAATCTGGATAAGAACCACAGGAACTGAATCACGCTTATCTGGAACGGAATCACGATCATCGAAACTGAATCACTATCACGATCATCGAAACTGAATTACTATCACGTAGGTCAACTAAAGAAATGGCTGGAACTGGGGAATATGAAATCGGCTCTCGATCTAGCTCAGATGCCTTCACTGATTGTGGTTCACTGGCATCATCAAGGGGATCGGCTTAAAAACCCCACATGAACCTATTCTCCGGGTCCCGCTCCAACCACTCGAGAGAATAACCAATACCTTCTCTGGAAGGCCCTCGAATCCATAAGATATCTTCTCCATCCCCCATCCAAGGCCTAACCCTTACCCTATAGGGGAGAGGACCGGTCGAACAAGATAAACCTTCCCGCGCTGCTTATTATTAAAGCTGCTAATGTTTAGAGAAACACCGATCGGAATTGGGTGAGACGTGGGATAGCTCATCCTTAGGCTTGTTTCAACCCCAGACTCGTAAACCCTTTACCATCTGTCTCTCAATATAAATAACCCAAAATGTAGTACTTGCAACCAATCGATAGCTAATCCAACAGAGAGCATTTACTACACCTTAGAGTACGCTCATCAAAGTGACTGCTTCCAATCATT
The DNA here is from genome assembly GCA_031772625.1 of Pinus tabuliformis. Taxonomy (NCBI): domain Eukaryota; kingdom Viridiplantae; phylum Streptophyta; class Pinopsida; order Pinales; family Pinaceae; genus Pinus; species Pinus tabuliformis. The sequence goes on along the minus strand of CM062816.1, from coordinate 1,780,003,321 downwards.
AGTGCATGCTTCCTCCATAGCTGGGATAGGATGAGGGGAGAAAGCCAAAGTTGAAGGTTGTTGTTTCATGCCATCCAATCCCAATCCCAATGCCGGGTCTCTAGTTGTACCTCCAAAGCGCTTCATGAAGGTAAGTGTCATAAACGAAGCATATCCTGGGTGGCTCTGTCTGGCTGAGCATATCTCCTTCCTAGCAGTCTGAAGCCTGTCCATCCAACCAACGTTTTCTAATGGACCATAATTCAAGAAAGCCATCCCAAGGTCTATGCCACTGTGGTGGGTGACACAGGCGGCTTTCCTTCCCGGGTGGTCGGTTCTTCGTTTACCAACGGAAAGCATGGGAGATTGTATCAAGATCCTTTGTATACGATATTATGCTTACTGCTTAAAGAGTCCCTAAAAAGCAAGAAGGTCGCCCTAAAAACCAAAATGGGTCTGGCTGGATGGCTCAACCTTGTCTGACTGGATGGAGACGGGGCGGTACCGATCGAAGTATCCCCTCGCCCTTTTAGACTATTTCTTAGGTCTACGCAGGGTACTTGGGCGTGTCAAGTAGCCGTAAAACACACGCAAATGCCCTCTCCTCTCGATGGCGGCCCTCTCCTCTCCTTATCAGTCGAGCCCCCTCTCCTTATTAGTCGAGTGTGCTAACGCACCCTAAAGGGTCCTTAACAGTCGAGCCCCTCCGGTCCTTATGGTCGAGCACCTAAAGGTCCTCTTGGTCGAGCACCTAAAGGTGATGGCGGCCTTAACAGTCGAGCCTGCTTACGCATCCTTATCAGTCGAGCCTGCTTACGCATCCTTATCAGTCGAGCCTGCTTACGCATCCTTTCAGACGATATTCCACGAGGCTCTCGATGCATGCCTCTGGAAAACTACCGCAACATAGGCTGGCTAAAGAGAGATAGATCGAGTAAGTGAATCGGTCTACATTGAATTATATATGTCATTACGGCAGCATCTGAATCTCTATTTTATGAACCTAAACTACCACATGCTCATATATAACTACCACCATAACAATGACTGGTCTTTCTTCTCTCTCTCTAGCTAGGAAATCACTCTCATTATATATGTCATTACGGCAGCCAATGAATTGGATTCAAGTCCTCTCCCTCTCCCGTTGGTCGAGTCACTAACGTACCTAATTGATAGCTCGGCTTCTCAGAGATCGAAGTCAGTAAGGACCGGTAGGGGCTCGACCATAAGGGCCGCCATCGATTTATCGCTCATCCATCATATGGGTGAGGGTGAGCCTGCCGAACTCTCGACCCCCGGGATTTATCGCTCATATGGGTGAGCCTGCCGAACTCTCGACTAAAAGGCCGCCCCCCCCAAATTCACTTATAAGGAGAGGGGGGGCCCAATATAAGGCAGCCATCGGGAGCGCTCAAACCTCCGCCTCCTCAAATGGCAAGAATAGGACCTTTAGGTACTCGACCATAAGGACCTTTAGGTGCTCGACTGTTAAGGAGAGCCCCCCCACCCAATAAGTAAATTGAGAGAAATCTGTGATGTTCAAACCTCCGCCAAGGTGAAAGGGCACATAAAGCACCTGGATTTGAACCAGGATTTCCCACCCCGATGAGGGGGGCAAGGAAATCGCCTTCCTTTACCGGTCCAGTCAAGTCCCTTAATGGATGGGGAACCCAATATCAAAAATACAAGATGAAATGCCTCTCCCGTTGGTAGTGGTCGAGTGGTTCAAACCCCAGGAATAGCTTTTCAATACCATATTCCAGTCATTTACCCGCCTTCCCATGCTCCAGAGTGATAGTGATCCGCCCCAGCAGACTCAATTCTGACGATTGCTAGCCATCTTGCTTGATAATATTAGGATTAGTTTCCTTCGCCTACACTACCGAGATATGGCAGGAGTATTAGGATTCGGGTGAGCTATCGTGATCGTGTTTTCCGTTGCACCACCTAGATCCGGATTTGCTGTTACTGCATCTCGCTCATAAAGGGGGTCTACCCCACCTTGCATTGAAGCAACTGCCCGACCCGGAAATAATGTTGAGTAAAGAAAGTGTCCATGGAGATAGGAATGAATTCAAGTAATGACTGCCTGCTCTCCTGTACCTGGAAGTGAAGGGCCTGTGAATGAAGTGATTAGAGCTTTCTTGCTCGCGTTCGGGTCTGGAGGCTTGGTATTCGATTCGTCATAAAGCTTGGTCTTACCCTACTTCCATTTCGTTATGCCTGCTGTCCCACCTCAAGTGTTTGCTGCTTCAACACCCCTATCTGCTTTTTATGCTACTGTTTTTCATGATTTCCACTCCGTACTTTGAGTGATAACCTGTAAATAAAGTGAGTAAAGTGGTTCAACCCGAACTGGATCTTGCTTCTCAATTATATGATTTCAAACCTTTCCTTTTAAGTGCACTGCGAGTACCTCACATTCTGATCTATCTCACCTTCCATATCCCACCTTTAGCCGGGGCTCCCCTTTTCGGTACTCTGCTCCACCCGAGCTGTCTAATTCACCTATCTAATAACAATTGGTTTTAGCTACACTCATTCTTTTGGATTTGCTACTTGGATCTCCTGCAACCTCTTTTCAGCTATCGCTTCTTGGTATCGCAATCGAGAAAGCTTGGGCTGAGTTGAAAGGGGTACGGGAGCTTGCTTTACTCCTGCTGATCACGAAGCCCCTAAGAATTAGATAATACTCCATCCGTGGCGAGGCAATGAAACCAATTTCTATTATTTGTATTATTTAGCACCTCTATCTGCTTTAGTACCAGTTTAGACTCTCTTCCATTTTTGATTGACCATGCTCAAGGCCGATGCATCACCCTCCCGGAGCTATAGGCGTTGGGTTGGCTCCGATAGGTGATAGTTAGGTTCCGATCGTGATATAACAATTTCCTACCTTTTGCTGGTTCGGAATGGAAAGAGCACCAACAATGGAAAACATGAACCATATAATTGATCGGGTAGACGACCCTAGCTGAGTGAGATTATATGCCAGTGCGGTTGGATTATGCAAGAACAGCTTATTTCTTTAAGGACTTGGAGCACTATAGAAAGCCAGCCGGAAGTCGAAGGCTCGAAAGGCGCGGCCGGAGTGGGGCCGTTAGACACTCTTAAGACCAGATCGTGAGGGGAAACCTGCTGGATGCCCAAGTATTTAGAGGTAAGGACGCTTCCAAAGGCGAAAGGCCATGGGGAGAGACCTTGAGTGATACATGTATATCCATCGGTTCACTGCTGTATCCAAGCTGAATGAATAGCAAGTCCGCGCTGGACTTGAAAACGATTAACTAAAACATTTTGGATTCATTGGCGTGTCAACGAACGTGCGTCATAGGTGCTGGAGCACTGGTATATTTGCTTGGGAGCTGCTGCCACCGGTATTGGAAACGCTCCTAGTTCCTTGATCCATTTCAGATTTCTATTTGTCGCTCAACATATAAATCTACAATATAAAAGATCATGCCCTATATCCTGTGATGACAGGGCAGGTTGGTGCCACGCACGAACGAATTTTCACTTTCCGAAAGAGCGTATGGCGGGGCCCCTACTATTATAATGGGAGTGTTTTCAAGTTGAGCTTGCTGCTCCGGCTTTTGAGTGAGTTATACGTATTCCTTCCAGTAGGAATCATCTTTTTGGGGTTTTTTCTAGTTCTGTAAAGTGTTGGTTGCTTAGAGGAGAGGGAGTTTGGTTGATAGAGAGCTGCTATTACTCGAAACCGAATCCCACATGAAATGCGTTCAGGCTATGTAGTCTAGTTTACTGACCGCTATCATAGCTGGATCGAATCCAGAAAGGCTTTTCAAATAGTAGCCATGTCTAGCTCGACCTACTTTCATGAACCCTATTGGTCAAGTCAAGTTTAGTTACGAAGTTCAAGCTGAACCAACACCTTCAATATGGTTGCTTGCCTACATGGAGTGTTCGACCGAACGAACCTTGATATCTCACATTCCAGTTAGTGCACGGGACTCTTTGCTCGCTCGATTTTAGTGAAGCAGGCAATCCAGCTCATTCGCAGAGGACGAACTCCTACTCCTGGGGACTAAAAGCTAGGCTTTAGTTGGCTTTGGGAGACGAGAACTGGAAGATTGATAAGAGTCGGATCCTCTATGCACTAGTTATGATAGCAGGAAGGAAGAGGAGATTTCTTCTTGTCTTTTTCATTTGCTGCCGTAATGACATATATAACTAACTACCACCATGCCCAGGTACGTTAGTGACTCGACTGATAAGGCCGCCATCACCGGTAGGGTGCGTAGCACGCTCGACTAATAAGGCCGCCATCGGCTCGACTGTTAAGGATGCGTAAGCAGGCTCGACTGTTAAGGAGATGACCCTTTAGGGGGCTCGACTGATAAGGAGAGGAGAGGAGAGGAGAGGTGCTCGACCATAGGACCTTTAGGTGCTATTCTTGCCCCACGAGGACCCTTTAGGGGGCTCGACTGATAAGGATGCGTAAGCAGGCTCGACTGTTAAGGAGAGGACCCTTTAGGGGGCTCGACTGATAAGAAGAGGAGAGGAGGCGGAGGTTTTGGAATATTGAGCAACGAATGAATGCATAATGACATATATAATGAATGTCACTCTCTCTGGTCTCGAAGTCGAAAATGAATGACGTAATTACGTATATAAAGAATGACTGGAATCACTGGTCGAAATGACATATATAAAGGTGCGAAGCCGCTTGTCCCTCCGGGGGCAAGGTGTTTCATCCATCTGGAAAGAGGGGAGACGGGGTGCTCGAATCTGATTGATCGATTCATGGAAGATTTCGTAAGTGTGAAAGACACCTCCCTGGCGCGTGTTATTCGGTCACCTGCGGGTGGAAATAGCGTCTCTTTCACTTCCATTCCTAATTGTTGGTCTAGCCTGGAGTACCCAGCGGACACCAAAAGGGGGCAGGATTCTTCCACAAGCCCATGCTTCTGGGGCGGGAGGAGCAAGCACATAGTCCCGCCACCGCGATAAGGGCCATCGCGTCAACTCTGACGTAGAGTGCGTTCCGGAGAAAATGGTTGGGTGCATTAGACACACCTGGTGGGGTGCGGGAACCACCTTCGGCCCAATATGGGAAGTCGGCCCGTATCCCACTCACATTACACTCCATCCCAGTGGCCATCACGTGGTCTAACGAAAAGTAACCTATGAAGGGAAAAGGGTAGCATCATGAAACGAACCTCACCTGCCGAGGATCCCATCTCCCTATAATTGAATCATCGAAAACCCATGCCCTCTTCATCTGAAGCTGCCCCCGGGAGAAAACCCTCACCATATGAATAGTGAGTGACTCCGTCCCTTGAAGAACCGCTGAGGATCGAACAAGGAAGAGTATTCGTATCGCCACGGCAGGGGGAGCCGCCATTCGAACGGGCACCTGAGGGGGACATCGGGCAGGATGAATTGAGTAACAGAAGGTAGGGAAGGGATGCGAGGGTACGAGTGGATCTGATATCATTTCGATGAATTGATGTCATTTCCGTTTTCGATCAAGAAACGGAATGTTCGTGCTGCGGAACCTTGAGGGAAATAAACAATTTAGCCGCCCTTGAGGGTACGCTTTCGCTCCTCGGAGGAGCTACAGCGCTCCGGGACAGGATTTCGTGAAAGCCCTGACTGATCACAAAAGGATTTCCCCTTGCACTAGGAAGCGCAAGCCCCTAACGGGACCTTGACTGATCGAAATCCTTGCCCCTACGTCTGATGTCTACAGCACCGGCTCGATGGATCCCCTCGTTAGCCGGCAACTTCCCTCATAGCCGAGCCTCTCATGCTGGGGTGAAGCGATGGGCTTGACCGACCCTCAAGGTCCGTTAGGCCCCTCCCATAGTGATTCTGCAAGAATTCCTATGACCGACTAGTTAGTAAAACACTATAATATGATCAAAGGTGGTGGGTGGCGGGGGAACGATGGGTAGGTCGGGGTTCCCGCCTTTGTGTGTTTTACCAACCGCTTGTTACGATATGTAAGACGATGTAGGAATTTCGCTATCAGGGAGAGAATATGACCAATGAATGGAACGAATTGGAAGAATAATTCCTATGATTGTGATTGATTGAAGTAATGAAGGTGGGGTTTGATATCTTCTGTCTGACAGGCTTTGCGAGAAGGACGCGACGCCCCAATGTGGAAGCATCATGATGCCCGGAAGCATTCATGCTTCTAGGCATCATGATGGAGGGTGCTATTCCAATATTCCAGCTGTACGCCGAATACGATATGTAGTGTTGCACTTTCGGGGCAACGGACGGAAGCCGTATAATACTGTAGATACAATGACTCTGGGTATGCAAATAGTGTTATCCGTATGTGGTAGGATGCGTAGGGTAAGGATAAGTTATAACTTCGCTAACGTGTTTTGTTGTTCTGTACGGGTTGTGACCCGTCTATGTCCCACCCACGTAGTATTAGTATTTGTTTGGGGCATGTATTGGTTGTATTATGTAGGACACTATCATTCTATCTCTTGGTTGTATTATGTATGATACCGGTATGCTTGCTATTGGTGGTATCCGCCAAGGCTATTGTTTGAATTGTTCATGTTCTGTCAACGTGCAACGCATGGACCATTCTTTCTCTTGCCTGTCTCTGGCTGTCCCCCGTATGTTCCACTGTCGTTCCCTCTCGAAAGGGAGAACCTTGTCTATTGTAATGTCCCCTGTAGCATCTCTATATATATAGAGATGCCCATATCTATTTTGTCTTTGCGTGTTGCTTTCGACAGGATGGCCCTTGCTTGCTTCCTTTGTTGGCTTGCTCGCTTCCTTCGTTGATTGGTTGGAGGCCAACATCTTTCGGGCCTTTCACCACTGGCTTTGTCCTCCCCGATTGGTCCTGACCTTCTATAGTTGTATTTGCTATCGCTCGTAATTCATCTTTGACGAACCCGAGTTGGGATGACTACTTGTGGCGAGCTCCAGGGGCCATATGCCTAATTTTGATGCGGTTCCCTAGCACTTCTTATCAGTGTTTTGGTTCCCTAGCACTTCTTTCCATTGGTAACGCGCTACTAATAGCAAATCTGGGTTCGGGGGTGGATATCCAGGATGAGGGGATCAATTCGCCTTATGCATTTCTATTTGTCTTCTGTTTTCGCTCATTACAGTGGTCCACCCTCCCTAATAGATGCTTACGAGATACGATTAGCTGCTAGCTGTGGATGATCATCATTGGTCTCCTGTTGTACGTGTCCCAGATAGTTCTAGGCATGCTCCAGATGGTTCCATACATGCTCCGAATGCTCCTTGGCCTTATGGTTATGAAAGGGTGACGTCTCCTGCTCTCTAGGCTTTATCTGTACGGGGTGTGATGATGCCACTGGCTGGGATGGATTGATTCATGGACGGATGGACAGATAAGCGGGTTGGTCATACGGATTGGTACCTTTGCTCTCCTATGCTCTATCCACGTTGGTTGTTTTCCCCATGCATTGCCTTTCCTCCACTCTGTTTAGGTGTTATCCAGGCTCTTATGTTGTACTCTATATGCCGTGTACTCTATTATAAGAGATAGAATCAAATCAAAGCGTAATTACGTATATAATATCTAGAGATCCTCTCCCTCTCATCCTCCTCTGTCGGATGAGCGTTAACACCCTCACCTCATGCTTTTCTTTCAGTGGCACCCAAAATTTGGAATAAGTAAGTTGTGATGTGTTCGAACAACAATGGCAACGAAATCGAGCTACAGCAGCGAAGGATTCATACATTGAAATGACTCTATTTATTTCATTATCGATCATACCCTAATAGAAGAATATCGTATACAAAGAGATATCTCATTATATATGTCATTACGCTAAGGTAAGGATTCGTTAGAAAGAAAGTATAGATAAAGCAACTCTTTGGCAAGCGAGTTCTTCTACGGATAGTGGTAGGGCCTATGGTTCGTAACTGAAGCCAACAACACCTGACTCGGGTATAACTTATGATTCCGGATCATCTAAAGCCACTGGAGCGACTTGAACTGCTGATGCTGCTGGTGCGGTCGATTTCGCATCTATATGATCTCGGTCTGTCAACATATTGTCCAACATGTGAATGTTTTGGCCTCTGGAATGTTTCTCATGCTATCTACGGTCACTCGACCTACGGCCACCTTCGCATCTCCGTCGGAAGTTTATCGATCAACATTCAAAAAAACTGGCTATTTCTCCCGGTCGGCTATCATCGTACATGAGAGAGGCTGAACGTGCGATCCCTTGGGCGTGGTCGCTGAATCCGTTTTGGATTTTGGATTCCCGATTCATGTGTTGTTAGCGCGAGGGATTACCGTGGCGTTGGATTCTTGGTTGAAAAGAGATAATTGTTTGGCCCAGCTCACAAATTACCATTCACGTTGGCATACCATTCAAGAACGGATTGATCGCGCGCATACTTCTTATTCATTGTCCTGATCATCTAATTATGAATTAGTTTATGATTCAAGATCTCCTGTGGCATCATATTCCTTGCTCGGTTCCTGCTACTGCTATTAGTATTATGAATTACTCTTCTTCACACTATAGTAGAATTCGCTCTTCGCTCCTACCATCCTTTCTCCTTGGCCTGCGGGGTAGTCTATGCCTTTCAACGGGCATAGCATCCTTGTTCGCTTCTGCCTGTACCAAAGCCTGAGAGTTTTTCCTGAGCGTACTTCTCGTTTCCCTTCTCCGACCGATAGTTAGGTAGGTTCATTAGAGTCAATTAAGTTGCTCGATGATGGATTTTATCAGCTTGGGTCGATTAAGTTGCTCGATGATGGATTTCATCAGCTTGGATGGATGGGGAGCTCGCTGGTTAGCTAGATGGGGAGCTTGCTGGGGAGCTGGTTGGTTAGCTTGCTTGCTAGACCTAACTGAGGCTGGTCGATATAATCTGAGGCTGGTTGAACACAGCTGCTTGCCGGTTGATTAACCGAGCGAGGGCTGCTTTAACCCGTGAGGCAAGAACTTACGCTAGAACGTTTGGCTATACAGGTTACACCCGATGATGATTATGCTCAGATCTACAATAAAAAAAAGCACCGATTGATTTAGAGATTGATAACGACTGAAAAGCCTAGGTTGGTGATCCCACCTTGCCCGGATAGTGAGTTATTGATTTGATTGATTGATTGACGACAGAAACCCTAGCTTCTACAGGACGAGACGACAAAACCCGTTATCTAGCTAGAAACCCAAGGGATGGAAGAACCCGTTATCTAGCTAGAACCTGTCTGTGGTGGCTAGACGTTAGGATTGAAGGAACTAAATATCTGGGCTGGATTGGATAGTCGAAGAACCGACCGGGCTGGTTGAAGAAATGAGGACCAGCAACGGGGCTCGACTGATAAGGAGAGGAACTTTAGTTGCTCTTTAGTTACTTATTTGAGAGGGGCCACCAAATAAGTAAATTGAACCGGCAGGGTGCGTAAGCACGCTCGACTGTTAAGGCCGCCATCGCCCTATATTATTTAGGGGTCACTCACTCATTCCGATGGGTGAGGGGCCCGACCATAAAGACCTTTAAGTGCTCGACCATAAGGACCTTTAGGTGCTCGACTGTTAAGGACCCTTTAGGGTGCTCGACCATAAGGGAGAGGAGAGGGCCGCCATCGAGAGGATTTGAGATTCTCGTTACTAATGATATTTTCCACTCTAGAACATGCTCGTAAATAATCTATTTGTTATAAGCATCAGTAGTGCCTAGCCTGGTATGCCCGGCTGGTAGGTGGGGTGCCTATGCCTGGTGAGGATAGCAGGTTCAAATGAGAAGGGTTTGGGAAGCTTAGTGTCTAAGTAAGGCCCGCCCAGGACCATTATAAGATCCATAGCCAGAAGCCTGGAGCATTTGAATAATAGCCGCCTTTACCGCTACTAATGGGACTGAGAAAGATGGGTCCATGGGGACTAGATAGGAATCTCTGCTACTAGGTAAACTGAGTCAACAACAACTTGTTCCGAAACCCTGCCTTCACTACTTATACCTTGACTACTTGCTTTGCTCCGTAATATGCTTGTGATTTCCTCCTGTCTGTAACCACGATTGGCATCGATCTGACTCTTTCACTTGTTTAAGGTAAGCAACTCGGTCTCGCTAAAGAAGAAATATCAGAATCTTCCTATCGATCACGAAAGACAGGATCTGGATAACGAAGGTATGAATCACGATCATCAGGAGGAACTGCTCGATATCGTCCTGTCACTTCACTATGCCTGGGCTGAAGCTAGCTGTTATGCTGCTAGTTCAATAGGTGTGCTGGATCACTGGTATTAGAAGTTGCTGCTACTACTGGATAAGTTGCGACTGGATCTGCTACTGCCTGATCCATTAGTCATTCTTTTTTGTTTTTTTTTATTCTATAACTAGAGGAGGGAATTTGAGCGGTAACCCTAGACAGCTGGGTTTCAAAGACTTACTCTTCTATTCCCTTCTAGCTCTGAGGGGAAGAAATCCATCAAAGGCCAGGTCCTGCTTAGCTAGCTCTGCTCTTTGAGGGGAAGAAAGGGTGCCGTTTGAGGGTAAGAAAGAAAGGGCAAGGGTCTTTAGACGCTCGACCGTAGGGCCGCCATCGCCTACTTCTGGGGTCGCTCACTCATTCATATGGGCGAGGGTGAGGGTCTTTAGACGCTCGACCATAGGGAGAGGAAAAAGAGGCTGTTTGGCCCCCTCCTTATAAGTGAATTTGGGCACGAGAAGCTAGGTTTTGAGGAAGGTGGGTGAGCAAGAGTCTGACCCAAGGAACATGAGCATGAGACAGTTATCCGTAGATTAGACCAAAGAAAAGGAAGGTCCGGAGGGTCTTGCGCTTCCGAGTGCAAGGATTGCTCCCATTCCGTTGTCTTTATATTATCTATTCCCACCCAACAGCAGAAACTAGAGGAACAACTAGAGGACCAGAGCCAGCCAGAGCAGCATATAAGCCATCCAGCCATAGAGACTGAGACCTGATAAGACTATTGGGTGGCGCGCTTCGCTGGGAAAACCTACTTCCCCAGTGATTCACCGAAGCGACAAGACCGGTTTTGTGCGCAGTAGGCCCGGTATCTCTGTATGTTTTGATGTGCTTCCTTCGCTTCCCTGGATGGTGCTATGTCCGTCCTGTAGCTCCGCTGTTATGTCTCTCTTTTTTGTTTCCTCTGTATGTAGTAGCCACGCATGTGTTAGCATGTGTCTGTGCCTGTTATTAGCTGTTACTGATACCCGTTCTGCCCTATTATGTATGCCCGTTAGCTTACTTAGGTGGACCGGTCTATTAGGTGTAGTGTGAGGTGTGCACGGTTATGCCCAGCCTTCCTTCCTATCCAGTATGCCTAGTCCGCCTGGTCCAGTCTGGGTCGTCCAGTCAAGGTATTCCAGTCTGCTATGTTTTGTAGCTGCAGCGTTAGGTGTGCGGGGCTAAGCCGATGCGTGAATGTGGATAGATATATGCCTCAAAGCTCTAAGTGGTAAAAGCTTCGTAGGGGCCGGGCGAATTGAAACGTCAATTGATAGTAATAATCCATTTGCAGTTCATATGAATATAGAAGCGTCGCTCACTATTGGACCGTTTGGGGTCACCCGTAAGCAAGCAAACCAAATTCATTGATTGGGTATGGTGGGGCGGCTAATTTCTCTGAAACTGAGCACGACTCTTTCATCGATCGGCTTTCATTGATCATTGAAGTTCATTTTATTGATTCGAGTAGACCTCGCTAAACATCCATCCAGTTTTAAGCGGGTGTGTGGGGAGGTATGGTGGGCTGGGGGTCGGGCTTTGGAACACGAATGATCATTTTCTATTCTATGTTTCAAGAGCAACTGATTGATTTTGACTCCTTCCTTCCGTCCGTACTATGGAATGGTATGGTTTCGGTTCCAGACGTTCCGGGGCGCCGATTGGATTGGATAGGTTGTTCATTCACTGGGAGCAATTACTGCGACGATATCTAGGGATGGCTGGCTATTGGGTTCTTGACGGGTAGGCGATGTATTTACATATCCGGCGGGTAGGACCCAGTGGTGGGTGTAGGTCGACGATGGCGGGGCACTCATTATTCATAGTGGTGGGGACTACTTCGATTGAAATCTAGGTTCCTGCATATCAATACTATTGATAGGATACCAAACCTACGCAGTTCCGGTGGCCCACAGCACTATGGGAGGGTTTTGAACCTTACAAGCCATCCATCCAACCCCGCCCATTTGATTGAGCCACTCGGCTATTCAGTCGGGAAGCTGCCCAACCCCGGTAACTAGTAGTGGGCTTGGGTCGGCGATAGCAAAGCCCGCCATAAAAACTACCTTACAAGCTGATACCGTGGGCGGGGGGTTTGGGGGCGGCGTATGGAAGGAGGGCTCCACGAACGTCTTTCATATGCTATGCTGGGGGCAAAAAAACATATACCCCCATGAACTACCAACAGCACCCGATACATTCCACTATCGTTTCTGATCAGATTCGTTTCACTAGGTTAGGTTTACAATGCCCGCCTACCCATTGCAGCAGGAGTGTAAAATAACCTTATTACCACAGCTGCCCCCTTACCGGCCGTAGTGAGTCCCATCAGCGGGAATTCACAACTCGACACTTTATTCACTTCCGACCATCTCGCTCGTAAGTCAGTAAGTTAAGTAAGTAAGTAAGAGATCAAGCAAGGAAATGAAAGTGGAAGGAGGGAAAACAAAGTGGAAAACTCGAGCGACCGATATCATCATCTATACCTAAGGAAGGTTAGCTGCGCTAACTCAATCCCATCTCGCATACATACCACTTAGGGGCTTTAGCCACTCTCCGCTAGGGTGGGTAAGATGACTAAGGACACACACATATTTTGCACGCACCACCTCGACCGAAGAAAGAAGGCCTTTTCATATCTAGCAAAGGGCTACGCTCGGGCAATATAGTAAATAAAAAGGTTTGCTCTGGGTAAAGTGAGCCGCACCTCCCATTTCCCCCCACTTTTTGGTGGGCTGTGCGAACAAGCAGTGTTGCCCGTAATGACTCGCACACTAACTACTCTCTCTGCCACCCGGTAAGCGTGGTCAGTATTATAGACTTACTGAAGAAGGTCAATGAAATGAATTCCTCTCCCTCTCCTCTCCCTCTCCTCTCCTTATCAGTCGAGCCCCCTAAAGGGTCCTTAACAGTCGAGCACCTAAAGGTGATGGCGGCCTTAACAGTCGAGCCTGCTTACGCATCCTTAACAGTCGAGCCCCTCCGGTCCTTATGGTCGAGTACCTAAAGGTCCTCTCCTCTCCCTAATGGTCGAGCCCCCTCTCCTCTCCTCTCCCTTGGGGTCGAGTACCTAAAGGTCCTTATCAGTCGAGCCCCCTAAAGGGTCCTCTCCCTTATGGTCGAGCCTGCTTACACATCCTTATTAGTCGAGTGTGCTAATGCACCCTAAAGGGTCTTTATCAGTCGAGCCTGCTTACGCATCCTATGGTCGAGCGCCTCCGGTCCTGAGTGAGTGGATCCAGTTCGGTTCAGAGAAGGAACGAATGGGTGAGCCCCTGGGAGTAGACCCAATGGGAGCAAAGCCCCGGGGAGTGGATCCAGTTCGGTTCAGAGAGAAGGAACGAATGGGTGGGAGTAGACCCAATGGGAATGGATCCAATTAAGCTGAAAGACTCATCGATCAAAGCGAAAGGCAGCAAGCTCATCAAGCTCTATTGAGAGGTGCAAAGACTCATCGAGCGTTCTTCAAATGAGAGGGGGGTTCTTTGAGCGCTCTTTAAATGAGGCTGATCGGACGCCGATGCCTCTAGTCTAGAGAGATCCTTCCCTTCGCCTTCAGGAACGGGCTACCTAAGAAGGAACAAGGAGGGGCTTCCTCTCCCTATCAGTCGAGTACCTAAAGGGTGCGTTAGCACAGTCGACTGTCAAGGCCGCCATCGTTTTAACGCTCACTCATCATATGGGTGAGGGTGCGTAAGCACACTCGACTGTCCAAGGACCCTTTAGGGGGCTCGACTGATAAGGACCTTTAGGTACTCGACCCCAAGGGAGAGGAGAGGAGAGGGACGGAGTCACTCACTATTCATATGGTGAGGGTCCTCTCGATGGAGACGGAGGACGGATACGGAGGACGGAGATGAGACGGAGGACGGAGATGGAGACGGGTCCACCACTCCCACTGGATCCACTCGATGACGGATCCACTTCTCTATTTTATGAAGCCGCAACTACCACATGCTCATAGACTGGTCTTTCTTCTCTCTCTCTAGCTAGGAAATCACTATCATTATATATGTCATTACGCCATACTGAACCTAAACTACTACATGCTCATATATAACTAACTACCACCATGCCCAGGTACGTTAGTGACTGATAAGGATGCGTAAGCAGGCTCGACCATAGCCCCCCCACCCAATAAGTAAATTGAAACTTTAGGTACTCGACCAGAAGGACCTTTAGGTGCTCGACCATAGGGAGAGGATGCGTAAGCAGGCTCGACTGTTAAGGACCCTTTAGGGGGCTCGACCATTAGGGAGAGGAGAGGACCTTTAGGTGCTCGACCAAGAGGGAGAGGATGCGTAAGCAGGCTCGACTGTTAAGGAGAGGTACGTTATGCGAGGAAAGCTTTTTCAGGCCCCATTCTCTTTTCTTTCTCGTATTCTCTTTTCTTTTCTTTCTCATTTTGTCAAAAAGTAGATTTCTCCCTATCCATTCGTTCTTGAAGTATGAAATTAGATCCTGGAGCTGCGGAACTCACTACTCTATTAGAAAAGAGAATTACCAACTATTGTACCAATCTACAAGTTGATGAGATCGGTCGAGTGGTATCAGTTGGAGATGGTATTGCACGTGTTTATGGATTGAACGAGATTCAAGCTGGGGAAATGGTCGAATTTGCCAGCGGTGTGAAAGGAATAGCGTTGAATCTTGAGAATGAGAATGTAGGTATCGTGGTATTTGGTAGTGATACCGCCATCAAAGAAGGATCTCTCGTCAAGCGCACTGGATCTATTGTGTCTGTTCCTGTGGGAAAGGCCATGTTAGGTCGTGTGGTTGATGCGTTGGGAGTACCTATTGATGGTAAAGGGGCTTTAAGCGAGCACTTACTCAGACGTGTCGAAGCTAAAGCCCCAGGTATTATTGAACGTAAATCTGTGCACGAACCTATGCAAACAGGGTTAAAAGCGGTGGATAGCCTGGTCCCTATAGGCCGTGGTCAACGGGAACTGATAATTGGGGACCGACAAACTGGAAAAACCGCTATAGCTATTGATTGAATTTACTTATTGGGTGGGGTGGCGGAGGTTTTCACATATTTCCCTACTATTATAGCATTTTCAGGACCCTTTAGGGGGCTCGACTGATAAGGACCCTCACCATATGAATAGTGAGTGACTCCGTCCCTTTAGGGGGCTCGACCATTAGGGAGAGGAGAGGAGGCGGAGGTTTTCACATATTTCGATGGCGGCCTTAAAAGCTAGAAGTTTATTACGCACGGCCAACCGGATAATTACGTTTATAATAATAAATACTATTGCTCGATTACCGGGGAGAGTGAGAGGATGCTACAGCAGGTTCGACCATAAGGGTGCGTTAGCACGCTCGACTAAAAGGCAGCCATCAACTTGAAGAACTAAAAGGCCGCCATCAACTTGAAGAACTAAAAGGCCGCCATTGCTCTTTCGACAGCGCCCTACCTACCCTACCTCTAATGGGGACAAGCGTTATCAATGCACAGGCCACGCAGTATCGCTCAACCTAATGCGCCCACCTCACCTAATGCCACATAATGTGGGTAATTCTCGTTAGCGGTATTCATATCCCTCCCCAATTGAGAAACATCATCGAGAGACATAATGCTTCATAAACCCTCGCCCCTCCGTTCCCCCACCGGAAGATGTTTGTCGGCTGAGACACCCTCGTTCAATGGGGGGGCCAGAGACTGGAAGGAGCCTTGGCGGTAGAAACTCATTACCTACTGGGATATGACAGGATGCCGATATAAAAACCTCATTCCCCGCCAGACCAGTAAGTTTACAAAGGGAAGTTCTTATTTACAGGAAGGAGGTTGTTCCAATAGCCCCAGGATGTTTATTATGCTTGATAGTAATTGATCGATATACCACATCTTCCCAAAGAGGCGTGATGCACGTAGTGAAATGACTGAAAGCCATACATAGCCTGTCAGAGACAGAGAGAATATGCCACCATAGAGGCATATAAAGAATAGCGTGGATAAAACAGTATCTAAAGTACAGTAACGCGTTAGCTTTATAAGTTATACTGTAGTCATGCCCTAAGCCCTAGTCCAATCAACAAGTACTACGGGATTCATTCTACACACTTTGCTTCGTCGCTACGCTTCAACCTAGGAGACAAGCTTCGCTTTGCTACGCTTCCACCATCAAGCTAGGCAATATTTCATATGCAATAAGGGAACTAAGTAACTTATTGGGTGAGGGGCTTTCATTTCGGTCACTTTCATTCAATGTCAACAGACAGGTCGGGGGGATCCATAGGTCAGGTAGGCACCCACTCCAGATTCTTCACCTTAGCTGCCATTATTCCAAAGTTATTTGCCATTGTCGAGTAGTGGCTTCTCTGTTCTTGCACGAAGGATTTCATTGTCAATTATGTTTCCTGTGCATAACCACCAGCAGCATAATAAGATATGGAAATAGGAGCATAGCCCGCCCGGACCAACAAGCGAAGGCAGAGTGAGTAAGGAACAAAGAAAGCCTTTTCCATTCTTCCATTACTTCACTGCCTTAACAACCAGGGGTGGGTTTAAGACCTTACCATGAAGAAGCTATTACCATAAGCAGACGATGGGGTGGGTTTATGCCCAGGATTGATAGAGCTTACCTTCTGAAGAAGAAATCATGCTTCCTTGCACTAGGAAGCGCAAGCCCCTCCGGGACCTTCTTACCGCCTTCTCTACAATGCCTACTGTACTTATGTGCGGGGGACCCCGTCAACCTCCCCCCACAGCTTGCTTACTTTACACAGTGTTACGGGGGGGGGAAACAAACAACCTTAACACGAACGGAACGGATACTGGCCCGTACCTCAGGATAGTGATAGAGAGATATGATAAGTGCATGACCCGAAGAGAAACTCTTGTCATTGTAGGGTGTTTTCGGTCGACCGAAAAATGTCCCCTCTCCCATATGCAATCAAAGAGAGGGGGAGAAGGATGATAGAGAGATAATGTGAACAAGGAAAAGACAGCTACGTAGAGAAAATCACGCCAAAAACTATACCATTTGGGTAACTAGAGAAAGATATAATGAAGAAAGCATAATTACATATATAAATAATGACCATCAGTGTAGACCGATTAACTTACTCGATCTTCTCTTCCCTTCTCTGGGGTGAGGTATAACCTTTCGCTCAAATCAAGGTACTGCCTGGGATCTTCATAGCTATCAGGGTCAAGTGTTCGCAGTGATCAAGACCTGCCTAATAAGGTATTAAGGGATCATTGGTAATAGTATAGCCTAGTAATAAAAGGATAATAACGAACGATAGCGAGGTAGAGTAATTGGTCGACTCGTCAGGCCCATGGCCTGAAGACTGCAGGTTCGAACCCAGCCCCCGCCTCCCAAAACGATATCTAGCACAGTAAAGTAAGGCCCTTTCTTCCCAGTCCCGATTCACCCTCTTTTCCTTAATAATGTCGACTAGCTATACCTGCCAATAGAGATACTTGCTCTACCCACCATGATAATAACGTTCCTAAGCTCCTATGGTTTCAAACTTCCCACCAATATCACTGAGCTCACCGAACCAATGGAGATAAGGAAGGGTTGCTTCCCGAAACAATCTCAATGAATGAGTGTACCCCAGCTGATGATAGAAAAGATAGAGAAGTAACGATAGTTAGAGAAAAAAGATGTTGTTTCCAACTGATAACTGATAACCGATAGAGATGTTGAGATGCGTACCTGAGCTTCGTGAGTAATATTTCGATTCATCCGCTTTCTGCCACCTTCCTCTAGTTGTCCGATAGCTATCATTTTCCAGTTGGCAATAGAAAGGTGCGAAGCCGCTTGTCCCTCCGGGGGCAAGGACCGGTAGGGGCTTGCTTGACGCTAGGAAAGCAAGGACCGGAGGGCTTGCGCTTCCTAGTGCAAGGATTTCTGGCCAGAATTTGTTTCATTCTATTACGTAAATGATGGACAAAGCAGGAGGTAGAGGCTTCACTCCCGGATAGATCATTTAGGCAGGCCCCACTCCCGGCCAGGGGGTGAAAGGGCACCTCCAGGGAACTAGAACCTCGATGGGAGGTCTTCCTTCCCACACCCCCGATAGAGTCTACATAGTCCCTCAACCACTGAAATCGATCCAAGGAAGGATAGGATAATAATGAACCCGTCTACAGGGAAGCTTCAATTCTGTTGTGTCTGGGTTAAGGGGGGCCTGTGGTACATAAGGTGCCTTGCTTTGAGTCTCTCGCCGGCACTCTCCTTTCTGGTGCGTTGTTTTCACGGGGCTACTCTGGCCTAGAGTTACTATATGATCACTCATTAAGGTGGCTGCTGAGGTGAATGAAGTGTATGAGTGTCCTGGATCCACCTATCGTGCCTGCCTTTCGGTCGGTGATGGGAGGACCTCTATGATCGGGCAGGTGCCTTGCCAACTGGAACGATCCGTCGAAAAGCCAGCCAAGGAAATACATCCCCCCACCCACCCTTTCTTTTCTCAGGCTCGCTCCGCCTTTCTTTTCTCAGGAAGGTAAGGTCCGGAGGGTCTTGCGCTTCCTAGTGCAAGGATTCATTTGATCCGGTCAAAGAAGCAGCTTCCCCACCAGCGCTTCGCCCGGCATACCTTCTAGATCAAGATGCAGTTCCATCAAATCCAGGCGTGTGGATACATGGGCATAGGTTGCATCCGTGTAGAGAAAATATCCACGATGACCTTGCCCCCGGAGGGACAAGCGGCTTCGCACCTTCATCAAGAAAATCTTCCTATTCCCACCCACCCGAAGAAAGAAAGCATTCATTGGATAGGCATTCATTGTTAATGTTCTACATCCCTCCTATACGTTATCCCCTTCCCTCATATATTGATTCTGAGCGATGGGGATCAGACTGGTAGCTGCAGGAATGAGCAGACCTCCTCGCCTCATTACGGGGTTGGGCAGCTTAATGCCCATATGATAGCAGCAATTTGCTACGCTCCCATCGATCTTGATTTCTGCCACCACGCCGCGGAACGTGATGGGATTTATGCTCGGCTCGTGTGGAACCAACCTTGGATTTATAGCGTAACAGCGGTGAATGAAACGTAAAACAATATTCTATTATGCGTAACGTAGGTTTCTGGATCGCTCGCTGCCTGCGGGGAACTTTTCCACCCATAAGGACACTCGCTACTAATTGATGATAGACATGATCCTATCCGAGTCAGGCGGCCGGCCATACTTGCCTACCTCATCCATACATACTGAAATGCCTCACCTACGGCTTATGCCATCTTTTTCCTGCACCCCCTGGCCTGATTGGATGGGAATAATCTTAAATGCTTTAATGAATAGATTTACCTAATGAAAATGAGAGTTCGAGGGCTCTTTCCTCTCCTGTTAGTCGAGCGGCCTTACTAACTAGCAGAGTGGCTGATCACCCAAGGTAATGATTCACCCTCGGTAATGCAATCTCAGGAAAGTGGGTGAGCAAAGCAGGGAGAGCCAGCCTTCCTCTCTTTTCTGCTTCCCCCCCTATTAGAATTAGAAAGACACCCTATTATGATTTACCCGAGGTTTGGAATGTGGTAATGATTTGAGGGGGCTTCGAAGGAAAGAAAGTGCCCGGGAGTCAGGCTTGCCAAAGAGAGAGACTGCTAATGGTGGTAATCTTAAAGAGAGAACCCAACCATATGACTGAAAATTTCACACTTAGGAGAGCCTTGTTGGACGGGCTTCGATAACCAGACCTCTTCGTACTTGGTACGACACTTAGAACTGGACGAGAAATCGATGGCGGCCCCTACCACACAGATGGACCCGCATCTGACAAAGGATGCGTAAGCAGGCTCGACTGTTAAGGACCGGAGGCGCTCGACCATAGGGAGAGGACCCTTTAGGGGGCTCGACTGATAAGGACCCTTTAGGGGGCTCGACTGTTAAGGAGAGGAGAGGAGAGGACAATTGAGGATGCGCTTTAAGGCTCGACCATAAGCCCACCACCCAAGCCCGCCCCTACACAGCATTTTCTCTTGGCGGAGGTTTTTCAAGATTCCCCTCCGGTCCTTTTGGTCGAGCACCTAAAGGTGATGGCGGCCTTATCAGTCGAGTCACTAACGTACCTGGGCATGGTGGTAGTTAGTTATATATGAGCATGTAGTAGTTTAGGTTTAGTATGGCGTAATGACATATATAATGATAGTGATTTCCTAGCTAGAGAGAGAGAGAAAGACCAGTCATTGTTATATATGAGCATGTGGTAGTTGCGGTAGAGATAGAGATGTGCACCTCGGCGAGATGGCGTAATGACATATATAATTCATTCATGCATAATGACATATCTCGAATGACGTAATTACGTATATAATGAATGAATGGAATCACTGGTCGAAATGAACCAAGGTCCCGGAGTGGCTTGCGCTTCCTCTCGATGGCGGCCCTCTCCTCTCCTCTCCTTAACAGTCGAGCCCCCTAAAGGGTCCTTATCAGTCGAGCCCCCTAAAGGGTCCTCTCCCTTTTGGTCGAGTCTGCTTACGCATCCTTAACAGTCGAGTACCTAAAGGTCCTCTCCTTAACAGTCGAGCCTGCTTACGCATCCTTATGGTCGAGTACCTAAAGGTTCAATTTACTTATTGGGTGGGGGGGCTATGGTCGAGCCTGCTTACGCATCCCAATGGTCGAGCCCCCTCTCCTCTCCTTATCAGTCGAGCCTCCTCTCCTCTCCTTATCAGTCGAGCCCCCTAAAGGGTCCTCTCCCTTATGGTCGAGCCTGCTTACGCATCCTTATTAGTTGAGTGTGCTAACGCACCCTAAAGGGTCCTCTCCCTTATGGTCGAGCCTACTTACGCATCCTTATTAGTCGAGTGTGCTAACGCACCCTAAAGGGTCCTAGTGCAAGGAGACACGAACTAGTCTTTCTTCTCCCCGTACGGATGGTTGAGCCTTAAAGCGTAATGACATCTATAATATATGCATTTTCTGCTAAACCATAATGACATATATAATGAATGAATGCATAATGACATATGCCCATAGCAGCATTTTCTGCTAAAGCGTAATGACATATGCCCATAGCAGCATTGCTATCCACACCATTTAGGAATAGCCAAAAGCGCCGGCACGAAGATCTGAGATGTCTTCCCGGGCGGGCATCATTGTCAGACGGGAAACACACCCAATCCCATACCGACCTCGATATGTGAAATCGTCATGAAAATACTAACAAAACTACCAGGGCCAAACTCCACCTTGCTTACCGCTCGTACAGGTTTTGCTTGCAATGAGGAGATATCAATTTCATAGGCCTCGGATTATCAGTGCTTAGGGATTCTCATCAGTGCTTAGTGCTCAAATTCATGATTTCGTGACGGCCTAAATCTGATTTTATCTTAGGTCAATTTTGTCAAACAAGAGCTAGAAGAAGCAGTTCGATATGCAGAAGTAGTGAAAGATGATGAAGGAGCAGCACCATATTAATAACCTATAGATCCAGCATGGACACAAGAAGCGAAGTAATAAGCTTAAGTAAGTGGCGAAGGCAGCAGTTGATGTGGGTGAAGCTGTAGATTCATAAGATGTTGACTCAGCCGATCCAGCAGAAGCAAAGGCGGGGGTAGCACCATAAGTCGAAGCGAAGGAAGGAGCATCACCAATAGCAAGAAAGAGAAAGAGAAATAGGAGCAGCAGCCGGATCAAGTTGTAGTAGTTGTAATAGTTGATTCAGTCGACTCTGTTAATCCATCGGTTGAACCAGTAGATGAAGGAAAGCTAGCAGGAAAGCCACCAGCGGGGAAGGATAGAGAAAGAAAAGATATTATGGAGTCGAGGTTGCAAGCTCACCCCTGTTGATCCGGGGGAGGGAGAGCCGCATGCGATGGTCATGAATGAAAGCCCTGAGCGAATGAAGAGAGGTAGGGCAGACGATGCACCCATGGAAGGACAGGACGTCCAAAGAAGACAATCACTATAGAGCTGGGGAGTGATTTCTAGTGATATAGATCGAGTAGTTGGGTAATCGCTAACGTGCCTTCATTCGATTGGGATTACGAAGTGTTTCTCTTTTGAGAATATTGGATTGGTTCGAAAAGAGAGAAAGGACCCGTTCAATCCAGACCCAAGAGAGAGGCCATACCCCTCACGAAACTTACATCTACGAAACACACGTTCCTACCTCGACTGGATGGAAGGAGGAATGAATTACGAAGCTTACATACGTTGATTCATCATTACAACAAGGCCACATACAAGAGAATGCTTACACATGTTGCTAGCGTTAGTTGCCTAGCTTTTGGTCTTGCTAGAGCTAGTCCATTCGAAATGCAATTCCATATTTAGTGGTTGAGTCTTGAACGATTCTTAATATTGGCAGATTCACCAAGCGCGGAAGCAAAGATAGCATCTGAGCCAGGCAGCCTTGAGCAATATAGAAGTTATTAAGGCATCGCTCATTTCGGATCCTCCAGTGCCAGTAGCAGTAGTTCCAGCAGCTACAATAGCAGGAATAAAGACAAAGGCAGATCCAATTGATTCGGGATAAAAATGAACTTTTTCTTTTTGAAGAATGGCAGTTTAACACGTTTACATAGCTAGGGGAATGGACTCAATAGGATTGGATAGTCTTGCTTCTTTAAACCTACGACTTCCCCCTTTTAGGCTTCGCTCAAATAGACCCAACGATCCTGCCTGAGACTTGATACCTTGCCGCCTGCTGATCCCGCCTACTGCTTGACCGCATGCCTTATCGATATTACTGCCCGCCTGATATCGACCTTGCGACCTTCTTACTTTTCAACGGTGAGAAAGCAACGGCAACTTCCATTACTTCAGTTCCTTGGTCCTTTATGAAGTCAGGTTCATTAGCACTTAGTTTTATTGATCGGTACTTTATGGTTGAGGATGACTGGATACATCATTAAGGTGGTGAAACAGGCGAGACATGGAACGGAAATGCCATTTGAGGAAGGTTTTGCTAGGGATGGAATTCACCTCTACTGATACTGGTGCAGCGTTGGATGCTTGGGAATACTATGGGGGAACATTTAATAAATAGGCCTACGCATTAAGGGAGCATAGCGGGCAGTTCAAAGAAAGCATAATGGGAAAATAAGACAGAGCGTAGCGGGCAGTAATGAAAAAGCGTAATGGGCAGAGGAGATAGAACATAGCGGGCAGTAATGAAAGAGCATAACGGGCAGAGGATATTTAGCGTAGCGGGCAGTTCAGAGAGAGCGTAACGGGTAGTTCAGATTGATCAAATTGGGCAGAGGAAACAGAGCGTAGTGGGCAGACCAGGCAGAGAACGTAGCGGGCAGTCAAGATTTAGCGTAGCGGGCAGCTTCGTAACGGGCAGCTTAGATACTGGCGGATCAGAGTATGAGGCAGAAGACCCAGGGGGATGCAGAGGACCAGGTGTAGGCTCCAGCATCCGGGTTGGGCAGCAGAGACATCACACGGGGTTCAGATCTAGCATTCGGGGCTAGCGAGCTACCATACAGGCAACCGATACATCATCCTGGGCGAGGGTTCATCATCCTGCAAATCACCTCCATCTTCTCACCGTTCCAGCAACCTTCAAATACATCATCCTGGGCGAGGCTACGGGAAATGCTTCCTGGGGCTCCATCATCCCCGGATACCGCTCCCTCAGACATGGCGGCAGAATCCTAAACTAAGGCTACGCATCAAGCATCTAGCTCAGACCTAGCCTCCTGATTCTACGACTTTTCCCATTTCCCTTTCTATCCATGTGTGATGAGCCCTGATTCTACTCTCTTTGATACTTTTCCACCTCTAGCAGAGGAGAGGGAGGTTCGCCCACTCATTTAGGCTGATTTGGGACACACCTTTCCCAGAAACAACGCATCTCCCATTTACAACCTTACCCCACTTGGCTTTCATGAGTGAGCACTGATTCCAAAACTTAAGCATGAAGGAAGTATCGCACACCGCATTTTATTTGGAACACTTTGCCGAAACCTACTACTGCCTCAGCCCTCACTGGGATTGAATGAAACCCCGCATGGGACTCCAGAAAGCCCAGAAACTAGCCGAATTCAACACTCCCGCCAGGGTATTACCCTCGATCCAGCCTACCCCCAATGAACTGGACCTGGAAACTCCGATTTGAAACAACTTATCACCTAAGCAACTGCGGAACTGCCTTAGCTTACTCCCCTGCTACTTACCCAATGAAGCACCCTCCACACCTCCAAACCGCTAAATCCACAAGCTACACTCCCAATGCTGAGACAACACACATTTCCGCAAGCACACCCAGCATTCTACACTTCCTCCAGATTACACCAAGCATGCTTGATAACATGAATACAAACATGCTTCCAGAACCAAGCATCCTCGAAGTACTTCAAGGTCCAAAAGTGATGTTTGAATGCCTGAAACATGCCCGTATAATTTATTTGTTATAAACTATTCATGGTGGCTTTATTTCTTGCTTGCTAGCTTTGTCTGGCTGGCTGAATGGGCTTTGTCCGGTTGGCGGCTTTATGGCTCCCCAATGAATGAGTAAGTAGCGGCTGACTTTACGTATCCCCAGAAGTAGCTCGCTCATCCACTCACCCAACCTGAAACGACTACAGCAGTATGGCTTTTCACTCGTCCAGGTAAGTACAATCTTGCGCTTATCCAAAGAAAGTCTGGTGCTTAAAAGTAAATGTTTAAGCATCAAAGACATCATTCGATGTGTCTCACAAAGACACGAACAAGATGCCTCTTCCAATCCACCATCCAGTAGAAGCGTTAGTAGAGCTGCTGCCTATCCCTTGTTGCCAAACAAACCAACTACTTTACAAGATGCCTTTCGGAAATCCATCAACCAGAAGGGCGTGTCTGACAGACAGAAGTGGTTGTCCTGCATAAGTTTACGTGTAGAGCTGCTTCCTCTTCCCCATTAGGGAGTTACCCATAAGTTAGTAGTTTTTTGCTTTATTACGTATCCCCCAGATATATTGAACCTGATTTACTGACCCAGATGTATGGAGTAGCTTATTTATTTAACCAGAAGTAGTCACCCAGTCCACTTGAGTAGCTGAAGTATGAAACCAGTCCAGTATGAGGGTGCTGCTGCTAGGTGCTACGAAAGAATCCCCTATAATAAGGGAGTATAAAGGTAATCATTCATGGATGGTTTCCTGCATGCTGTTAAGGTAGGTCATTCTGTTTCTTCTCTTTACCGGGATGCCTTCATTCCCAGGTGTTAGCTGGTAGTGCTGGTTTGACAATAGAGGTATTGAGTAGAGATAGAGAGATCTGGAGAGATATAGATAGATATAGATTGGTATAGAATATCGAGTAGAGATGGAGGGTAGGAATAGAAGGTAAGGCTGAGAGATGAGGATGTAGGTAAGGTAGAGAGTAGAGGAGGTAATTGAATGAGTGGGACTGAAAGCGTACGTGAGTCCAGGCCTCTAGTGAAGGGACTCGGCTTGGTGAGAGTTAATGTATGTCGGTAGATAATTGTTTGGTGAATCAATCTCATTGCTGGTTTGATGGGAAGGCAGGTGTGGGCAGTGTTGGTTCGGGCAGTGTTGGTTCAACGGGTGAGCTTTGATAGATGGGTGCAAGGGGTAGTAGGATGGCCGCTCATTAGGTAGATCGAGGAGGAAGAGAGAATATATAAGTAGGTGGAGAGAGGGAAGGCAGCAGGCTACCGGATCAATCACCAATATGAAGGCAGGTGGGGAGATAGATCAATCACAGGCAGGCAGGTAGGCGGTAGGATCAATCACCAATAAGGAGGAAGGTGGTAGCTATAATTACCCAATATGGAGGCAAGCGGTCTCTTTCTTTTTTGTTATTATTAGAAAAGATTCTGGCAGGTGGTAAGGTTGATAGCAGCAGTTAGGTTGACTGGTTGTGAAGATGACTAACTGGATTATAGACCAGGTTGAATAGTGACCCATGACCAGTAGGTAAATGAATTTGGGAACAGGTGAAATAGAGTCCCGTGGGCAATTTGTGCCCTCTACATTAAGCCGTTATAGTCGTACGCGACAGTCTCCAAAGATAAGTAACTACAAGTCCTCCGGGTTCACCGGAGCTCAGCCTTATTACATCTATGTAAGTGCTGCTCCTTTTGCGAGAAGCCTTTTGATAGTTAACGCTCAGTTGGCAGTGTGGGCTAGGAGGTTTAGTTCATATTAGGCAAACCGTACGCCTCAGGGGAGCGGTGCCCAAGGGGAAGCACACCGGGCCAGGAAGGATGGCGAAACTTACTTAGGTAGCTTAGGAGGGAAACACCAACCATCGGGGCCTGCAGATCCACCGTGAGGCTAGGTCGAGTAGACGTTTGTAAGGCCATACACAAATGACCTAGTCTCAGTTTACATCTCACCCAATAACCACCTATTGGAGGTGCCATCCCAACAATACCTTCCTTCCTTAGGCTATTCACCCTCCTAGCCTAGGCCTTCAATCAGTGTCTCCCCTCCTAGTAGTCCTTATAGCGGGCCCTCCCTATTAGAACCTAGTAGGTGCAATAAACCTAATGAAGTTTGGGCTATGAGCCCGAAAATTGATAAAGTAGATTAGCCCTTCCCCTCCTATGTCGGGAAAGCGAGTCCCTTCCTTTGGAAAAGCTATCTTTGACTTTTCTCTTTTGGGTTAGCGCTCTATTCTAAGGGGAGGTAGGCCTTTCTCTTTATATAGGGCTCTTATATAGAGGATATTTTCAGGGAGGTAGGTGGTAAGCTTACCGAGAACCTTATTGCTCTTGATATTGACTGTATGCATTAAGGAAAGATAGCTATAGAGCCATTTCATGCTTAGTTCTACTTGGTGTTGAACGCTTCTTGGTCTCTGTGGCTTAACGCTCCCTGATCTCTACGCTTAATGCTTTCTGGTCTTCGCGGCTTAACGCTCCCTGATCTCTATGCTCCTTGTCTTCACGCTTAATGCTGGCTGGTCTCTATGCTTACCACTTCATGCTTACCATTTTCTATTACTTCATTGATAAGGCCTTTTCATTAAGGCTTTTCATTCATGTTTATTACATATATAAGAGCCTAATGGAATGAGCATAGAAGATTGTTTAAGCAGGCATCAAAGATGGAACCATTATAACATAAATAAGGATCTGAATTATAAGCTCCTCATTAGAGATGGTTTTCTATCTGGGCGGAGGGCTAATTCCCCCTCCCTATGGGGATTCGGGGAAATTGATTTGCCCTTTCCCGCCGGAGCTCTAACTGGGCTATAAACCTGTCTCGCCAGAACTAACCGAGCCAATATAGGCCTAAGGGTCTTAATCCAAACCAGTAGATCCATCCCCTACCCATAAGGTCCCTATTCATAAGGCAAGTAATGGGGAGGTGAGTAATGGGGCAGTTACCCTAATCAATGATGATATGCACGAAATTAACAAGTCTCCGTAACACAAACTCTTTTCGGAGCAATTTCCTCTCCTTATCAGTCGAGCCCCCTGTCGGGTCCTTCATAAAGAACTCCGTAAGCTTGGAGCTATTTCTCTTTATCAAACCTCCGTAACTTCTCCGTAATTCTCCAAGTAGAATGGTAGAATGTTTCAAATATAGTGATGAGGGGGTTCATGGATGAATAGTAAACTGCCTGAAAGGCCATTTTAGCGCGTATTAAAGCCACTTTCTTATTTCTGTACCACTTTGTGCCGTTATAATTGTTATTCTACGCGGTATATAAAGGTTTTATTCTGATTTAATGCATTCTACATCTTCCGATTCTATGTGTCCTATAAGGTTAGCTGGTCTATGTTCGCTTCTGAGTGAAGCCTATACCAATTCGTTGTTTCGGGTTTGAAACCTATACTTTGAAGCCTATACTTTGAAGCCTATACTACCATGGGGATCTCTTGAAGCCTATGCTATTATGTTGGAGATTTCATAGTATATTTCCTATACTGTGTAGATTGCCTATACTACGGGACTTCTTGAAGCCTATACTATGTGATCTCTTTAAGCCTACTCATTGTGCAGGTATAAAGTGTGCACTATGGGGACTTCTTTTAAGGGGACTTCTTTTCCGATTGTGTATATAAAGCCTAGACTATGGGGGGATTTATCCTATACCATGGGGACTTTATAGATCCATTCATTATTTGAGGTTTTAAAGCGTGTACTGTGATATCTCCTAAACCATGGGACAATGCTCTGCCTTTTAGTTGTTAGTAGAAGACTCTAAGCTGTTAGTAGGATAGGCGTGATAACCCTATTAAAGGTATGGTAAGTAGGTGTACAGTAATTCTACTGGCTGGTAAAGAGGTATAGTCACTTTATAAAGATGACACAGTAGCTTTATTTATTAATTCTTTCTCTATCTATCTATCTATCTTCCTAGCTATAGGGGGCTGAGTATATAATAGAAAAGGATGCCCTTTCAAGGCCCTTTCTGTGATGTCATTTCTGTGATGTCATTTCAAGGCTTCGTTAAAGGATTCAAAGGTCCTTGCCTTTGGTTGAGCTAGGTCGTCGACGGGGGGCCTCGGGTGAGCCATCCTTCCTTCTAGCTAATGAGAGGGTTTATCAGGACTGGGTTGACTAGTTACCGCCTGCCTTTCAGGACCTTACCTGAGCGATCTCCTTGAGGGGAACATATATAGGAATAACCTTACTAAATTGAACCAGTAGTATTTACTATATATTCGTCCACAGAAAATGCAAGAAACAGCTCCGAAAGGTACGTCATGTCATGTCCGGTTGTAACTTCATACGGATGATTAGAATCTCTATCACGAAACTCAAAAACTTTCACTCTCTATATGTAATGTATAAAAGTGGATATTTTATATAACCGATCTGCTGGAGTAAATGCGACTGGATATGGAACAGAGCGAAGGAAAGCTGAGGAGCCGTAGCTATATTCCACTCGTTGGGATTGCCCTAGGAGTTGAGTAACCGTGTCTGCTGGTCCTACTACGAGCGGAGATTCATGGGAGTTTATCCTTTTCCATGTGCTTTATGAGGGCATAAGAGTGGCCCCGGTCCATACATGAAGGACCTATAGGTGGTTCCCTCGGTAAGGTATGGATTCAGGGTGAAGTACGGGACGTGGCGGGCAGCGTATAGTCCAGTCCCGGGTATTGCAGCGTGAAGTCCAGGTTGGTCCCCCGACCTAAGGTGCACGCACTATGAAGGAAATTCGGCCCTGGTGTGACTCCAGGTGTTTTTGTCGTCGGACTGGACTAAGCTTATTGTAGCATCTCAGCCAGCAGTGGAGGTGGGAGCCACACCCGTAGCAGATTGGGATTTAGAATTCAACGTCAGGTCCAGATTATCCAGCTTATTATTAGGAGGCTCCGGATTATCATTCTGATTTCTTGGATCTAGATGGAGTGGCTCATGTGTACGTGACCGACCGTACGTGGCATGGACTGAACCAGAACGGATCAGAAAATGCAAGATCGATCACGAAAGTGAATCATATATATAGAGCAACGAAGTGAAGAGCGGAGTGAAGCGCAGCGTGCCTCACTTTTCTTTTCTTTTATTGCTGGAATACAGTCTTGGTCAGCCTCCTACAAGACTACCTTTCTTTTGGACAACAACCGTCTTTAATAATTTCATCGAACTTACCTCTTGAATTGAGGAACTACCTACCTACAGCCAGCGGATATTGGATGGAATAGGAGCGGCTTGCTTGCTTGCTTGGGTGCGTGGGCTATTGATTGTTTTCCTTTCTGAAGACTCTTGGACTTTACTTATGTGCATGCTATACACCTGTTCTGTTTACCGGACTTGACCGCTTCACCTTACTTAGAATATGGATGGAGGAGGGATTGAGGGAGTGCTGCCAACCAATTGATTCAGCCAGGAATACTTTGTAGGTACGGCACTATTCGATTTCACTTTACCCAACCTTCACTTTTTGACACTCTTCTTACCCACCCCCAACTTACAGCCTAGGAAGGGAAGGGTTTCCATAGATATAGAGAGAGGGAGGAGGACCTTTTCAACGAACTTCCAGACGCCATTGCACAGGCTCACACTTGCTATTATTTTGTCTGAAGTTGGGTCTATTTTCCACCGTACCATACCCTTTACCTTGACAATATACCATTTAAAGGGATCCTTTTCTACCAGACCCTTGACTTACTGTCTTCACCCAACGAACGGAGTGCTGCCTTACCCAACAACAAACACTTGCCTTCAGCCAGGAATAGGAGGGATACCCCCTACCTTGTTTACACACAACCACCCAACAGAATAACTAGACCTGCCCTATACCACTTGCTTCATGAATCACTTAGTGGGGACTGACTGCTAGAGACTTCTCTTTCCAGCCGGGATAAACCAACTTACCCTTACTTTTTCTATTACTGCCCACCACACAGACAGAACCACCATCACTAGATACACTGCGGAACCCTTCCTTAGATTAGCTTCGATGCAGCAGCATTGCACAGGTGTTAAATCAAACAGAAAGAAGAGCATTGGTGCATGGGCTTCAGATACAGCATGAACAGGACTTCGAGAAACTTCCTTCTTCAAGATTCCTACTTGGGGGTACCACTAGTACTACCGCTACGCCCTTGCCTACCGATACCTTTACTTAAGTGCATGCTATCTGCCTACCTTACTTTCTTACTACCTTCACCCTAGTCAATGGAGTGATGCCCTACCCATGACCTTCTCTTCTTAGGAACGGATGGATCAACCAACCTTAACCTTTCTTTCTTACTGCCCGCAATACCTCCTGACTCACCATAATACCTAGACCTTTCTCCATATACCACTTGCTCAATGAAAATTGCTTAGTCGGGAGGAGGGACTGCCCTTCTAACGATAACGAAGGAAGGTCCTTCATAGAAAATATCGTATACCAAGCAAAGATCTCATTAGAGAAGTAATTATGCTTGCTTGCCTTATGACTTGCCTTCAAGAAAAAGTCACGTCTGGTCTGGTGAGTTGTTAGACACAAAAGCTGTAAGAGCATTACTCGAGCAAGAGTCCGGAGCTTCTACTAGCAACAGACTACCACAAAAAGGAGTTCAGAAAGGAGAAGTGAAAATGGTGTCAGCTTCTAAGGTGAATCATACGCAAAAGCAAGCAACCTATGCTCAACCAGCTGTGACTCAGCCTTTTTCCTCATACCATCACAGGTACAACCGGTTTGGTTCCCCAAGCAAGCACAGTGGTACCAACAGCCGGAGAACAGCTTGTCGCAGCAAGGAGTGCGAAAGTTCGACCCTGTCACAACTTCTGCCGCAATTGAGAGCATTAAGGTCCATCCCTCCAAGGACAAGGCCTAATCCTTTACCAAGATGGTACAACTCGAGGTGTGAGTTTCATTCCGACGGAGTTGGTCATGACACGGACAACTGCTACAATTTGAAACATCGGGTCCAGGACCTCATTGATCAAAAGCTCCTGATATTCCCGAGGACAAGCCTTATCCAAAATCCTCTTCCCATTCATGAAGTTGGAAGCAGTAGTACCACTCCTGCCGTTAACATGATGTTCTCTCTTCTATGCAATTAGAAGAGCAAAGCGAGTCAGTCTATTAATGAGTATGAATAGTAGGGGGTGCAGAGTGAACCTTCTTATTCCAACGGCGATGTAAAGAAATCTTCTTCACCAGAGACTCTCGCACCGGGATATGAGTTGAAAACAGCTCGTAGGGAGAGTAGTTAAGCTTGACCAGTAGTTGGTATGGCGGAGTGAAGGCTTAGCTTTGAAAGAAAATAAGATCTTGGACAGGAAAGGCTCAATCTAATCCGGGTATTCCCTATAGTAAGCAGTCTACTTTGCAGTAAAGAAGGGAGTCGGCTTACCGCGTATATCTTATCACTGAGTCTTGGGGTGAACCAAAGGCAAGGGAATGAAGACTCGGCTAAGCCGGGGATGAGTGAAAGCATTCTCATGAGTTGGATAGGAACGAAAGTCACTCTTCTGAGCCAAGGAAGGAAGAAAGAAGCTCGGCAAAGACTAAGCCGGATAGGAAAGATTCTTCAACCTCAACCGAATAAAGATCGGGATCAGAATAAGGAGAAAGAGAATAGGATATCTCGGATCGAAGGGAGATCCTCGACGTAAGCATTTAGTTCAGTATCAGCAAAAGCACCACCTAGTTCAGGAGCAGGAACTGAATCGGGATCAATATCAGGTTTAGTGGATCTTGCGGCAAAGACAAAGACAGAGAGGAACTCTTCTGAAAGAAGGTTTGTAGTTGACCCAATAGGTTTTTCAAAGATAGATTCAACCGAAACCGGGGAATCACCTGAGATAGAGGGGTTCACAACCTCAACAGATTCAACCGAAACCAGGGAATCGGCTGAGAGAGAATGCGCTGCGAGATCGGCTGCTCGACCGATAGGATAGGGACGCGGGGTAAAGCCCGGCAGGGTCACACTAGTCTTCTTCATGCGAGAGTTGAGAAAAGCTTTCCTAGATGCTGACACAACGTCCGAAGAAAGATGCTCCGAAGATGCTTTTAGATCTACATACATTGGTCGACTCACTATTCATATGGTGAGGACCCGGTAGGGGGCTCGACTAAAGGGAGAGGAAATAAGGAAGGTCCGGAGGGTCTTGCGCTTCCGAGTGCAAGGACCGCTACGAGTTGATAAGGTCAATCCTTCTGAAATGCATCTATTATATATGTCATTATGCATGAATGACTTGCGTTGCTCAATATTGCAAACCTCCGCCAAGGGAAAATGGCCAATCTCGTAGGGAGAATGTCCAAAACCTCCGCCAAGGGAGCTGATCAAAAAGTAAGTAAAAGTGAACTAAGTGCCGGTGGGGAAACAAGTCAAACTAGAAGGGAAAGATGTTCCTCTCCCCCTTGTCGAGAGTTCGATTCCTCACCAAAGTGCCGCGGGTGGGGGAACAAACAGATAAGTACGGTGATTGGATTCGAGAAAGCGTAATTACATATATAATAGATGCATTCACGCTCTATTGATTGAATAATGAATTCGATAGCATAATTTCATATATAACCTGAAAGCTATAAGTGTATATGATGAAGCCTGTTGAGGATCATATGCAACAGACAGTAGATATACGATCTGTTTACCAAAGGCCTAGAACTAAACCTCAGCAGGGAGAGGGGATTAGGTTGAGCCGTTAGGGTCAGGGAGAGGGGCTAGGGCCTAGAGCCAGTATTCCGGGAGGGACTAGAACCAGGGAGAGGGGCGGGCTATGTGCAGTGAACAATTAGGTGATACGAACAGGTGCTGCTAATGAGGTGCTACAAACGAATATGTGTCACCAATAGGTTAGCGATGATACCATAACACCCAGATGCAGATACAACATGGCGTTATATACGTTGATATACTATTCGAGGATCCTAGTCAATTTATGGTTCAACATGAGAAAGGAGCATAGTGCTAAATATGGTCTCAATAACTGACGCCTAGCAATGCAATGGTATTTCTCATGAAAACCCATCTGCCAAGATCCATGGGCCTACATGAGGCATCCTATAAAAAGATGCAGAGACCACATCGCATTATAGACGTTGATTCCACTTCGTGTTAACTTCAGATTGAATCAATTTTCAAATGCCCGATCGATTATATATCTACCTCCTATACCTTGAGACCTGGAGACACAGCCCAACAAGTTATTGGTACGTTCACCTAAAGTTCCACAGTTCACCTGCCTGGACATACCACACACCTATATCAGGGCTGGCACCCATCGTTACACAGTTCACCTAAAGCCATAGTGGGACCTACCTGCTGATCTCGACCTTTCTTCTTCTCCCTTTCCTGCTTCGATCTTTACTGCTTCCTTCCGACTTCCTTCTGACAAGGTGCCTTCATCACTAACACAATCTGTTGGAGCTTCCACTAACACATCTGCCTTCTTCACTTGGAATCGTCTAGCCAAAGGGTCTAGCCTCAAAGCAATTCATCCGTGTAAAGTTCATCGTCTCCAGTTAGCAAGAGATAGACGGGCAGCAAGAGTTCGATCTAAGGTCTCCGGTTCGGTCGCAAGGTCGATGAAGGCAGGCAGGAAGCAGCACGTAAGTAAGCGCGCCCGTCGTTTGTTATTCTTCTCTTTATTAGCCCGTGCGCCCATTTCTTCTGCCAGCAGCCGCAGCAGTTCCAGGTCCTGTAGTTGTTCCAGTTCTTGCCTCCGTAGCTTATCCAGATCTTGCTCCTGCGGTTGCCTTTACAGATTGAAACCCACTTCACTAAATGTTCAGAATGGAATGGATGCGACCCCACCCCAGCGAATAAGCTTATTCCTCCGCTACTCGTGATATCATAATGGAGCCAACCATAAAGGCAAATAAATATGCATGCCTATTATTTATGGATGGGATAAAGTCTTGTTGGTCATCGATCGAATTTGGACTGCCCCTCTATCATACTCCATGTAATAATTCCTATAAATACTGATAACCCTGTAGCTGTTAATATATATACCCAGTCAGTTCGCATTAGATTACCCAGTCCGCTTTCAGTTCAATCCGCATTCTCCCATTCCGTTTCATCTGTATTCCCCAGTACGCTTTACCCAGTCCACCGTCACCCAGTCGATCGTCCAGTACATGTAAGCAAGGGGGATACCGCCCAGGACACGTATTGTCGAAGAAGGAAGGACGGACCAGTAAATGGATTTCATTTTATACTTTCACCCGGCGGGACTAAGATGGATGCCAGGGGTAGGGAGGTCTTCGAGCGAGATGAGTGGGCCAACGAACGGACGGATCCAGAATGAACCGAGAATTGTGTTTGTGTGGGGTGGTCACCAATTAGGAGTAGTAATTTATTAGTAGATTGACAGACAACATCTTTAAGGGGTGAGGCGGGGACGATAACAGCCAACATAGTTTGAGGTAAGGCGGTCCAACGGCTACGGCACTAGCATTCAGTTCAAGCCAGAAAACATACCGAGAGTGTTAGTGAGGTAACCAATACTTATTTTATTCTGATGCTGAGGATGGCCGGGAAGAGTGGCCAGAGGCGACGGAAGTTAAGGTCCCGGAGGGGCTTGCGCTTCCTAGTGCAAGGAAGAACTAGTGTGAGGTGGGCGGTGATTATGCACGGGTGTATATTCACGTATATAACGCTATCATTGCTTGTGCTCTAGGTGAACGGCAGGCAAATGTTACTAGATAGGAGGTGGTTCAAGCAGACACGCCACCTTATGTTCCAGCCATTCCAGCCATGAAAGAAAGACGTTCAGTTCAGTCTACGTGAAATCTATATACATTCAATCCATACCTCAGTTCATACCCGAGAGTGTTTGTGAGGTCACCGATTACCCTTACAACTGCTTATACACCCATGCAGCATGACGTGTTCCCACCGGACCTGTACGGATACACAGCCCTCGAACTCGACCCTCCACGGAGGAACCATAGCCCTTGAACTAGACCTCTAACCTATACCTCGAACTCACTTAACGCTACGGAACAACGCTATGTTTCTACCTCAACGGTATGGAATGAATTAATGAATGATGCGCGTTACATACGATGATTCGCTGGTTGAGGTTCATACGGCATTCTGACATAGCCCCACATAGCTGAGGAACCTTCAACACAGACCCGAGACAGTAGTATGCCTAGCAAGGGGGAAATAAAAAGTAAATTGATCGCTTGCTTTATGTTTATGTGTTGGAAAGAAGGGCTTACACTGAATGCACTAGAGAGATTATGGGAACATCCAACTTATGGGGCATTTTCACTGGTCGTGCTACCACTGATGGGGAGAGGTAGGTGGTTTTTTCACTGGACGGGAAAGGACTGGAAAGCAATGGATAATAACCACTGGAGAGGAGAGGAACCACTGGACTGAAGAGAGCCACTGGACTTAAGCACTGGAGAAGACGCACTAGACTGAAGCAGAGGTGGTGGTGGTCACTGGTGGCAGAGTAAAAGAGGTGGTTGTTCACGGGACTGGACTACAACCACTGGACAGCACTGCAGAGGTTGTTGTTTACTTTGAGGGGCTTACCCACCTAGGCAGATGTGGAATCGCTGGCAAGGAAGGGAATCTCTACCAACACTGCTGGGCTCACCCCACCAATAATAGGCTGGGATCGCTTGCAAGGGATGGAAGGATCTAGAAAGACAGCACTGTATCCCGCATTCCCGCTCTGTTAGCTTATTTAAGTTAAGGGCTGGCAAGAAAGGGCTTGAGATAAGGGCTTTCATGAAGAATGGAAGGAAGGTGAAGCCGGTACCTCCATTCCCTTCTGTTCCCTGGTTCAGTCTCAATGGCAGGAAGGCGAATTTCACTAACGACTCTGGCGAAGTTTGTACGTCATTCTAAGTTGCGTTACAACCTCTACGCGTACCTGCCTATAGATACTCTACTGTATACTGCTAGATAATAAGTAAGTTATTGGGGCACGAAAACGATGCCATACACTTACACTTTCAACGCTTCGAAGGTTGGACCGGGCGTCTTAACTAAATCCTTCCATCCACCACCCACCACCCATTCTCTTTAGGCTAGGTAGGCTAGGCAGTCAGCTGATCCAAGTGACCCTCAAGTTAGGTCAGCCCTCCCCCAACCGCCCCGTAAATGCCATTTCCCGGTCATCTGGCGCATTCCCGGGTCCAGGGTTAAGCCTTGTAGTATCCAGTGGTGTTGTGGTGTGTGTGGAAAGGCCGTAATAAAGGTAAGGGAAGTATAAAGGGTTCATAGATGCCATACCCTCCTATTTTTGGCCTGGCTGAAGCAAGAGGTTATAACTCTTGGTAGTTCGGCACTGTCCCTTCCTAACGTCCCGAATCTCCTTCCTAAATACGCTCGGCATCGAAGATTATATTCTATCGTTATTTCTACCAGATGTGTTTCATTCGCGTCTCGTACGCGTGTATCGTACGGAGGAACAACGTACTAACGGGAACGGGATGGGATTTCGCTAGGCAGGCAGTGAGTGAATGAAAATGAAGCGACCTTTGTGAAAACTGCACCCACCTGCTGATACATCCTTTGTGACAACTGTATATCACCTGCGGGCGGATATGATACATTCATTCCATTCGAGCAGCACGTTCCTTTCTTAACGCCTTTATCTTCTAGCTTGAAGCCAAATGGAGCACCTAACCACGATCTTCACAGAGAACTACGAGATCACCCTTTTCATTCAGGCAGGGGAAACGGATCGTACCATTCGAGCCTTTTCATGTCCTGGAGGTCCGGAGAAAGCAGCCATAAACTAGTGAAATGATACGAGTCATGAGAAAAAAACAATGCTTCGTTACAAGGATAACTTCGTTACATAACTACAATGCTTCGTTACAAAGCCCGAGCCAGTCAAATAAAAATATCTTATCCAGGAGACGGCGTGTCGATATCCTTGATCAACAATCTATCCAGGCAAGAAGAGAATCAATCTATCCAGGTAAGAAGAACGTCCTTACAGGAAGGATTCATAGCACGAGTGATTGGCCTTTCAGACGATTTATGAGGTCTACGCTGGTACCCCAGCTTGGGTGTGTAAAGTCGTCGTAAAACGCACGCAAATGCCCTCTCCTCTCCCTATCAGTCGAGCACCTAAAGGTCCTCTCCCGTTGGTCGAGCCTGCTTCCGCATCCTCTCCTCTCCTTATCAGTCGAGCCCCCTAAAGGGTCCTTAACAGTCGAGCCTGCTTACGCATCCTTATTAGTCGAGCGTGCTACGCACCCTGCCGGTCCTTACCAGTTGGCGAAGCCCTTACCAGTTGGCGAAGCCCTCTCCTTATCAGTCGAGCCCCTCCGGTCCTTACCAGCGCTCGGTTCAGAGAGAGAAAAGAGCGAAGCCCTTACCAGTTGGCGAAGCCCTTACCAGCGCTTCGCTATCGAGAGAGAGAAAGTCGTACCTTATCGGTGCCCGGCCACCTGCGCTTCGCTATCGAGAGAGAGAGAAAGTTGGTCACCCGCCTTACCTACGCTTCGCTATCGAGAGAGAGAGAAAGTCGTACCTTATTGGTGCCCGGCCACCTGCGCTTCGCTATCGAGAGAGAGAGAAAGTCGGTCCCTATTGGCCGTGGTCGGTTGCGGTCACCCGCCGTTCCACCCTGGTCGGTCGGTTAGAAAGAGAGGTACGTTAGTGACTCGACCAGCGGGAGAGGTACGGCGCTCAGCTAAGCGTCGGTCCCTCTCCTTATCAGTCGAGTGTGCTTACGCACCCTTATTGGTCGGTTGCGGTAACCCGCCGTTCCACCCCTATCGGTCGGTTGCGGTAACTTCGGTAACCCGCCGTTCCACCCCTATCGGTCGGTTGCGGTAACTTCGGTCACCCGCCGTTCCACCCCTATCGGTCGGTTGCGGTCACCCGCCGTTCCACCCCTATCGGTCGGTTAGAAAGAGCGGTCACCCGCCGTTCCACCCTGGTCGGTGCCCGGCCTCCGGAGGACACCTGCCTTATCGAGAGAGAAAGTCGGTTACCTGCCTACGCTTCGCTATCGATAAAGTCACCCTGGTCGGTTAGAAAGAGAGGAACTTTAGTTGCTCGACCACCGGGAGAGGTACGGCGCTCAGCTAAGCGTCGGTTGCGGTAACTTCGGTCACCCCTATTGGTCACCCCTATCGGTCACCCCTATCGGTCGGTTAGAAAGAGCGGTCACCCTGGTAGGTGCCCGGCCTCCGGAGGACACCTGCCTTATCGAGAGAGATAAAGTACGGGGAGTGGATCCAGTTAGGCTGAGAGATAAAGTACGGGGAGTGGATCCACTTCTCTATTTTATGAAGCCGCAACTACCACATGCTCATAGACTGGTCTTTCTCTCTCTCTAGCTAGGAAATCACTATCATTATATATGTCATTACGCCATACTGAACCTAAACTACTACATGCTCATATATAACTAACTACCACCATGCCCAGGTACGTTAGTGACTCGACTGTTAAGGATGCGTAAGCAGGCTCGACCATAAGGGAGAGGACCTTTAGGTACTCGACCATAAGGACCTTTAGGTGCTCGACTGTTAAGGAGAGGGAGAGGGAGAGGATGCGTAAGCAGGCTCGACTGATAAGGAGAGGTACGTTATGCGGGGAAAGCTTTTTCAGGCCCCATTCTCTTTGTTCAAGTCCAGGTGCTTTATGTTCCGGCGGAGGTTTTGGACATTCTCCCTACGAGATTGGCCATTTTAGCTTGGCGGAGGATGCGTAAGCAGGCTCGACCATAAGGGATGAGAAGGCCTTCCAACTCTTTCATAATCGTTTGAAGAAGTGGCCGAAGAAGGACCGGCTGGAGAGTAAGTAGTACTAAAGTCTGTTGGTAGGTAGGGTCAAGTTATTGAGGGTTCCAAACCTCTATAGTAAGTAAATAAAGCTTAGAAAAAGTGCGCTCTATAGCTAGCTCCAATTGAACAGGTTGAGGAGAAGAGCTAGTTCCCTTTTTCACTACGTAAGCCTCGGGATAGTTAACATTTCACGAGAGTGGAAGAGCTTATTTCACACGAAACCAATCCGAAAAGAAAGATATGAAAAAGATCACCTCACTGCACTCGCCCCCACCCATTCTTTGATTGGTGAAGCGGCGAGACTATTCCGTCCATGAAATCAAACTACTTTGTTGTAGATCCAGACGGAAAGACATGCATGCTCAAATTCAACGAAGAAGCTCTGAACATGGTGTCTCACGCCATCACTCACTTTCCTTCATAACTGAACAAAATAGTCAGCCTCAAAGCAATTCTTCGAATTGCCTTCATAGGTAAACTTATTTATCTATACCCAACCCACTGCCCATGCCCTTAGGACGCATGGTCTTAACCACCCACCACCCTCAATCACGAAAACTAGAAGAAATCTAGGATGGCACTCGTTAGATAGCAAAAAAGGTCAATAAAAGCTTCTTATGTGGCATTTGGCATTTGTCCATCAATCCCATTCTATGTCTATGCCATCTTATTTACTATGGATTCAACCTCTCGATGCTCTCCTTGTCCTTCCGGGATGTCGAAAGCTTCAGTCAACACAGTCCTGAGCCCACATCTATCTAATAAGAGTCCTTACCCCGCATTCATCAATATCAATAAAAGTAGCAGGCGTGAAGGTTTAGTATACTCACTTCTAGTGACCGCACAACGTCCTATCTTCATTACCTTGGAACTATGTATTGCAGTTGGCAGATCACAGAAGGAAGTCAATAGCATACTAGAGTAGAGGGTAGGGGGGAAGGAACTGATTTAGCAATACAGCTAAACCACTAATTATCTATAATAGGTTCCTATCTCTTTTCTTTTGTTACAGAATGAAAGAGTAAGGCATGCTCTCGAAACTAGATTCGCTCGTTCTTGTCTCCGGCGATTAACCTATTCCAGAGCAGTCTGGTGATTAGCCTATCTCGCACTACTCGAAGCCTTCGTAAACTGATTGTCGGGTTCTATCGTAGTGGAAGTTGTTGCTGTGAGGAGATCCTTGTGCCAGTGAAGATTGCTTCCAGTGATCGGGAAATAATAAATAGAAAAACCATTGCTTTATTTCCAACACTCTGGATAGGCGGAAGGATCTATGTCTATCCCCAACTTCCTTTCAATCCGCATCGGCAAATTTAGGCTTTCTCTACGGGGAGCTAAGCAGCCGGCACACAAAGTACAGGTTTAGGTAATCCCGGCAAGCACCAACTCGTCCAGGATCAAGTAGTATCCCAGCCTTAGGATCACTACCTACAACTCGTACGGGTTACCTCACAATGATCTAGCCTGAAACAATATTGTACACGGGGATAAGGTCCCGGAGGGGCTTGCGCTTCCTAGTGCAAGGAGACAGCACCAAATGTACAGGTAGCTTTTCAGGAAGGAGCCGGCACCTATACTTGCATGAGGTGGGTGGTCCAAACCTAAACTACCACATGCTCATATATAACTACCACCATTTCACCGGGCTATCAATTAGGAGGGAATGAGTCAAACAACCAAGCTACTTAGCTTTTCTTTTCTTTAATGAAGAATGAGGGAGGTGGTCTGGATGCAGGTAAGTTGAGTGCATCAGGCTGGCTATTGGGCTCTTTCTCTCTTTTCTTTCGATAACTAGGCAGCCTTGAGCAATATATAAACCCCCCCAAAGAAATCAATATCATTATATATGTCATTGGTGGAGAGATAGAGTCTTCTTGGAAGGGGGGGGCTACTTGGCTTGGATACTTTTATAAGAGGCTCGGTTGGGCTTAGCTCCCTGGCTGGGATGGACGCAGTCATT
The DNA here is from genome assembly GCA_031772625.1 of Pinus tabuliformis. NCBI lineage: Eukaryota > Viridiplantae > Streptophyta > Pinopsida > Pinales > Pinaceae > Pinus > Pinus tabuliformis. Next base: position 1,779,962,173 of record CM062816.1, on the reverse strand, counting down.
GTAAGAGGGTCCATAGCCAATAGTCGATCAGTACCAGGAGGTGGTATTAGCCAGTGGTCGTCGATAGACAGTCTCACCCACAGGAGGTGCTCATTGCCAGTGGTCGCCGAGTGGGAGGACAAGGGGATGTCGAAGAAGGACAAGTAGAAAGACAAGACAATTGCTTTATTTTATAAACTTTCCACCCCGGGAAGTAAGGCAGCCAGCATTGGATTAGGAAGATGGAAGAACCCCAGTTGCCAACAGGCGAGGTTGAGCCAAGTTCCCCATCATAGCTAGACAGAAGTTCCCCTTCAATGGCCGATAGGAAGGAGAAGGAGAAGGAGTTCACTCATCGATACAACGAACAAGATTTAGTATATTACCATTTGACCCTCGTTCCCACCAGAGGGAGGATATTGAGCCATGTCTTTTTTTTCCATTATACAATCATTTCCAATAGCCTGTTTGGCGCTGATTAGCCTGCTTTACGCGTAGCTGCTGGCTCCTTTGCGCGTAGCTACTGGACATGGCTCTCGATCCCCAATGAAAGGATCCACTACAAAGGACTCTGCCATTGCATAGCTATGGATCTTTATATGTATCCGGATTTGAAACCTTCCCACCAGCGGGGCTCTCCAATAGGCTCTGTACCTCAATCTACGGGGTCTCAATCTCGATCCGGAAGGGGTATGTATGGCCTGTGCCTTCGCTCTACCTGCCTATGCCCCTGTAGCCTCTGCTATTGGTGGATCTCGATTTCGATCTCTAGCCGGGAGGCCATACAGGAAGCCGTATAATACTGTAGATACAATGACTCTGGGTATGGAAATAGTGTTATCCGTATGTGGTAGGATGCGTAGGGTAAGGATAAGTTATAACTTCGCTAACGTGTTTTGTTGTTCTGTACGAGTTGTGACCCATCTATGTCCCACCCACGTAGTATTAGTATTTGTTTGGGGCATGTATTGGTCGTATTATGTAGGACACTATCATTCTATCTCTTGGTTGTATTATGTATGATACCGGTATGCTTGCTATTGGTGGTATCCGCCAAGGCTATTGTTTGAATTGTTCATGTTCTGTCAACGTGCAACGCATGGACCATTCTTTCTCTTGCCTGTCTCTGGCTGTCCCCCGTATGTTCCACTGTCGTTCCCTCTCGAAAGGGAGAACCTTGTCTATTGTAATGTCCCCTGTAGCATCTCTATATATATAGAGATGCCCATATCTATTTTGTCTTTGCGTGTTGCTTTCGACAGGATGGCCCTTGCTTGCTTCCTTCGTTGGCTTGCTCGCTTCCTTCGTTGATTGGTTGGAGGCCAACATCTTTCGGGCCTTTCACCACTGGCTTTGTCCTCCCCGATTGGTCCTGACCTTCTATAGCTGTGTTTGATATCGCTCGTAATTCATCTTTGACGAACCCAAGTTGGGACGACTACTTGTGGTGAGCTCCAGGGGCCATATGCCTAATTTTGATACGGTTCCCTAGCACTTCTTATCAGTGTTTTGGTTCCCTAGCACTTCTTTCCATTGGTAACGCGCTACTAATAGCAGATCTGGGTTCGGGGGTGGATATCCAGGATGAGGGGATCAATTCGCCTTATGCATTTCTATTTGTCTTCTGTTTTCGCTCATTACAGTGGTCCACCCTCCCTAATAGATGCTTACGAGATACGATTAGCTGCTAGCTGTGGATGATCATCATTGGTCTCCTGTTGTACGTGTCCGAGATAGTTCTAGGCATGCTCCAGACGGTTCCATACATGCTCCGAATGCTCCTTGGCCTTATGGTTATGAAAGGGTGACGGCTCCTGCTCTCTAGGCTTTATCTGTACGGGGTGTGATGATGCCACTGGCTGGGATGGATTGATTCATGGACGGATGGACAGATAAGCGGGTTGGTCATACGGATTGGTACCTTTGCTCTCCTATGCTCTATCCACGTTGGTTGTTTTCCCCATGCATTGCCTTTCCTCCGCTCTGTTTAGGTGTTATCCAGGCTCTTATGTTGTACTCTATATGTCATGTACTCTATTATAAGAGATAGAATCAAATCAAAGCGTAATTACGTATATAATATCTAGAGATCCTCTCCCTCTCATCCTCCTCTGTCGGATGAGCTTTAACACCCTCACCTCATGCTTTTCTTTCAGTGGCACCCAAAATTTGGAATAAGTAAGTTGCGATGTGTTCGAACAACAATGGCAACGAAATCGAGCTACAGCAGCGAAGGATTCATACATTGAAATGACTCTATTTATTTCATTATCGATCGTACCCTAATAGAAGAATATCGTATACAAAGAGATATCTCATTATATATGTCATTACGCTAAGGTAAGGATTCGTTAGAAAGAAAGTATAGATAAAGCAACTCTTTGGCAAGCGAGTTCTTCTACGGATAGTGGTAGGGCCTATGGTTCGTAACTGAAGCCAACAACACCTGACTTGGGTATAACTTATGATTCTGGATCATCTAAAGCCACTGGAGCGACTTGAACTGCTGATGCTGCTGGTGCGGTCGATTTCGCATCTATATGATCTCGGTCTGTCAACATATTGTCCAACATGTGAATGTTTTGGCCTCTGGAGTGTTTCTCATGCTAGCTACGGTCACTCGACCTACGGCCACCTTCGCATCTCCGTCGGAAGTTTATCGATCAACATTCAAAAAAACTGGCTATTTCTCCCGGTTGGCTATCATCGTACATGAGAGAGGCTGAACGTGCGATCCCTTGGGCGTGGTCGCTGAATCCGTTTTGGATTTTGGATTCCCGATTCATGTGTTGTTAGCGCGAGGGATTATCGTGGCGTTGGATTCTTGGTTGAAAAGAGATAATTGTTTGGCCCAGCTCACAAATTACCATTCACGTTGGCATACCATTCAAGAACGGATTGATCGCGCGCATACTTCTTATTCATTGTCCGGATCATCTAATTATGAATTAGTTTATGATTCAAGATCTCCTGTGGCATCATATTCCTTGCTCGGTTCCTGCTACTGCTATTAGTATTATGAATTACTCTTCTTCACACTATAGTAGAATTCGCTCTTCGCTCCTACCATCCTTTCTCCTTGGCCTGCGGGGTAGTCTATGCCTTTCAACGGGCATAGCATCCTTGTTCGCTTCTGCCTGTACCAAAGCCTGAGAGTTTTTCCTGAGCGTACTTCTCGTTTCCCTTCTCCGACCGATAGTTAGGTAGGTTCATTAGAGTCAATTAAGTTGCTCGATGATGGATTTCATCAGCTTGGGTCGATTAAGTTGCTCGATGATGGATTTCATCAGCTTGGATGGATGGGGAGCTCGCTGGTTAGCTGGATGGGGAGCTTGCTGGGGAGCTGGTTGGTTAGCTTGCTTGCTAGACCTAACTGAGGCTGGTCGATATAATCTGAGGCTGGTTGAACACAGCTGCTTGCCGGTTGATTAACCGAGCGAGGGCTGCTTTAACCCGTGAGGCAAGAACTTACGCTAGAACGTTTGGCTATACAGGTTACACCCGATGATGATTATGCTCAGATCTACAATAAAAAAAAGCACCGATTGATTTAGAGATTGATAACGACTGAAAAGCCTAGGTTGGTGATCCCACCTTGCCCGGATAGTGAGTTATTGATTTGATTGATTGATTGACGACAGAAACCCTAGCTTCTACAGGACGAGACGACAAAACCCGTTATCTAGCTAGAAACCCAAGGGATGGAAGAACCCGTTATCTAGCTAGAACCTGTCTGTGGTGGCTAGACGTTAGGATTGAAGGAACTAAATATCTGGGCTGGATTGGATAGTCGAAGAACCGACCGGGCTGGTTGAAGAAATGAGGACCGGCAACGGGGCTCGACTGATAAGGAGAGGAACTTTAGTTGCTCTTTAGTTACTTATTTGAGAGGGGCCACCAAATAAGTAAATTGAACCGGCAGGGTGCGTAAGCACGCTCGACTGTTAAGGCCGCCATCGCCCTATATTATTTAGGGGTCACTCACTCATTCCGATGGGTGAGGGGCTCGACCATAAGGACCTTTAGGTGCTCGACCATAAGGACCTTTAGGTGCTCGACTGTTAAGGAGAGGGAGAGGGAGAGGATTTGAGATTCTCGTTACTAATGATATTTTCCACTTTAGAACATGCTCGTAAATAATCTATTTGTTATAAGCATCAGTAGTGCCTAGCCTGGTATGCCCGGCTGGTAGGTGGGGTGCCTATGCCTGGTGAGGATAGCAGGTTCAAATGAGAAGGGTTGGGGAAGCTCAGTGTCTAAGTAAGGCCCGCCCAGGACCATTATAAGATCCATAGCCAGAAGCCTGGAGCATTTGAATAATAGCCGCCTTTACCGCTACTAATGAGACTGAGAAAGATGGGTCCACGGGGACTAGATAGGAATCTCTGCTACTAGGTAAACTGAGTCAACAACAACTTGTTCCGCAACCCTGCCTTCACTGCTTATACCTTGACTGCTTGCTTTGCTCCGTAATATGCTTGTGATTTCCTCCTGTCTGTAACCACGATTGGCATCGATCTGACTCTTTCACTTGTTTAAGGTAAGCAACTGGGTCTCGCTAAAGAAGAAATATCAGAATCTTCCTATCGATCACGAAAGACAGGATCTGGATAACGAAGGTATGAATCACGATCATCAGGAGGAACTGCTCGATATCGTCCTGTCACTTCACTGTGCCTGGGCTGAAGCTAGCTGTTATGCTGCTAGTTCAATAGGTGTGCTGGATCACTGGTATTAGAAGTTGCTGCTACTACTGGATAAGTTGCGACTGGATCTGCTACTGCCTGATCCATTAGTCATTCTTTTTTGTTTTTTTTTATTCTATAACTAAAGGAGGGAATTTGAGCGGTAACCCTAGACAGCTGGGTTTCAAAGACTTACTCTTCTATTCCCTTCTAGCTCTGAGGGGAAGAAATCCATCAAAGGCCAGGTCCTGCTTAGCTAGCTCTGCTCTTTGAGGGGAAGAAAGGATGCCGTTTGAGGGTAAGAAAGAAAGGGCGAGGGTCTTTAGACGCTCGACCGTAGGGCCGCCATTGCCTAGTTCTGGGGTCGCTCACTCATTCATATGGGTGAGGGTGAGGGTCTTTAGACGCTCGACCGTAGGGAGAGGAAAAAGAGGCTGTTTGGCCCCCTCCTTATAAGTGAATTTGGGCACGAGAAGCTAGGTTTTGAGGAAGGTGGGTGAGCAAGAGTCTGACCCAAGGAACATGAGCATGAGACAGTTATCCGTAGATTAGACCAAAGAAAAGGAAGGTCTGGAGGGTCTTGCGCTTCCGAGTGCAAGGATTGCTCCCATTCCGTTGTCTTTATATTATCTATTCCCGCCCAACAGTAGAAACTAGAGGAACAGCTAGAGGACCAGAGCCAGCCAGAGCAGCATATAAGCCATCCAGCCATAGAGACTGAGACCTGATAAGACTATTGGGTGGGGCGCTTCGCTGGGAAAACCTACTTCCCCAGTGATTCACCGAAGCGACAAGACCGGTTCTGTGCGCAGTAGGCCCGGTATCTCTGTATGTTTTGATGTGCTTCCTTCGCTTCCCTGGATGGTGCTATGTCCGTCCTGTAGCTCCGCTGTTATGTCTCTCTTTTTTGTTTCCCTCTGTATGTAGTAGCCACGCATGTGTTAGCATGTGTCTGTGCCTGTTATTAGCTGTTATTGATACCCGTTCTGCCCTATTATGTATGCCCGTTAGCTTACTTAGGTGGACCGGTCTATTAGGTGTAGAGTGAGGTGTGCACGGTTATGCCCAGCCTTCCTTCCTGTCCAGTATGCCTAGTCCGCCTAGTCCAGTCTGGGTCGTCCAATCAAGGTATTCCAGTCTGCTATGTTTTGTAGCTGCAGCGTTAGGTGCGCAGGGCTAAGCCGCTGCGTGAATGTGGATAGATATATGCCTCAAAGCTCTAAGTGGTAAAAGCATCGTAGGGGCCGGGCGAATTGAAACGTCGATTGATAGTAATAATCCATTTGCAGTTCATATGAATATAGAAGCGTCGCTCACTATTGGACCGTTTGGGGTCACCCGTAAGCAAGCAAACCAAATTCATTGATTGTGTATGGTGGGGCGGCTAATTTCTCTGAAACTGAGCACGACTCTTTCATCGATCGGCTTTCATTGATCATTGAAGTTCATTTTATTGATTCGAGTAGACCTCGCTAAACATCCATCCAGTTTGAAGCGGGTGTGTGGGGAGGTATGGTGGGCTGGGGGTCGGGCTTTGGAACACGAATGATCATTTTCTATTCTATGTTTCAAGAGCAACTGATTGATTTTGACTCCTTTCTTCCGTCCGTACTATGGAATGGTATGGTTTCGGTTCCAGACGTTCCGGGGCGCCGATTGGATTGGATAGGTTGTTCATTCACTGGGAGCAATTACTGGGATGATATCTAGGGATGGATGGCTATTGGGTTCTTGACGGGTAGGCGATGTATTTACATATCCGGTGGGTAGGACCCAGTGGTGGGTGTAGGTCGACGATGGCGGGGCACTCATTATTCATAGTGGTGGGGACTACTTCGATTGAAATTTAGGTTCCTGCATATCAATACTATTGATAGGATACCAAACCTACGCAGTTCCGGTGGCCCACAGCACTATGGGAGGGTTTTGAACCTTACAAGCCATCCATCCAACCCCGCCCATTTGATTGAGCCACTCGGCTATTCAGTCGGGAAGCTGCCCAACCCCGGTGGGTGGGGAGCCGGCAATGAGTGACACGTAACTAGTAGTGGGCTTGGGTCGGCGATAGCAAAGCTCGCCATAAAAACTACCTTACAAGCTGATACCATGGGCGGGGGGTTTGGGGGGGAGGTATGGAAGGAGGGCTCCACGAACGTCTTTCATATGCTATGCTAGGGGAAAAAAAACATATACCCCCATGAACTACCAACAACACCCGATACATTCCACTATCGTTTCTGATCAGATTCGTTTCACTAGGTTAGGTTTACAACGCCTGCCTACCCATTGCAGCAGGAGTGTAAAATAACCTTATTACCACAGCTGCCCCCTTACCGGCCGTAGTGAGTCCCATCAGCGGGAATTCACAACTCGACACTTTATTCACTTCCGACCATCTCGCTCGTAAGTCAGTAAGTTAAGTAAGTAAGTAAGAGATCAAGCAAGGAAATGAAAGTGGAAGGAGGGAAAACAAAGTGGAAAACTCGAGCGACCGATATCGTCATCTATACCTAAGGAAGGTTAGCTGCGCTAACTCAATCCCATCTCGCATACATACCACTTAGGGGCTTTAGCCACTCTCCGCTAGGGTGGGTAAGATGACTAAGGACACACACATATTTTGCACGCACCACCTCGACCGAAGAAAGAAGGCCTTTTCATATCTAGCAAAGGGCTACGCTCGGGCAATATAGTAAATAAAAAGGTTTGCTCTGGGTAAAGTCAGCCGCGCCTCCCATTTCCCCCCACTTTTTGGTGGGCTGTGCGAACAAGCAGTCTTGCCCGTAATGACTCGCACACTAACTACTCTCTCTGCCACCCGGTAAGCGTGGTCAGTATTATAGACTTATTGAAGAAGGTCAATGAAATGAATTCCTCTCCCTCTCCTTTCCTTATCAGTCGAGCCCCCTAAAGGGTCCTTAACAGTCGAGCACCTAAAGGTGATGGCGGCCTTAACAGTCGAGCCTGCTTACGCATCCTTAACAGTCGAGCCCCTCCGGTCCTTATGGTCGAGTACCTAAAGGTCCTCTCTTCTCCCTAATGGTCGAGCCCCCTCTCCTCTCCTCTCCCTTGGGGTCGAGTACCTAAAGGTCCTTATCAGTCGAGCCCCCTAAAGGGTCCTCTCCCTTATGGTCGAGCCTGCTTACGCATCCTTATTAGTCGAGTGTGCTAACGCACCCTAAAGGGTCCTTATCAGTCGAGCCTGCTTACGCATCCTATGGTCGAGCACCTCCGGTCCTGAGTGAGTGGATCCAGTTCGGTTCAGAGAAGGAACGAATGGGTGAGCCCCTGGGAGTAGACCCAATGGGAGCAAAGCCCCAGGGAGTGGATCCAGTTCGGTTCAGAGAGAAGGAACGAATGGGAGTGAACCCGTCGCCATCCTCTTAGGCTGAAAGAGAGAGAAGGAACGAATGGGTGGGAGTAGACCCAATGGGAATGGATCCAGTTAAGCTGAAAGACTCATCGATCAAAGCGAAAGGCAGCAAGCTCATCAAGCTCTATTGAGAGGTGCAAAGACTCATCGAGCGTTCTTCAAATGAGAGGGGGTTCTTTGAGCGCTCTTCAAATGAGGCTCTTCGAGAAGCTGATCGGACGCCGATGCCTCTAGTCTAGAGAGATCCTTCCCTTCACCTTCAGGAACGGGCTACCTAAGAAGGAGCAAGGAGGGGCTTCCTCTCCCTATCAGTCGAGTACCTAAAGGGTGCGTTAGCACACTCGACTGTCAAGGCCGCCATCGTTTTAACGCTCACTCATCATATGGGTGAGGGTGCGTAAGCACACTCGACTGTCCAAGGACCCTTTAGGGGGCTCGACTGATAAGGACCTTTAGGTACTCGACCCCAAGGGAGAGGAGAGGAGAGGGACGGAGTCACTCACTATTCATATGGTGAGGGTCCTCTCGATGGAGACGGAGGACAGATACGGAGGACGGAGATGAGACGGAGGACGGAGATGGAGACGGGTCCACCACTCCCACTGGATCCACTCGATGACGGATCCACTTCTCTATTTTATGAAGCCGCAACTACCACATGCTCATAGACTGGTCTTTCTTCTCTCTCTCTAGCTAGGAAATCACTATCATTATATATGTCATTACGCCATACTGAACCTAAACTACTACATGCTCATATATAACTAACTACCACCATGCCCAGGTACGTTAGTGACTGATAAGGATGCGTAAGCAGGCTCGACCATAGCCCCCCCACCCAATAAGTAAATTGAACCTTTAGGTACTCGACCATAAGGACCTTTAGGTGCTCGACCATAGGGAGAGGATGCGTAAGCAGGCTCGACTATTAAGGACCCTTTAGGGGGCTCGACCATTAGGGAGAGGAGAGGACCTTTAGGTGCTCGACCAAGAGGGAGAGGATGCGTAAGCAGGCTCGACTGTTAAGGAGAGGTACGTTATGCGGGGAAAGCTTTTTCAGGCCCCATTCTCTTTTCTTTCTCGTATTCTCTTTTCTTTTCTTTCTCATTTTGTCAAAAAGTAGATTTCTCCCTATCCATTCGTTCCTGAAGTATGAAATTAGATCCTGGAGCTGCGGAACTCACTACTCTATTAGAAAAGAGAATTACCAACTATTGTACCAATCTACAAGTTGATGAGATTGGTCGAGTGGTATCAGTTGGAGATGGTATTGCACGTGTTTATGGATTGAACAAGATTCAAGCTGGGGAAATGGTCGAATTTGCCAGCGGTGTGAAAGGAATAGCGTTGAATCTTGAGAATGAGAATGTAGGTATCGTGGTATTTGGTAGTGATACCGCCATCAAAGAAGGATCTCTCGTCAAGCGCACTGGATCTATTGTGTCTGTTCCTGTGGGAAAGGCCATGTTAGGTCATGTGGTCGATGCGTTGGGAGTACCTATTGATGGTAAAGGGGATTTAAGCGAGCACTTACTCAGACGTGTCGAAGCGAAAGCCCCAGGTATTATTGAACGTAAATTTGTGCACGAACCTATGCAAACAGGGTTAAAAGTGGTGGATAGCCTGGTCCCTATAGGCCGTGGTCAACGGGAACTGATAATTGGGGACCGACAAACTGGAAAAACCGCTATAGCTATTGATTGAATTTACTTATTGGGTGGGGTGGCGGAGGTTTTCACATATTTCCCTACTATTATAGCATTTTCAGGACCCTTTAGGGGGCTCGACTGATAAGGACCCTCACCATATGAATAGTGAGTGACTCCGTCCCTTTAGGGGGCTCGACCATTAGGGAGAGGAGAGGAGGCAGAGGTTTTCACATATTTCGATGGCAGCCTTAAAAGCTAGAAGTTTATTACGCACGGCCAACCGGATAATTACGTTTATAATAATAAATAACGGAATTAGTACTGCTTAAGTTACTTGCTTCGGTACTTTATGATTAGATTACTGGCTGGGACAAGAAACGTGATGGGAGAATAAACCTCGGCTTGCTAGAAGATTGATCATGGATTGTTTCAACTTCAATATATCTGCCTGCCCCAACCCATTGATTCAGCCAGGAATACTTAGTGGGCGGGTTGGTACTTAAGAACATTTGTATTCACTTTTGATCCCTATTTTATGACTTGAAATGCTACAGAAAGGAACCACCAGTCGTGTTCACAGCTAGCCCTTCAATACTGCCAGACGAGATTTCTTGGAATGGGGGATATGATCAGAGAGGCCAGTCGTCAGGCTATAGGAGCTGGGTTCTACAGGAATAGGTATCATGCAGCAGTTCCACCGGACCAGTAGGAGTCCCGCGGAGAGACAGGTTCTATCTATAAGTGGGTCCTGAACATTAATATAACCTCATCTAGGGGAGTTACTCAGAGCCGGGGAGACATGCCACCACCAGCGGTGCCTCGGGATTCAGGCTCGGAGACCTGACTCTCTATGTACCTGGTTCATTTCTGTACCCGCCCCCTGGGCATATCTATGATATACCACAGCTATTACATGTATACGATTCTTTTTCCTCCAAAACTTGTCTCATTGTCCCTGTCTATTATGGATGTAATAACGTTCAATTTCTGACGTTCATGATGGTGTAATGACCGACTTACTCACTTCGACCTATTGATCTGACTGATCCAACTAACATAACTGACTAACATAGATTCTGGAAGAGAGACAAGAATCACTTGCTCTAAGTTACTTTTCTCACTGTGGGTGGAGATTTGATTGCTTCGGGCCCACGGAAAAAAATATGGATAAAAACAAACTATCCATCCCGAAATGTTGCGCGTTGGGATAATCGCCGAGGCAAAATTAGGCCTGGGCTGCGCTCCTGGGGCACGTGACGAGCGGCACACACAGAGATGGAATGAAAAGAAATCTTATTCAGTGGATCGATGGAGGCCTAATCCTTTATTGGATATGGTGACTCAATAGGGGACCTATCTCTTCTCTCTTGGGTATCCAGTGATGGGGGCCATCTCCTGTTGGCTAGTGATGTGGTCCTTTTTTATTGTCTGTTTTCAACCAAAGAATCCGTTAACAAACAGAAGCCATTCATTCACGCCATTCATTGAAGCCGTTCACTCCCACTGCACTTCGCCATGATTGCGTTATATACGTGAATATCCCACCATGCATAATCACAACCTCTTCTAGTCTCTCACTCCTCATCGGTGCACCTACTTACCTCACTCACTCTATCGAGATGGGGTAATGATTGAATGTATATAATAGATTTTCACGTATATGAACTGAACATCTGTATATATCGTCTAATACTCCTGGATCGCACCTACCAGCCACTTGGATCGACACCTGGCATTGAAACCTGGCAAAGACTCCTGGTATCGACCGACAACAGCTATCGGCATTGAGAACAGGCTATGAGCGGCAATGAGCTTCTAGCAATGAGCTTCTAGCGATGACTCCCGGCTTTGTCTATCCGTTGGACCACTTTTCCACCCCTCTATGTAGATGTGGGTAATCAATATATATTTGGCATCACCTACCTCCCTGACTGGCATTCCCTGACTAGCGTGAATGAACCTACCTGACCATATCTATCTTAATGTGTCTATTCTATGTGTATGGCGTATGAACTGAAATGGGTGAACTGTATATAATGCGCAGTAATAACTCGCTTTTGGTGTGGCGGTATCACAGCAGTCCACCCACGAGCTAAACAACTCCCTCTAGCAACACATTTAGCCATTCCCTCCTCTCGTATGGCACATGGGGAACATATCCTCTCTTTCTCGGCATGTGGTGAGGGGGACTTTCTCTTCTCATCATCCGTGGTAAGGCCTTCTCTTCTGTCATTTGGTGAGAACTTGGCGGACTGCGCGGGTAGGACCGTGTGTTTCATATATGGGGGTGAAGGTATAAAAGAAGGACTCTTCTTATTCTGGACATGATTGAACGGGTACTTCTTCATCTTCTTCTTCTCCTTCATCTGTTGGGAAAATGGGGGCATTCTATTCTTCGTTGGTTATGTGCTAAAATGGGGGACGTGGGATAACAGCAAACATAGAGGCAAAGAATCCATCCTCTTCTATTAGTTCCCAAACGTAAAATAATAAGAAATCTACCGGTTACAGACAGGCAAGAATCCATCACAATCTGAATAATTTGGGGATAACTCTAATCATCCATTCACTATTCATCAAATCAACGGTAGTGGGCGATAGCACCTATCAGAATCGGAGTGGATAAAAACCCATCAGAATCAGAGTGGGTAAATACCGAGTCGAATCCCTTTTCAGAAGTGTTCGGCGGTACCTTAGCCCCTCATCTGCTTCGAACCTGAGAACCACTAATGCCTTTCACCCCTAATCCATAAAGTAAAATGAAACTGGATACTTTATATAGAGATGCCCACCTATGATAGCTAATTTCAAGTATTATATATTGAAAGTATTATATAAGTAATAACTGCTCTCTATCCACCTGTCTTACAGTTGGTAACGAGACTTTTTGAGTAGTTAGAAATTCATGGCTATGCCTACCGAAGCCAATCTTAGTTATAGCGAATCGCCTAAGGGATTATCAGTATCGGGCCGCTATTCGGAGGGAGCAAACCCAGAGACAACTCGGTAAAGGTGCACCAAGCAGATCGATTGGTCCAGTCGGTAAAGGTGCACCAAGCAGATCGATTGGTCCAGAGATTTTTTTTATCTATCTGTTTCACTCTTCCCACGCCTCGCCACTTTATTTAAGGAACCATAGCATAGTTGAGAGCCTTTCTCGAATCGTGTTCTGCAGCAGCATTCTTCCCAAAGGGAACAGGGGAAATCCGCTCATAGAGTAAAACCTGCGGGATTGGGGTGGGTGGGTAAATAGTATTACTTTTATACGATAAACTAGAAGGTGCGAAGCCGCTTGTCCCTCCGGGGGCAAGGAATAGAGGTGTTGGTTTTGTGTGGTGGATCGGATGGAACATACAAGGTGAAGTTTAGCTATACAATGTGAAGCAGTTTTACAGTCCAAGCGGACAGGTGGTTTCACCCGAGTACCATAGAAGTATTACTCATTGAATTGAACCACGAAATAAGACTTGGTTTTGGCGGGAAAGATTACTGAGTAGCAGTCAGTCTTATGTATGTAATAGCTGGAGTGATACCTTCTGTTTCAGTACCGAGGAGACATCAAAATGATTATAAACATTTCAACCTTGAACTAACTCGATAGCTGTCATCATGCTTCATATTTGCTGGAACGAGATGTTTCGAGTAGCTCAGAAAGGTGTCCAACTCTTATCGATCGATGTGTGGCGTTGCCTGAGGTGGTTTCATAATGACGCTGCGCACCGCATCCTCTAGACATGGTAAGCACAACTCTAGACATTGAACTCTGACTGCCCAACTTACCGACCAGCTTACCGTTGAGAATGATTTACGGGAGAGCAAATCAATAGTCATTCGATTGGGGGATTGCTATTTCTGCACTTAGGGGCCCACCTTTGAGAACCAAATCGATCCATGCTAGAGGTGTAATGCTGGTCACATATCCCGTTACGATTGGCTGGTGGTGAGCGGTTAGATTCATTGGGTGACGCGGAGGGACCAGTGCAGCTAATTTGCGTAAATGCAATTTACCAACTTGCTTACTTCTCTGGGTTTGCCCAGTAAAAAGTACGTAATTTCCATGGCCCAACTGACTGGAATTACTCGTTCTCAATCTGAGTTATCTAATAATGTAGATTCGGTGCGATCTAGTGATAAATCCCAACATGAATGCAATATTAAGTGCTCTACCGAGAAGGAATCCGGAATATCCATCCCGAAAGTGCTAGTGTGAAATGCATTGGTCATGCAAGATAGAGGTGCAATATGCTTTACTTCACCAATCGAATGAATCAATCCTGGAAGGAAAATGCTGCCATCATTCAGAAATAGCGAAATGCGGTACTATAAGAAGCGTTTCAAATCTGCTATTCAACATCATCACTATGAATGTCTCGACCACGAGTAGAAATGGAGAAGCAACACGACTTTAGCTTAGAATCAGTAGGTCTCACCGCAACATCCGTTCATTGTATCATTGTACTCCCGAGCTATCGCTGTCTTCCAGAAGATTCAGTATGCCGCCCGGGTGATGAAGACTCATGGGCGGCTGCTATTTGCCCTACACGACCAGGCACTTCGACGAGTGCTCTTCTCCGTATCTAGCAATGCCGCCCGCTGTCACTTCCATGCTATCTTGCATGTCCACGCGGCCACTATCAGGTTCCTTTGGACTCCGAACCCGAACCCAACATTTCCTAAAGCCTAGTGGTTGGCGCAACTCCATGAATGAGTAGAATGAGCAGATCATGAGCCCGCAATGGAGTAGATGGAGGATAAGATGGCTAGAGTTAAGGGGGGTTCTGCTGAGCCCTTAGGATTGGGAAAGGATATTCGGATATAGCATCAAATGAAGAGTTTTGGGCGAGTAGTTCGCCGGTTCAAGTTCAGTCGTACTACTGACTGGATTCATTGAGGATGCGAAAGCACGCTCGACCACCGGGAGAGGATTATTCTGCAGTCGCTTTTTGGTGCATTATTTAGGAGCATGCGGAATCTCCTTAGAATGCTGAGCACTAGTTTTTTCGGGAATAATGAGAAGCGGCTAACGAGAAGGACATCCCCAATTCTATCAGTGACTACAGCCAATTTCCCAACATTCCTAATAAAGTGCTTTCTCCACCACGACGGCCCGGTTTCCTAGTAGCTTCGGTAAGTCATGTGACCGCCGTTAAAGTAGTTATAAATGTCCTCTTCTCCGGACCTAACTTAATCCATTTGATGAGATAAATATTCTTCATTATCCCGAGTTATAGGTGCGGAACCACCAATTGGTCATGCTCACATATTAGTTAGCAACTTCCTGGTCATCCCTAAACTCCTACAACTCCATGACCACAACTACGGATCATTGAACCTTTGGTCCAGTGAAAAGCAGGAACTGTGTTGGGCCGATTCACCGAAGGATGAACACATATTAGGAGTATTAGGGATCTCTATCTATATATATATGTATATAAGACGAATTGCATTGGACACGCCCATTCATTTCTTCCTAAGTGACTCAGAACTCAGCTCCCCCTCTCTCCTCTGGTCGTGGAGTTCCGGTCACCCCACCCAAACTAAAGTGGAAGGGAAAGAGGCCTCCCCCATCAGCTGCCCCAGTGAGGTGTGAGGTGGGTTGTGGGCATTAGGCAGTATTTTATTCAAAGGTGTGGGAGTGTAAGGTTTGCTGTGGCTAGGGTACAAGGCATTAGGTGCTTTACTTCTCATAGGCATTGGTTGTATCAAAGCTTTATTTAGTATGGGGATCCGGGCCCCCGATGGTCCTAATGGAGGTAGTTGTCCGAAACCAGAACCGGCATCAATTGTTGCTCTACTGTTAAGGCCTCATTATATGCTAGTGGCAAGGAATATCGGGAGCTCTTCTTACCAACATAGAGGTCAAGGGATCTAAGGCTCTAAGATACATCTGGATGGCTGCTTCTTCTGTTAAAGCGTATGATGCTACCAGTCTGGTGTACAATTTGTGGAACCTGGTATGAAATAGTAAGTATCTTTATTAGGTTCTCTTCTAGTTGAAGCAAACTGGTGGTACATGGTCTATAGGTAATCTGAAATTACTAATGAAAGATTGTATAATAAGAATGAAATGAGAATGATGCTCGGATTAAGGAGTTCAGCTCGGGGACCATCCAACCGTTGTTTATTAGTTCAACCGGAAGGAAGGGAAAGGGAGGCATTCTGGATTATATTTGTTGTGAACAGCTTTGGATTCTGTGAGTGGCTTCTATGCACAGTGGGTGAACGGCTTCTATCGGACAACTCATCTACCTCGAACCTCTACCTCGAACCTCTACCTCGAACTTGACCCTTTTTCCCCTCAAATCGCTAGAAGGTCAGGTTCTCCTTTATCTAGTTCAGGTAAGGTCCTGAAAGGCAGGTGGTAACTGGTCAATCCAGTCCTGATTAACTCGAAAACGAATAGCATTTCTGGTAAGGTCAATCCTTCTGACATGCATATATATATATGATATAATGCAATTTGGAAAGCTCTCCCTCACCTAACCACCCCTTCATTCATCAATTTCATCCCCTCTCCCAGCACATCCAAATGTATCCGGCACTAACAACTCCTGGTCTGGTAGATTATTCCCATTCCACAGATTACCCAATACGCCGCCTAGCTTTACCCATTCCCAATTACACCGGCGAGAAAGCCTACCCAAGTAACTCCCAGGGAACCACCTTATTGTAGATCCGTGCATGAATCGCTTCACTTTTCATTCACGCTCCATGAATGAGTTGCTTTTATCTCCCTTTAAACTAAATCGATTCCGGAATCATGTCAAGGTGCCATAGTAAGAGAGTTCCTAAGCTTCAATACTAATCAACTCCTAAGAAAAAAACCCCCACTATAGCCCCTACTATTATATTAGGGTAGGGCCAAACTCTAAACTCAACTCAACTATAGTCGGGGTAGGGGGATGGGAGTTATCGATAAATGGAACACAAAAGGGAGTAGGTCCTAGCTGGACATTACGTAATCCACTACACTAGCTCCCCCACTATGAGGGAAGCATGTGAAGTAACGGGAGTCTAGGAAGCAGGAGAGGCCATTCAGGATCAACAACTCGTGAGATTCCCCAAGCTGTAAGAGGTGCCCGCCATAAGCTGTAATGGGCCCCAAAGCATTGTTAGACACTCGATGGAGTCCCATTGACTTTGTATTTCATTCCGAAATACAAAACGCATCCTCGGATCGGTCATGGAAAGGGATCTGGAGAGCTCTGGTGTAGGCGTTGAGGTTGCCTAGAAGGATTACCTCCAAAATCGATGAATACTAAGTGATGGCAGCATACAAGTCTAAGTAGGGATCCCCAATGGAGTTGCTATGAATAGCAAATGAAGATGAGGCTGGGGGGAAGTAGCATATTGCGATGAAGATGTCTTTGGGGAGAGGATCCAAACCTCTAACCCAAATCCACATGAACCTGACGGACTTGTCTGAGGCTACCATAGTGACCCTACTCTGAAGGGAATCCCAAGTCAAAAAGAAATGCTACCCCACCTGAACCTTTGACACCGTCTGAGCACCTAGTCTCCTGTCTGCAAACTGAAAACTAGTGGTAACCTGCAATGTCCAAGAGTAAGAGTGGCCGGACAAGACTTGCATGGGTCTCAGTGACGAAGAGGATGTTTGATGACCCAAGAGCATCATAAATCATGCCTGACGAGTCGACCTAAATAACTCGCCAGATTCCGCCAAAATATCATCCTAAAGGTGAGGACGGAACGGAGACTCTCCCCAAATAAAGGTTCTAAAGATCTCACTTTTATAAAGATATTACGTATATAAATGACTGTATCGGTGAGTAATTGGATTAGCATAGGTGGTTCATCTTATCCGGGTAAGCCCGGGACCTAAACTATTGTTATTCATAAATATAAGAATTACGTATATAAATGACTAAGTGTTTAGGCATGCATTTCCATCCCGGGAAGAAGCTTAGTAAGAAAGGTCCGTTCGACTGTCTGTATTCAAACTGGGCTTGAAACACGAAAGGTTCTACTGTCTTGTCCGAACACGTTCGTTCATGCGATAATCCCAGCTGCCTGCCTTGCTTGAATCTCCTCACCCAAATAAAAGGAATGCTGACATGAGTAAGTAAAGTCCTGCCCAGTAAGGCCCTAACCCTTTGAATTTGGAATGGAGGGGGGAAATCAAAATTGGAGTAAAGGCTTTCAAATAGTTATATTATTCAGTATTTGGAAAGCTAGAAAAGGTACAACGTGGCTGAAATGACGAGCTTCCAGATAACGAAAGTGGTGGCCTTTCATAAAGCCTTTCTTTGTCCCATATCCGAAACCTGAACCAGGGCAAATAGCGCCAATACATGCAGGCATCGGCATCACTAGGGTAGTGGAATTCGGGTAGGAACGACTTACTTGTGCTTTCACTTGCTCACTCCGCTTTCACGTATTGACTATCTGCGCTTACGAGACGATCGATTTGGTTCTTAGGATTCAGTGACCCTTCAAAGAGCGGGTGAAGCGAGTAACTATTTCCTGTGCCGGGGATAGAGAGAGTTTGATTCGTTCGGAGGGATAATGTCCAAAACCTCCGCCAAGGTAAAATGGCCAATCTCGTGGGGATAATGTCCAAAACCTCCGCCAAGGGTGAGCCTGTCGAACTCTCCAATAGGCCGCCAACCGCCGCCAACGTAAAATGGCCAATCTTTCTAGGGTGCCCCCGGCAGGGCTCGACTGTTAAGGATGCGTAAGCAGGCTCGACCATAGGATGCATAAGCAGGCTCGACTGATAAGGAGAGGACCTTTAGGTACTCGACCATAAGGATGCGTAAGCAGGCTCGACTATTAAGGACCGGAGGCGCTCGACCATAGGATGTGTAAGCAGGCTCGACTGATAAGGAGAGGACCTTTAGGTACTCGACCATAAGGACCGGAGGGGCTCGACTGTTAAGGACCCTCACCATATGAATAGTGAGTGACTCCATCCCTTTAGGGGGCTCGACTGATAAGGACCGGCAACGGGGCTCGACTGATAAGGAGAGGATGCGTAAGCAGGCTCGACTGTTAAGGAGAGGACCCTTTAGGGTGCGTTAGCACACTCGACTAATAAGGATGCATAAGCAGGCTCGACCATAAGGGAGAGGACCCTTTAGGGGGCTCGACTGATAAGGAGAGGAGAGGGGGCTCGACTGATAAGGATGCGTAAGCAAGCTCGACTGATAAGGAGAGGACCTTTAGGTGCTCGACCATAAGGACCTTTAGGTACTCGACTGTTAAGGAGAGGGAGAGGAGAGGAGAGGGAGAGGAGAGGAGAGGAAGGTCAGATTCTCCTTTCGTCTCTGTGTTTGCTTGCTCCACTTCTTTCTCCGGAATCAATATTTCGTATAGAATAGCCATTTGATTAGCTTTTCCATCTGATCTGGGACTTTTCGGGCTTATCGAAAAGATTGGGAGAATGAACCGCTTATGGTTCGATCAGTGAGGCGCGAGAGACGGGAACGAAACCCGCTGTTCGGTAAGCCATGCAGATCGGCTAGCTGGTTGACGGGCGAGCATAGCGTATCTCTTCTTTTTGGTTGGTGCTTGTACGCTATCAGCACTACTCTTTATGCTATCTCTAGTGACCGAAATCAATCTCATTATATATGTTGCATCCTGGGTAAACTTCTAACCGCAATCAAGCTCCTATCCATTCGATTAACCCGCCTACTACTTGACCGCATGCCTTATCGATATTACTGCCCGCCTGATATCGACCTTGCGACCTTCTTACTTTTCAACGGCGAGAAAGCAACGGCAACTTCCATTACTTCAGTTCCTTGGTCCTTTATGAAGTCAGGTTCATTAGCACTTAGTTTTATTGATCGGTACTTTATGGTTGAGGATGACTGGATACATCGTTAAGGTGGTGAAACAGGCGAGACATGGAACGGAAATGCCATTTGAGGAAGGTTTTGCTAGGGATGGAATTCACCTCTGCTGATACTAGTGCAGCGTTGGATGCTTGGGAATACTATGGGGGAACATTTAATAAATAGGCCTACGCATTAAGGGAGCATAGCGGGCAGTTCAAAGAAAGCATAACGGGAAAATAAGACAGAGCGTAGCGGGCAGTAATGAAAAAGCGTAATGGGCAGAGGAGACAGAACATAGCGGGCAGTAATGAAAGAGCATAACGGGCAGAGGATATTTAGCGTAGCGGGCAGTTCAGAGAGAGCGTAACGGGCAGTTCAGATTGATCAGATTGGGCAGAGGAAACAGAGCGTAGTGGGCAGACCAGGCAGAGAACGTAGCGGGCAGTCAAGATTTAGCGTAGCGGGCAGCTTCGTAACGGGCAGCTTCGTAACGGGCAGCTTAGATACTGGCGGATCAGAGTATGAGGCAGAAGACCCAGGGGGATGCAGAGGACGAGGCGTAGGCTCCAGCATCCGGGTTGGGCAGCAGAGACATCACACGGGGTTCGGATCCAGCATTCAGGGCTAGCGAGCCAGCATACAGGCAACCGATACATCATCCTGGGCGAGGGTTCATCATCCTGCAAATCACCTCCATCTTCTCACCGTTCCAGCAACCTTCAAATACATCATCCTGGGCGAGGCTACGGGAAATGCTTCCTGGGGCTCCATCATCCCCGGATACCGCTCCCTCAGACATGGCGGCAGAATCCTAAACTAAGGCTACGCATCAAGCATCTAGCTCAGACCTAGCCTCCTGATTCTACGACTTTTCCCATTTCCCTTTCTATCCATGTGTGATGAGCCCTGATTCTACTCTCTTTGATACTTTTCCACCTCTAGCAGAGGAGAGGGAGGTTCGCCCACTCATTTAGGCTGATTTGGGACACACCTTTCCCAGAAACAACGCATCTCCCATTTACAACCTTACCCCACTTGGCTTTCATGAGTGAGCACTGATTCCAAAACTTAAGCATGAAGGAAGTATCGCACACCGCATTTTATTTGGAACACTTTGCCGAAACCTACTACTGCCTCAGCCCTCACTGGGATTGAATGAAACCCCGCATGGGACTCCAGAAAGCCCAGAAACTAGCCGAATTCAACACTCCCGCCAGGGTATTACCCTCGATCCAGCCTACCTGCCTACCCCCAATGAATTGGACCTGGAAACTCCGATTTGAAACAACTTATCACCTAGGCAACTGCAGAACTGCCTTAGCTTACTCCCCTGCTACTTACCCAATGAAGCACCCTCCACACCTCCAAACCGCTAAATCCACAAGCTACACTCCCAATGCTGAGACAACACACATTTCCGCAAGCACACCCAGCATTCTACACTTCCTCCAGATTACACCAAGCATGCTTGATAACATGAATACAAACATGCTTCCAGAACCAAGCATCCTCGAAGTACTTCAAGGTCCAAAAGTGATGTTTGAATGCCTGAAACATGCCCGTATAATTTATTTGTTATAAACTATTCATGGTGGCTTTATTTCTTGCTTGCTAGCTTTGTCTGGCTGGCTGAATGGGCTTTGTCCGGTTGGCGGCTTTATGGCTCCCCAATGAATGAGTAAGTAGCGGCTGACTTTACGTATCCCCAGAAGTAGCTCGCTCATCCACTCACCCAACCTGAAACGGCTACAGCAGTATGGCTTTTCACTCATCCAGGTAAGTACAGTCTTGCGCTTATCCAAAGAAAGTCTGGTGCTTAAAAGTAAATGTTTAAGCATCAAGGACATCATTCGATGTGTCTCACAAAGACACGAACAAGATGCCTATTCCAATCCACCATCCAGTAGAAGCGTTAGTAGAGCTGCTGCCTATCCCTTGTTGCCAAACAAACCAACTACTTTACAAGATGCCTGTCAGAAATCCATCAACCAGAAGGGCGTGTCTGACAGACAGAAGTGGTTGTCCTGCATAAGCTTACGTGTAGAGCTGCTTCCTCTTCCCCATTAGGGAGTTACCCATAAGTTAGTAGTTTTTTGCTTTATTACGTATCCCCCAGATATATTGAACCTGATTTACTGACCCAGATGTATGGAGTAGCTTATTTATTTAACCAGAAGTAGTCACCCAGTCCACTTGAGTAGCTGAAGTATGAAACCAGTCCAGTATGAGGGTGCTGCTGCTAGGTGCTACGAAAGAATCCCCTATAATAAGGGAGTATAAAGGTAATCATTCATGGATGGTTTCCTGCATGTTGTTAAGGCAGGTCATTCTGTTTCTTCTCTTTGCCGGGATGCCTTCATTCCCAAGTGTTGGCTGGCAGTGCTGGTTTGACAATAGAGGTATTGAGTAGAGATAGAGAGATCTGGAGAGATATAGATAGATATAGATTGGTATAGAATATCGAGTAGAGATGGAGGGTAGGAATAGAAGGTAAGGCTGAGAGATGAGGATGTAGGTAAGGTAGAGAGTAGAGGAGGTAATTGAATGAGTGGGACTGAAAGCGTACGTGAGTCCAGGCCTCTAGTGAAGGGACTCGGCTTGGTGAGAGTTAATGTATGTCGGTAGATAATTGTTTGGTGAATCAATCTCGTTGCTGGTTTGATGGGAAGGCAGGTGTGGGCAGTGTTGGTTCGGGCAGTGTTGGTTCAACGGGTGAGCTTTGATAGATGGGTGCAAGGGGTAGTAGGATGGCCGCTCATTAGGTAGATCGAGGAGGAAGAGAGAATATATAAGTAGGTGGAGAGAGGGAAGGCAGTAGGCTACCGGATCAATCACCAATATGAAGGCAGGTGGGGAGATAGATCAATCACAGGCAGGCAGGTAGGCGGTAGGATCAATCACCAATAAGGAGGAAGGTGGTAGCTATAATTACCCAATATGGAGGCAAGCGGTCTCTTTCTTTTTTGTTATTATTAGAAAATATTCTGGCAAGTGGTAAGGTTGATAGCAGCAGTTAGGTTGACTGGTTGTGAAGATGACTAACTGGATTATAGACCAGGTTGAATAGTGACCCATGACCAGTAGGTAAATGAATTTGGGAACAGGTGAAATAGAGTCCCGTGGGCAATTTGTGCCCTCTACATTAAGCCGTTATAGTCGTACGCGACAGTCTCCAAAGATAAGTAACTACAAGTCCTCCGGGTTCACCGGAGCTCTGCCTTATTACATCTATGTAAGTGCTGCTCCTTTTGCGAGAAGCATTTTGATAGTTAACGCTCAGTTGGCAGTGTGGGCTAGGAGGTTTAGTTCATATTAGGCAAACCGTACGCCTCAGGGGAGCGGTGCCCAAGGGGAAGCACACCGGGCCAGGAAGGATGGCGAACCTTACTTAGGAAGCTTAGGAGGGAAACACCAACCATCAGGGCCTGCAGATCCACCGTGAGGCTAGGTCGAGTAGACGTTTGTAAGGACATACACAAATGACCTAGTCTCAGTTTACATCTCACCCAATAACCACCTATTGGAGGTGCCATCCCAACAATACCTTCCTTCCTTAGGCTATTCACCCTCCTAGCCTAGGCCTTCAATCAGTGTCTCCCCTCCTAGTAGTCCTTATAGCGGGCCCTCCCTATTAGAACCTAGTAGGTGCAATAAACCTTATGAAGTTTGGGCTATGAGCCCGAAAATTGATAAAGTAGATTAGCCCTTCCCCTCCTATGTTGGGAAAGCGAGTCCCTTCCTTTGGAAAAGCTATCTTTGACTTTTCTCTTCTGGGTTAGCGCTCTATTCTAAGGGGAGGTAGGCCTTTCTCTTTATATAGGGCTCTTATATAGACGTTATTTTCAGGGAGGTAGGTGGTAAGCTTACCGAGAACCTTATTGCTCTTGATATTAACTGTATGCATTAAGGAAAGATAGCTATAGAGCCATTTCATGCTTAGTTCTACTTGGTGTTGAACGCTTCTTGGTCTCTATGGCTTAACGCTCCCTGATCTCTACGCTTAATGCTTTCTGGTCTTCGCGGCTTAACGCTCCCTGATCTCTATGCTCCTTGTCTTCACACTTAATGCTGGCTGGTCTCTATGCTTACCATTTTCTATTACTTCATTGATAAGGCCTTTTCATTAAGGCTTTTCATTCATGTTTATTACATATATAAGAGCCTAATGGAATGAGCATAGAAGATTGTTTAAGCAGGCATCAAAGATGGAACCATTATAACATAAATAAGGATCTGAATTATAAGCTCCTCATTAGAGATGGTTTTCTATCTGGGCGGAGGGCTAATTCCCCCTCCCTATGGGGATTCGGGGAAATTGATTTGCCCTTTCACGCCAGAGCTCTAACTGGGCTATAAACCTGTCTCGCCAGAACTAACCGAGCCAATATAGGCCTAAGGGTCTTAATCCAAACCAGTAGATCCATCCCCTACCCATAAGGCCCCTATTCATAAGGCAAGTAATGGGGAGGTGAGTAATGGGGCAGTTACCCTAATCAATGATGATATGCATGAAATTAACAAGTCTCCGTAACACAAACTCTTTTCGGAGCAATTTCCTTTCCTTATCAGTCGAGCCCCCTGTCGGGTCCTTCATAAAGAACTCCGTAAGCTTGGAGCTATTTCTCTTTATCAAACCTCCGTAACTTCTCCGTAATTCTCCAAGTAGAATGGTAGAATGTTTCAAATATAGTGATGAGGGGGTTCATGGATGAATGGTAAACCGCCTGAAAGGCCATTTTAGCGCGTATTAAAGCCACTTTCTTATTTCTGTACCACTCTGTGCCGTTATAATTGTTATTCTACGCGGTATATAAAGGTTTTATTCTGATTTAATGCATTCTACATCTTCCGATTCTATGTGTCCTATAAGGTTAGCTGGTCTATGTTCGCTTCTGAGTGAAGCCTATACCAATTCGTTGTTTCGGGTTTGAAACCTATACTTTGAAGCCTATACTTTGAAGCCTATACTACCATGGGGATCTCTTGAAGCCTATGCTATTATGTTGGAGATTTCATAGTATATTGGCTATACTGTGTAGATTGCCTATACTACGGGACTTCTTGAAGCCTATACTATGTGATCTCTTTAAGCCTACTCATTGTGCAAGTATAAAGTGTGCACTATGGGGACTTCTTTTAAGGGGACTTCTTTTCCGATTGTGTATATAAAGCCTAGACTATGGGGGGATTTATCCTATACCATGGGGACTTTATAGATCCATTCATTATTTGAGGTTTTAAAGCGTGTACTGTGATATCTCCTAAACCATGGGACAATGCTCTGCCTTTTAGTTGTTAGTAGAAGACTGTAAGCTGTTAGTAGGATAGGCGTGATAACCCTATTAAAGGTATGGTAAGTAGGTGTACAGTAATTCTACTGGCTGGTAAAGAGGTATAGTCACTTTATAAAGATGACACAGTAGCTTTATTTATTAATTCTTTCTCTATCTATCTATCTATCTTCCTAGCTATAGGGGGCTGAGTATATAATAGAAAAGGATGCCCTTTCAAGGCCCTTTCTGTGATGTCATTTTTGTGATGTCATTTCAAGGCTTCGTTAAAGGATTCAAAGGTCCTTGCCTTTGGTTGAGCTAGGTCGTCGACGGGGGGCCTCGGGTGAGCCATCCTTCCTTCTAGCTAATGAGAGGGTTTATCAGGACTGGGTTGACTAGTTACCGCCTGCCTTTCAGGACCTTACCTGAGCGATCTCCTTGAGGGGAACATATATAGGAATAACCTTACTAAATTGAACTAGTAGTATTTACTATATATTTGTCCGCGGAAAATGCAAGAAATAGCTCCGAAAGGTACGTCATGTCATGTCCGGTTGTCACTTCATACGGATGATTAGAATCTCTATCACGAAACTCAAAAACTTTCACTCTCTATATGTAATGTATAAAAGTGGATATTTTATATAACCGATCTGCTGGAGTAAATGCGACTGGATATGGAACAGAGCGAAGGAAAGCTGAGGAGCCGTAGCTATATTCCACTCGTTGGGATTGCCCCAGGAGTTGAGTAACCGTGTCTGCTGGTCCTGCTACGAGCGGAGATTCATGGGAGTTTATCCTTTTCCATGTGCTTTATGAGGGCATAAGAGTGGCCCCGGTCCATACATGAAGGACCTATAGGTGGTTCCCTCGGTAAGGTACGGATTCAGGGTGAAGTACGGGACGTGGCGGGCAGCGTATAGTCTAGTCCCGGGTATTGCAGCGTGAAGTCCAGGTTGGTCCCCCGACCTAAGGTGCACGCACTATGAAGGCAATTCGGCCCTGGTGTGACTCCAGGTGTTTTTGTCGTCGGACTGGACTAAGCTTATTGTAGCATCTCAGCCAGCAGTGGAGGTGGGAGCCACACCCGTAGCAGATTGGGATTTAGAATTCAACGTCAAGTCCAGATTATCCAGCTTATTATTAGGAGGCTCCGGATTATCATTCTGATTTCTTGGATCTAGATGGAGTGGCTCGTGTGTACGTGACCGACTGTACGTGGCATGGACTGAACCAGAACGGATCAGAAAATGCAAGATCGATCACGAAAGTGAATCATATATATAGAGCAACGAAGTGAAGAGCGGAGTGAAGCACAGCGTGCCTCACTTTTCTTTTCTTTTATTGCTGGAATACAGTCTTGGTCAGCCTCCTACAGGACTACCTTTCTTTTGGACAGCAACCGTCTTTAATAATTTCATCGAACTTACCTCTTGAATTGAGGAACTACCTACCTACAGCCAGCGGATATTGGATGGAATAGGAGCGGCTTGCTTGCTTGCTTGGGTGCGTGGGCTATTGATTGTTTTCCTTTCTGAAGACTCTTGGACTTTACTTATGTGCATGCTATACACCTGTTCTATTTACCGGACTTTACCGCTTCACCTTACTTAGAATATGGATGGAGGAGGGATTGAGGGAGTGCTGCCAACCAATTGATTCAGCCAGGAATACTTTGTAGGTACGGCACTATTCGATTTCACTTTACCCAACCTTCACTTTTTGACACTCTTCTTACCCACCCCCAACTTACAGCCTAGGAAGGGAAGGGTTTCCATAGATATAGAGAGAGGGAGGAGGACCTTTTCAACGGACTTCCAGACGCCATTGCACAGGCTCACACTTGCTATTATTTTGTCTGAAGTTGGGTCTATTTTCCACCGTACCATACCCTTTACCTTGACAATATACCATTTAAAGGGATCCTTTTCTACCAGACCCTTGACTTACTGTCTTCACCCAACGAACGGAGTGCTGCCTTACCCAACAACAAACACTTGCCTTCAGCCAGGAATAGGAGGGATACCCCCTACCTTGTTTACACACAACCACCCAACAGAATAACTAGACCTGCCCTATACCACTTGCTTCATGAATCACTTAGTGGGGACTGACTGCTAGAGACTTCTCTTTCCAGCCGGGATAAACCAACTTACCCTTACTTTTTCTATTACTGCCCACCACACAGACAGAACCACCATCACTAGATACACTACGGAACCCTTCCTTAGATTAGCTTCGATGCAACAACATTGCACAGGTGTTAAATCAAATAGAAAGAAGAGCATTGGTGCATGGGCTTCAGATACAGCATGAACATGACTTCGAGAAACTTCCTGCTTCAAGATTCCTACTTGGGGGTACCACTAGTACTACCGCTACGCCCCTGCCTACCGATACCTTTACTTAAGTGCATGCTATCCGCCTACCTTACTTTCTTACTACCTTCACCCTAGTCAATGGAGTGATGCCCTACCCATGACCTTCTCTTCTCAGGAACGGATGGATCAACCAACCTTAACCTTTCTTTCTTACTGCCCACAATACCTACTGACTCACCATAATACCTAGACCTTTCTCCATATACCACTTGCTCAATGAAAATTTCTTAGTCGGGAGGAGGGACTGCCCTTCTAACGATAACGAAGGAAGGTCCTTCATAGAAAATATCGTATACCAAGCAAAGATCTCATTAGAGAAGTAATTATGCTTGCTTGCCTTATGACTTGCCTTCAAGAGTTGCCTTGAGATCGACGGGTATCAATCAAGATCTCGATCAGCGGGTAGATGTGTGGGCTGTTTGGGTTCGCTGTGATACGACGGGTGGGGAACATAGCTGTTAAGTTTCACTGTGGGCTCGCTGTTGGGAACTGTGGGTGTGATGGGTGCTAGCCTCGGGTGGTTTCGTCTAGCTTCACGGTCTAGCGCTAAAGGCAATAGTTCATCGTCGGAAGTTAGCAAGACGGACATCGAGAGAGAGAGAATACGGGCATCATCAAGAGAGAGGGGGGGGATCAGTTCGAAGGGAGCAAGATATAGATCAATCAGCCGGCGGCAGCAAGATGATCTCTAAGGCAGGTCTAAGGTAAATGGAATTGGAGTTGCACCAATTGGCAATGCCAAAAGGGACTAGCGCCTAGCTTCTATTAATGAGAAGGGGGGGAAGTAGTTCAGGTCAGGTTATCGTAGCTAAGTTACCTGAGCATCTATCTATAAGGAAGGTTACGAGCATGCCATCCTTGAGGAGAAAGGAAAGGTGCGGAAGATCTGTACGCACCAGATACAGTGCTGCACCTTTGACCGATGAGATGGTTTTGTATCATGAGGAGGGAGCCTTTGACCGATGAGATGGCGGGGAAAGAACAGAAAAGCAGGAATGATCGGCTGAGGGTTGCTTCCGGACTACTGCTTGCACGTTAGCTGAGGGTCACAAGATATTCTTTTGAATGAAAAAATCGATGCGCAAGCAGGCTCGACCAACGCCATCAAATGGAATCGTGTGTTGAACATGAGGCTTACAATGGTGCCCGCCTGGGATGAAATGAAAGACTATTTGGTTGGTCGGTGAGATCTCTGCAATTATATACGTAATTACGTATATAATATCGCGTAATGAAATAGATAAGTCATTCTGAAATGCATCTATTATATATGTAATTACGCTTTAGCGTCGTATGGGATCGTAGCTCGAATCATCGATCGTACCCGTAATATCGTATACAAATAGATATCATTATATATGTCATTATGCATTTCTTCCCCTCAACCCTGCTGGCGCCTTTCTCCCTTCCAATATTGTCTGGCTGTAGTTATTCCTAGGCAATGAAGAGTGAGCTGTCCATCCGACATAAAGTCTTTATCAAGTAGGCATAGAAAGGTGATGGCGGCCCTCACCCATATGATGGATGAGCTTCCAAATCCCTCTCCTTAGCAGTCGAGCCCCTCCGGTCCTCGGGGATTGGGGTGGGTGGGTAAATAGTGGGAAGGTGAGCGATAAATCGATGGCGGCCTTATCAGTCGAGCCCCCTACCGGGTCCTCATGGTCGAGCCTTAAAGCGCATCCTAGCAATGCTGTCTGTTTTAATTCCTAAAAGCGTATCTGGGGGTTAAGCCCGGCCCGACAAGAAGATCAATAGTGTCTACCCATGAAGGATTCCTCCGGCAAGTGGTTTCAAACGCCTGTGCAAAGCTCTAACAATAAGTAATCTAAGACAATAACTTCGTCCCTGGGGTTGGTCCGCGAATTTGAAAAAGCCTCTTAAATGCGATTGAAAATATATACAACCCTTGTTGTTGTTCTAATGGCGGGTGTTATGCCGGCGTAACATTTCATCACCTAGCCTAACGTAATCATTTACCTAGCGTCACGGTCTAGCCAGTGATCAATCCTTCTTCCTTCCGTCCCGCCTTGTCTTGTCCCAACTAGGCTTTCTGTTGTAAATAAATCCGATCAATCATCAATCGGTGCTCTTGTTTGTTGAAGCATATGGTTTGCTATGATTTGCTCTTGTATCGGGAAGCAGACTCCTCCTCCTCCTGCGTATATGAGAATGTTCTCGAATTTCTTATTCTCGAGATCCAGATGCATTCCTTCCCTACAGGTCGAGCTCAATAGCCAGCGATCTAATTAATCCCACCAGCTAGGCCAGCAGCCAGCAATAATAAAAGCAGCAAGACTAGGGAGGCCCTCAATTCCCCATTCATTCCCACCTGGCAAGGCCATAAATCCTATGAATCCTAGCCATCCATCCTATTGGGACTCAGAGTTGCACTACAGCTAATTATAACTAGTTGTTGGATCAGGCTTCGCAATTAAGTCCATTTGAGATGAGTAAGCTTGCATGGGATTAGATATGGATAAGACACATGCATGGGGAAAAATGAGATAATAGGTAAAAGGCTTCAGAAAAGTACAGCGGTATAACCAGAAGTTATCAAAGCTTTCACTAGTACTAATCAGGACAGAGAATAGAAGTTCCCCCTGTTCCTGAGAGGCAATCTGATATTGGTTATATTGGTTTTACATGGGCATGGTTTATACTTACAAATGAGGACTAGCCGTGATACCTAGCCATAGCAGCCATGCCATACGGAAGTCTCTATGGGCTAGTATACTAAGGCTAAAGCTTACACTCTCTATCTATGGCCGGCCTACTCTACAGCGAGCTACAACGTAGAAGAGCACATAGAGCTACTCCAGGATATTGTGTACGTGAACACCAGTTGCAATACCCCGTCCCAGGAGGTTCTTAGTCCCCACCAGTTGCCGAGACCCTCCCCATGGGCATGCCAAGTTGCACAGTTCGACGTTAACAGGAAGGAGGTGGTGGTTATAAATACGTTAAAGGCAAGTATGGAACTTACTCTATGGACTAAGAAAGTAAGAAAGAAAAGAAAGACCTTAAGGCAAGACCCTACTGCTAAGTAACCTACTCTACCTAATTTGATGTTTTGGTTTATATCGCCCTATCTAATCTCGTCTCCTATACTGATCTCTATCCTTTCCTACCTAAAGATATGAGTGAGAAACCGCACTGTACGAAGGTATTCCTCAAGGCTCTGTTTTCTTATTATTTTTTTAGGTACTTATTATTTACTACCGCCTATCGGGACGAACTTGCCCTAAAGGGGGAAGACCCCTAGATAGGTAGATATGCTAAGGCCGAATCTCCTTAGAGCAGGCTGATTAACTTGTAGCGGACCAGTCGTGTCTAAGCGGAACATACCGTCATGCTAAGGCTTGTTTCCCAGGAGATGTTTTATGAATTCGTCTTGCTAAGGCAGGCCTGGATACTTAATGAACTCTTAAAAACTTATAAGGTTTCATCGAAGGAGATTTACTTTATCGGGTGTCACTTATTTTGGGAGCTTTAATTGAACTGATTTGCTGAACTGAGCTGAACCGAAGACTAGGCCCCCTTATTTCTATTCTGTG
The DNA here is from genome assembly GCA_031772625.1 of Pinus tabuliformis. NCBI lineage: Eukaryota > Viridiplantae > Streptophyta > Pinopsida > Pinales > Pinaceae > Pinus > Pinus tabuliformis. The sequence goes on along the minus strand of CM062816.1, from coordinate 1,779,931,476 downwards.
GGAAAACAGACTGGAAGTTCTGAATAAAATAAGGCGATCCCAGCTCAAGCTTTAGGGGGGGGCGGAAAAGCGGATAAATAGGCGGAGAAGCGGAAGTGGATTAGCAGATAAGCAGAAGTGAAAAGCGGAAGTGGCGGAAGTGAATAAAAGGTCTTGGTCAAGTAGTTTCGCTAACGCTCGATTGGTGGGTTTTCAAGTTCTTGGTCGATATTGGTGGTAAAGTATTGGTGGGTCAGTCAATAAAATCCTTGCACTCGGAAGCGCAAGACCCTCCGGACCTTCCTTCCCTGACCTTAGAGTGGGTAGGGATGGGACTCTGTCCTTATCGATTGAGGGTAATTTTCGAGAATATGTTTCCTTCGGATGAGAGAAGAGGTTATTCCTTTGGGTTATGTCTACAATTGGGAAGGTAGCCGAGCGAGTTGATGACTCTTTGATGACTCTCGAGTTGATGACTCTCAGGGTAGGCTTCGAATAGTCCAGTGGTCCTGAGAGAGGGAAGGGACGTGCCTCAACCTATCGATTGGTCGAGCCACTAACGTGAGGTTCCCGCATCTTTAGACCTTCCCTGATTCCTGCGTGTGTCCTTCCTTTCCAGTCGTAAAGGAAAGAGTCTTTCGTGTGTCCTTGAAGGTGGGGAGAGCGGGCCCGGGCTTCGCAGAACACCTCCGCTGCCCTCTGATAATTCCCTCCTCCCTGTCGAGGTGAAAAAATTAGCCTGGCTTTCCTCTCCTCTCCTCTCCTTAATAGTCGAGCCCCCTAAAGGGACGGAGTCACTCACTATTCATATGGTGAGGGTCCTTATCAGTCGAGCCCCCTAAAGGGTCCTTATCAGTCGAGCAATTTCATTCCTGGCGCTAGGCCGAACTTCAGAGGCGCTAGGCCGAACTTCCCTGGCGTGACCTTACCTTAATAGCATGAAGCAGTTGATACCTTATATATAGCCTGTAAGCTCATATATAATGAATGGATAATATAAGATCTAAGGTCTTTTTATTAACTGCCCGTTACGCCTAGCTTTCAATATGCTACGCCTTACTTACTTGGCTTTCAATACGTTACGCCTAGTCCGTCTAATGCAATGATTATTTACGTAATTGTGTGTCCTTCAAATGGTTGGGCGGAAACAAACAACCATTCCATGATTGATGGAAAGGTCAATTATAACGGATCAACACCTTATTTAGGGGTCAAGTGGCGATAAAACGCATTCAAATGGTGGTTCCATTGAAGCGGATCCTAAGGCAAGGGCATATCTATGAATGGAGGAGCGGCAAGCCAGCCCCTTGTAGCCAGCCCCCTTGTGTCTTGGGTGAGGGATCAGCTAATGGTTGTGTCTCTCGTGGCATCGGCTATTCTCGTGGCATTTCATCTATCGGCTTATTAAATCCACATAGCTGGCAAGGACGAGCAACTAACTATGTCCTTTAGCGTTATGGTCAACATTGAAATACACTACAAACTTAATAGAATCAGCTATAGAATAAGCTAATGAAACATACGCCTATAACTACTACTACAACTACTACTACCCTCAACGTGTAAATATAGCTAGATTGATTGAGATATTTAGTGATACATCAAGCGATATTTCATGAGAAGCAACGAACGATATTTCATGAGAAGCCACAAACCAGCCAGGTAGATGACCTTTCCCACCTCTTCAACCCGAAAGTATGTATCTTCCTAGCCCCCACTAGCCCAGCTGATCGTACATTACTGATCGTACATTTTGCCCAGCCCTTTCGACCTTATCCCAAGCTCTAGGTAGGCAAGCACTCCGACACCTCAAAGTCATACGCACAGTACGTTACGTAGCTAGTCGGGGAATACGTTACGTAGGCAGTGAACCCATACCAATGATAAGTGAACCCATACCGGGGAATACGTTACGTAGCGAGTCAGTAGTAATTAGTAGTAGCAAATCCCCTTCCGTCTCCCTCTCCCTTATGGTCGAGTACCTAAAGGTCCTATGGTCGGAGCAAATCGAGTGGACCTTTATTCAGGTGGGTGGGATAAATCACATTTCGAGGGTTGCTGCCCCAAGTTGGATCTCTGGGGATGGAATATTGACCTAACGAAGCTGCCATTATACTGGTCAATACTACAGCAGGAGCCTGGCAATGGTCTGGTAATTTATCCCGAAGTAGACTGGCCTTGTCCTGGTACTAATAAACTGGGAAATCAAACTTCAATAACCTAATTGTTCTTTAAGTACCGTCCTTTTGATAAGCGGGACCCTTAGGATGCAAAACGACAACATTACTGGAAAGCTGCAGTCCGTCAAGTTTACCACTAGTTATATTATATAAGTATACCCTGCGGAGGAACCGAGCCCAAAAGATAGAGACTGAGTCCCAATAAAGGAAGGCGATGACTTGACCGGGGAAATAAGGGTGCGATTACTTAACGTGAAAGGCAAAAGCTTATTCGTTTTCACCTTTACAGTGAAGGGACCAAGTAAGTAGCATAGTCTGTTTTAGGTGCAGTTCCTGTTCGATGGGCATAGTCCGCTCTTTATATTCCATATCCAGTTTCACCAGTTTATCCACCTGAGGCACAGGCAGTTGATCGAGTTGATTCATATAGTAGTATACCGCAAGATAGGTAGCATACAGAACAGAGCATACCTATAAATTGATCCCACAGAGGCAGAGGTATTCAGTACCTGTTAACCGCGTGAAAGGGGGAGAGTCAGGAGTTCCAGATCTAGTATTAAGCAGGTATAGTATATAGATATATAGTTCGCATGCTAGTCAATGATGCCCATGAATCAGCAACAGAGCAAGTAGTAACCAAGGTTGATTCCGCAATTCAATTAGTAGCATCACTAGCAGTTGTTTAACCCGTTGATCCAATTGATTGAGCTCCAAGTCCAGTACCATAGGTGGATCAAGTTTGATAAGTTTACCCAGTGCTAGTGACAGATTATCCAGTTGCACCATAAGCATCCTTACCAGCCCGGTTTTTTATATCGTTGACCCAGTCCATGTTTAAGCAGCATCCCTTCCAGATAAAGACACAGAACCACCAATAGGAAAGACAGAAGCAGTGGGCCCCGCAGACGCAAAGGCAAATCGAGTAGCACCACCGCCAGCAGGGGTAAAGACACCAGAGACCGGAGCGTAGGAAAAGGCCGCAAAAGCATATCCCTTTATAGTTTTATTTCCATTTTGAGATCAAGTTCGAGATAAAGAGCAAGTAGCATCAAGGCAAGCAGGAAAAGCAGGGAAGGCTCACATATGACGCTCCTGGGTGCACACAAGACATAAGGGAGCAAGGTCAAGGACCATTCCACCACACATTCCAAAAGACAGGTAAAGGCATTGGTCCTATTGGCGAGCGTCACTCACTAGTTTACCGAGTTCAAGCAACAGTTGCCAAAGCCAGATATTGACGGGGTGAAAGCAGGCCAATAGCGGGGGGGTCTAAAAGGAGGCTGGGGCAGGATCCCATTCTTTCTTTATAGCCATATAGTAGTGTACCCTCCAGTTCTATTACTAGCACCCCTTCTTTTGAGAGTCAAAGCCCGCTGTTATGGTTCACCTATCATTGAAAGATCCCAATCCATTTCGATAGGACCGGACCAGTGTGAATTGCTTAGCGAGTTTTTTCTCAGTCCCGATGCCATAGCCAGTTGGAGAGTCATAGCCCGTAGCTCCGGTTTGATATCCTCCAGGCACAGAGCCCATTCCCATCCCAGGTCAAGACTTTGAACCCTAAGATGCGGATTGAGTTGACCGAGTAAAAGCACTAAGTGAATTCAAAGTGGTGCAGCTGCGAAGTATGATGTCTCCCTTTCTCCGAACCTTCTCGAGAAGTTTCAAATCCCTAGGACTGAACTCTGTATCTTGGGTTGGATGAGGGACTGGTCGTTAAACCAGTTGTGGAGTGACTTTGATACCTGAGCCTTAGATCATCCCATATGTGCCTTGCATGATCTGATGAGGTCTCGTGAAGGATTACGCTCTCCCCCCGTACTCCTCAGCTTGCTCCAGATATAGATATAAGCCCCCAAGGGGTGCTTTCCGGTGCGCAACCGAGCATGTAGACGTTGCAGTGAGCTGGGATCTTGGGGATTTCTCATTCCCCCAACCAAGACGCTGCACTGAGCTTTATATGCAGCCACGGACTCATTGTCGTCCCCTAGAGTTCGCTGCTCGCCGGGTCATCCTCAGGACCAATAGCGGCACCCGGTACCGAAGCTGGAGAACCCACGAGAACAGAATCGGTAGGGAAAGGTTCTCACGCTCATCCCTTTCCCGCATGGAGTCTCGCATGCCCGGGGCGGAATCTGGGACATTCAAATATGGAAAACACATTCTTCAGCGCTTATGTAAACCAAAAGTCAATCCCAATTCCAGACGTTCCGCTCATTAGAGCTTAGTTTCCTTTATGGCTTAATGTATTTATAACGTCTTAATAGAAGAGTTTGTTCTCATTTGCTAGTTTGCATGTGACAATCCTAGGTGTCGTGATTGTATTCATGTGAATGCCATCCATTGTCAACATTTGACAGTCAATAGATGGAGTGGAAATTCTGATTAGGTGACGAAGTTGTATGGATATACTCAAGGGTAATCAAAAGATGTATGGAAGGAGGGAATGAACCTATAGTAGCTACCAAAATCAAAACATTAGCATGGTCATTAACCAAATATATAATATGGGTAATTTGCTCAAAGGATAAATGGCTAAAAAGAGATCCACTTATGATAGTGAATGATAATATGATGAAATTTAAGAGCCATTAACTTAGTCAATAACTAGGAATTTGAATAGATGCTTAATTCACAAGCCTTGAGGTCCTAGGTAGTGTAAAGTCCAAGGACTAAAGCTTCATATTCTACAACATTTTGATAAGCCATCAAAGTCTAATTGAAAGGTCAAAAACAGAAGATTAGTTCTATCTATCCCATTTGAGATCTCTATACCTACCCCTGCCCCTAACTATTTTCTATACCATCAAAGGATACAATTGAAGAGTTAGGAGGTAAATCACATTCAATAATAGGACTTTAAGCCATACTATAATTATAAGGGACATCTATATAACTACTAATACTGTAATGATTATGTTAAGGTAAGGAGATAGAATTGACAAATTAGTATATTATGACTTGTCCCTTGACAAATTTTTGATGCTTTAAAAACTCTTGGTTCAATGGCGGAGGTTTCAGCAGGCATCCCTACGAGATTGGCCATTTTATCGAGGCGGAGGTTTACGTAATTACGCTCTCGAATCCAATCATTCATTATATATGTAATTACGCTTTCTTATCGTATGGGATCGTAGCTCTTTTCATCGATCGTACCAGAATATCGTATACAAAGATATATATCTAATTACTAATCATTATACCCAGAAGAAGATATGTCCCGGAAGAATTCATAAGGCAAGGCACAGTAAGTAAGTAAAGTCTTGGATGCTCGTAAGCGTAAGTCAAAAGTGTTATGCCTCGTACTTCCCTCCTAAGATTCATAAAGGCAAGTGTGATAAACAAATGCTTTTCCTGGCAGTGCTGGCTGTCCTGGGCCTAATATCTTATGTCTGAAGCCCATCCAATCCAACGAGGTTGCTCCGATGGACCATAATCAAAGCCATCCGGGAGTTCCACGATATCTGAGTAGCAAAGGGAGCAGTTATCGGCTAATCAATCATCCATCCAGCCGCCCCGCCATGTACTCCAGTAATCATGCATGGATAGCAAGGTAAGCTACCTACTAAAAGGTTCAATTTACTTATTGGGTGGGGGGGCTTATGGTCGAGCCTGCTTACGCATCCTTATCAGTCACTAACGTACCTGGGCATGGTGGTAGTTAGTTATATATGAGCATGTAGTAGTTTAGGTTCAGTATGGCGTAATGACATATATAATGATAGTGATTTCCTAGCTAGAGAGAGAGAAGAAAGACCAGTCTATGAGCATGTGGTAGTTGCGGCTTCATAAAATAGAGAAGTGGATCCACTCCCCGTACTTTCTCTCTCAGCCTAACTGGATCCACTCCCACTCGGATCCACTCCCCGTACATTCTCTCTCAGCCTAACTGGATCCACTCCCACTCGGATCCACTCCCTGTACTTTCTCTCTCAGCCTAACTGGATCCACTCCCGATGATGCGCTAGTTAGGGCTCCGCCGCTCCATGATGCACTGGTAAAGATGCGCTGGTTAGGATGCGCTTTCTCTCTCTGAACCAAACTGGATCCACTCACTCAACTGACGGATCCACTCCCCGTACTTTCTCTCTCTCTCGATAAGGCAGGTGTCCTCCAGAGGCCGGGCACCGACCAGGGTGGAACGGCGGGTGACCGACTACTGACTTTCCTAAAGGCAGGTAGGGTGGAACGGCGGGTGACCGAAGTTACCACAACCGACCGATAGGGGTGGAACGGCGGGTTACCGCAACCGACCAATAAGGGTGCGTAAGCACACTCGACTGATAAGGAGAGGGACCGACGCTTAGCTGAGCGTCGTACCTCTCCTGGTGGTCGAGCAACTAAAGTTCCTCTCTTTCTAACCGACCGACCAGGGTGGCGGGTGACCGACTTTCTCTCTCTCGATAGCGAAGCATAGGTAAGGCAGGTAACCGACTTTCTCTCTCTCGATAAGGCAGGTGTCCTCCGGAGGCCGGGCACCGACCAGGGTGGAACGATGGGTGACCGCTCTTTCTAACCGACCGTGAGAACGGCCTATAGGGTGCGTAAGTACACTCGACTGATAAGGATGCGTAAGCAGGCTCGACCATAGGGAGAGGACCCTCACCATATGAATAGTGAGTGACTCCATCCCTCTCCTCTCCTCTCCCTTGGGGTCGAGTACCTAAAGGTCCTTATCAGTCGAGCCCCCTAAACGGTCCTTGGACAGTCGAGTGTGCTTACGCACCCTCACCCATATGATGAGTGAGAGTTAAAACCCTTTAGGGGGCTCGACTGATAAGGACCCTCACCATATGAATAGTGAGTGACTCCGTCCCTTTAGGGTGCTCGACCATAAGGTCCGTCAGGGGCTCGACTGATAAGGAGAGGGAGAGGAGAGGAGAGGACCCTCACCATATGAATAGTGAGTGACTCCGTCCCTTTAGGGTGCTCGACCATAAGGTCCGTCAGGGGCTCGACTGATAAGGAGAGGGAGAGGAGAGGAGAGGACCTTTAGGTACTCGACTGTTAAGGATGCGTAAGCAGGCTCGACTGTTAAGGATGCGTAAGCAGGCTCGACTGTTAAGGACCGGAGGCGCTCGACCATAGGGAGAGAACCCTTTAGGGTGCGTTAGCACACTCGACTAATAAGGATGCGTAAGTAGGCTCGACCATAAGGGAGAGGACCCTTTAGGGGGCTCGACTGATAAGGACCTTTAGGTACTCGACCCCAAGGGAGAGGAGAGGAGAGGAAGAGGAGAGGGAGAGGAGAGGATTCGTGCGGCTCACCTCCATAGGGTGAGGGTGAGCCTGTCGAACTCTCGACCTCTGGGAGAGGCAACGAACGCTCGACCACCGGGCCGCCATCGAAATCTGTGAAAACCTCCGCCAAAGCATATATTCTCTATGTCATTATGCATGAATGAATTATATATGTCATTACGCATCAAAACCTCCGCCTCCTATATACCCTCGGATGGGACAATCGGATGGGAGGACAAGCTTCCCGGTTCGGAGTCCCTGAAACTATGTGTGGCCGAAGGAAGGTGTAGCCAGAGAACCAAAAGTGTAACCAAAGGAAAGGATTTGGTGTGATGTTTCCCCCTCTTTGCTTGCATAAGTAGTTTGGACTAGCGACGCCGAAATAGATATATATTAACCTTCCTTCTTCTGATAGGTTGGTTGTTTGCCCAAGCCGAAGTGGTTAAGATCAACCAAATGCTACTCCGCCTAGTGCCCTATGCCCCTATCTGTTCTCCTGTCTCAGTACTGTTCCGACCTGTGTCTGTCTAAGCCCCGTCCTCCCTGTGGCTAAGGTATGTCCTCCCTTAATGGCAGGGGTCCTCTCAGTCAGGTGGTACTTTTAGGCCTTACCAACCAATCCTCCCACCCATGCTTTGGGGTCGAGGACCTGAGCTATTAGGTCCCTTACCTCTGCAGGTCCTGGTCATGATATCTATGGTAGAGGTATTACCTGATATACGGTCAGAGCAAGGAGGGAGGGTAAGGGGCAGATATACCTGATTGGGACGGTCCAGGTCAACTCTAGGTCCTAGCCTTACTCGATTTAGGATCCTACCTAATCTTGCCTGCCTTCGGAGGTACCATCCAGCTTAGCTAGGGAGTGGTCCTACCTTCTCGATCGATAGAGTTCCTTCCCGATTACAGGAAGCGCCCTCACCATATGAATAGTGAGCCCCCTAACGTCCGGGTCCTTCTTTCTTTAATCAAGAAAGAAAGTCAATAAGGAAGGCAAGGTTAGGAGGTGGTGCGTGCTGTCCATCGGTTAGATTATTTCCATTACTCACCGATATAATGATATATCTCTATTTGTATACGATATTACGGGTACGATCGATGATTCGAGCTACGATCCCATACGACGCTAAAGCGTAATTACATATATAATATATGCATTTTCTGCTAACTTGAAATAGCGTACCATACCAGGATTACTTGGTCGGATATAACGGGAGAGTGCCTGTCCTCTACTTCGATAAAAGACATATTCCCCTCGAGAAAAGATCGCTGCCCCCCCATCTTTTCACCGGGCGAAGAGATCGTATTGGCTCCTTCCTCGGCGGGATAGGTAATAGTGATACCCAGAAGTTTGGTACCAATCAGAATTTCTCAATTAAGGTATTAGTGTAAAGTCATAATAGAACTCGTGCTTTACCCCCGACTCCTGGCTTGAAGCAAGGCACGTGTGGGCATAACAAAGGTTGGGTAAGCAAGGCACTCCGTGTAGGTTGGTTAATTCCAGCTGTAAATAGAAGTTCTATAGCAGTACCCAGTGGATTAATTAATCAAGTGTATAGGGAGTTATAGGTCTGAAGGTGGGTAACTATCCGTAGCAAGCAGTATAAGTAGGAGCAGATCCATAGCAGTACCCAGAAGGTGATATGTGGTACCCAGAAGAATTCATAAGGCAAGGGATTTATATGGTGAATAGCGAGAGTGTCGTGTCTACTCACGATTCCTGGCTAAATGAATTGGTTTATAAGGGATAAAGGCACCTTCCTCCGTCCATCCATATCCTGGGGTGAAGACAGTAAGAAAGAGAAGGGCAAGGTTGATCCCGTTACTACAAGAGAAGTCTATAGCAGCAGTACCCACTCATTTGACTAAGTGATTCATTAAGCAAGTAGGGCTACCAGGTCTAGGTATTCAGGTGGGTGAGTTTGGAAAGCAAGGTAGGTGTTCCCAATTTGGTTTGCTTACCGATGGAAGTGGTTACCAACAATGGTTACACAATTCAGGTTCGATGAAGTTACTTGCATGCATCAGGTAGGTACAATGCATGTCGAGTTAGATGTTTATGCCGATTGGCGTTGGCAATAAATAGCGATGGAAATGAGCAATTAACGATGGAAATAGCGTTGGCAAGGGCAGATATACACATGAAACTTTCTGTTTACCTGCCCAGCTCGTTCTATCCGACTACCCAAGTACAACATGCCATACGCATTTCCTCTTGCCCCTTTCTGTCAGCCCGAAACAGACTACACTGGTACGGGGGGCCCCGATGCTAAACATTATCTCAGCAGCTTAGAGCTTGGTTACACAAATGATGTTATTCGATGAGGGATGATGATTGCTACCGCGAAGCAATGATCGCTACCGCTTGCCCCATTATTTGGATCGCTACCGCTCGATACAACATCATACGCCCCGCATTAGGAACGATACCGCTCGATACCCGCGATCACACGGATTTACATAGCGACGAGAAAGACACCGGTGCACTTTATGCTGCTACGATACACATTTTGCGATTCCCAATAGCCACACGTATCCCCACGAACATAGCGAATTTGACCATCTACGTTCTTATTCTTACTTATTCCGACGCGGTGGACAGTGAATCGTCCGCCCGTTGTACCGTCCCCCTGAATACGCGATCAATCGAATCAATGAGTTACTATCTGGTCGGTGCCACCTCTCTCTTACAGGCACTTCCTTCCTAGCGTGAATGAACTATGTTTCTGGGGATGATTCCAAACAAAACAGGTGCCATCGTAAGTAACGCATTCTGAATCAAACCGAGTCACTTCAGCTCCGTAGGGTGAGTTGGAGGTTCGAGGGTCGAGATCGAGGCGGGGAGGTACTCGAAATATATACTATAACCATATGGAGCCTTGGTAATGTGGTTACCTGAGTGGGCTAGATGGAGGGAATGAACATGCGTTATATATGATTATTAACTGCTTTAAGTTAATATTACATTCAGAAATAGCCCCACATAGCAGAGATACATAGCTCCCCTACCAGCCAGACATAGAAGATCTCCCACCACGTAGCACCAGCCCCACAGCCCACATTGCAGCAGCCATACGCAACAGGCAGAGAGGGAGGGACAACATAGCTGATTTACACGGAGACCACCCGACATAGCCAGTAATAGCTACCGGGCATAGCCAGTTGTAATTGCTTCAAGGTGCGGTCATTGTCTAGAGACGGGAGGCCTAGCCGCCTTGACAGTCAGAGCTAGATAGCTCCTATTCAGATCCGTAGACTGTCAGAAATATGTATAAGCAATATATGCCTGGTATGCTATCTGTTTCTGTGAGCTATGGGAGTAAGGCTATGATAGAAAGAGGTAAGGGTAAGAGGTAAGAGGGCCTTCCGTAGGTTCTTTGTAGAGGTCGAGAGAGAGGTTGCGTCAATGTAATGTAGAGGTTCGAAGAATAGGTTCTAGGTTCAATTTGTTTGTATGACCGTCCCAAACCAAATAGCCGCCTAGTCCATAAACCCACCAGTCCAGCAATGACTGTTTCCATCCCAGCTAGGAATCGAGATGCGTGGGGAATATATAGGGGGCCGTTTTCTTGCTTGCTCTTCCCGTTCCGTCAAGCGCTTTATTGAGACGAAGGGAGCCGGCGCTTGTAAGACTGTGATACTTACTACGAGTGATACTTTGAATGGTACTAATCCTACCTACAACCAATCTATACAAGCTATCTAGCCCTACAAGCTACCTATACATCCTATCACCCACACAACAATACATACCCATCGAAAGAGAACTCACCTGACAAGCTAGACTGATCCCAATGAATTAACCATACAAGCTAGATAGACTTAACTAGCCATACATCCCTGCTAGTTAACCCCAGAACCCTACCCATCAATCATACAAGCTATCTAACCCCCTACCCAGAGGATATGAGACCGAGATAGCTACTGATGAGACCAGCTAGCTACCCAATCAACCAGACATACACTTAGCATACACTTAGGTACAGGGACAGCTAAAGGTACAGATACAAGTAATAAAGGTACAGCTAGAGGTGGGACAGCTACAGCTGAAACAAGGAGAAGGACAGCTATTAGAGGTACTGATTACAGCTCATATACCGACTGATATTGCTACAGGTACAGCAGCTATCATACCCAGCTAACTCAACCAATCAGACAGACTCTATAGACTAGACCGAAGCTAACCTAGCCCTATTGTTTGTTCTCAGAGCTATTGGTGTACGAGAGAAGCAGTAGACGGTGAGATAGCTTGGTTGAAGGCTATAATGGTGAGATAGCAAGCGCTAGAAGTAGGTGAGGGTGGGATAGCTAGCGGAGGTCTTAGCCTAGTCTGTACAGTAAGCCCTTGTTGTACACTTGCTTTAGTCTTAAGCTGCTGTATAGAAGCTGCTGTATAGACGAACTCCTATACTTTGTACTAGCCATAGAGTCTCACTATTAGCTTAGAGTTGATCTTTGCCAAGTGCCTTAAGCCAGTGAACTAACCAGTCTTATTAGGTGAACTAACTCTGTGTAAGCTTCGGAGAGTAAGATCTATATCGGAGAAGAAGAGGTCAATTTACCTATCATTAGATGCAGATATTAGTAAGTTAACATACCATTCTGTGGTAGCTTCGTAGAGGAAGATCTAATGGAGAGAAAGAGAATTCAGAGAGAAAGATTCTCATTAAAGCGCTTATTGGAGATAAATATGAATATTAACTATGAACAGATATGAATTGATGTATAGATTGATTCCCAACGCTACCTTTTCTTCTTTGGCCACTTTTATGTACTGAATTTACCCCTTATCTTGAGCTGGTGGGCAACTACTACCACCAATAGAGAAACCACCTTATATTACTTCAATTCCACTTATTGTAAGGTCGGGTTCAGACTCTATATCATCTTGACCATGCCACCTTTTCATCGGACCCATGAAATGGATTTTCTTATTAATGAAACATGACATTTTGAGAACCGGACAGACCTTACCAAACCCCCAAACCCCCCGTCTTATATATATAAAATCGCATCTCTGAACGACTCTTCACCGGAACAACTTGAGAGAAGCTCTTCAGCTATTTGGTATCCAATCCAAAAGGGAGGGGAATACTGGCTTCCACGTGAGAGGATTTTGTCACGTCTTTCACGATGGAGGAGGGGAGCGGGTAAACCGGTGTCCAACTTTGCCATGCATCTAGATAAAATTACCAATGAACAAGCGGGTCAACCTCCTTTCTTTGGATATATTTACAGAGATGAACTATACCAAATTCCATCCCTTGGAAGAATCAATCTCTCTCGTAAGGTGATAGCTATGTCGCAATAGCTTAGATAGCAATAGGTAACTGTACTAGGCGCAGTAGTGGAAGGAAATATTAGTAGTGTATAGGTTGGTTGGATAGGTAGTGAAAGTAGCAGTAGTGGAAGGATAGAGGGCTATGGCTTGGCAGGTTAGTTCGCATGGTTCGATGGCTATAGTAGCATTGATGGTTAGCGATGGCTGCTATTAGCGATGGCTCGATTGCTTGGCTGTATGGTTCATCAGCCAATCTAGGTAGGCAGGCTAATGATGACTTGGATGTGGAGATTGGTTCGATGGCTATGGCGTTGGTTAGATGGCTCGGATGGTTCAATTAGTTTTCGATAATTGCTGTAAGGGTTGCAACCCTATATTCGGTGATCTATTGCTTTGGTTTAGCCCCAGTGCTAGTCTAAGTCCAAGTGTTTAGCAGCCCCAGGGAGTATAGCAGTAGGAGGATCCAGCCCATGAGCAGCACGAGGTCCGGGATGATGGCCAAATAGCAGCACGAGGTATAGATAAACTCAACTAGCACGAGTCACGGTTGACAAGGACCCGGAGGGCGCTTTCCTGTAATCAGGGAAGGTAAATCATCCCTTTCTCTAACCCAGGTTCGTTCAATCAATCATTCTATGTAGGCCGGTAAGGTTGCTTGGGTTAGTTCATTACTTGCTTTACTTGACCAACTGTACAGGGCCAAAAGAGTATGGTTTGCTAGCCTTGGTTCGTTCGATGGCTGGGATGGATGTCTTGGGATGTCTGGTATGGCTTGGGCAGATGGGATCGCTTGCTTGCTGGATGGAGTGGCTGGGATGGCTGGATAGCTAAGTACATAGAATGCTCTCCCACACGATGATCCGTTATTAAACATACCGCCATACGATGGACGCTCCTCGATCTCTCTTTGGTTGATCGAGTGGCTTTTCGCTCCTCGATCCGATCAATGCAAGCTAGTATGCACGGTTCACGGCCCGCGAGCTTATCTCTTTCCCATCCCTTCGTCGGCGAACCAACCCTAATCTTTCGATGAACGAAGGAAGATTGACCGATACGGGAACGAGGGAATCGTGAAAGCCGAGGAACTCACAATCCGAGGACTGACCAGATACAAGCCAACTCGGGATCCGATCAATATTTACTTCTGGATCATTTGGTTTGGGAAAAGTGTGCTGCAAGCCGAGAGAACACTATCCTGCTTTCCCAATCCAGCTATCCGGAACCTTGCAGAGAAAGATGAGTACGGGAATCGGTGTGAGCGAGGCCATTTCTGGTTGTTGTGGGCCGCGAGTTCCGACCCCTCCTCTTTCTCGATGGTAGACACAGAGAACAAGCACGGATTACGGAAATAAGTGGACTGCTATCTCTAGATAACCTATTGTTGGGCGACTCTTATATGTAATATGCTGTATCTGGAACATACAGGATGTGCTGTAGCCAAAAGAGGCGGTTTAGTTTAGGAATGGCACCAGGGAGGGTAAAGACTGCTGTAAGGCATGTCCAAACTGCTGAGTGTATGGCGGGGGTTTTCGCTGCAACTGCTAGAAAGATGGTGTCTGCGCTGGATGGTGGTGCTGGACCATTGCTACTGCTCCTGTGGAGACTAAAAACCCTGTGATCAACGTTTTTGCTAAGTTGAAACCCGCCGTGAGAGTTGAGTGGCTGATGAAGGTTGCCAGACATGTGAGAGATGGTGGTAACAGAGCTGCGGGTTGGTTGTATAATGTTTTATCCTGTAGTTTGCAAAAGAGAGCTGAGTGGGTGACCATAGTTGGCTGAGTGAGCTGCACATAAGCCATAGTATCGTCATCCCTGAAAGACTCTGGACTTATCAAACAACATAGCTGTGTGGGTTGGAGAGGCGGTTTTGCATAGAGCGGAGTCGGCTCCCAGGAAGATAGAATCATGTGCATATAGAAAGGAGAGTTGCTGAAGAGGGAGCTGGGGGAGGCTGAGCTTGAGATGTCCAGCGTAAGATATAAATGGGTGGCTGAAGGCAGATAGAGGGCGTTGGATAGATGTAAGGTGGTATGACAAAGTCTAAATATAATACGGGTAAGGGGTCGATCCAGCCATTCCCGAGAAGAGAAAAGGGTTTTGATAGCAGTACTGACTCACTAAGCGCCTCATTCATCAAAGTGGTGTAGGGGAATAGGTCCATAGGTGGGCAGGGCGGAACGGAAACACTGAAGTAAGGGAGGAGGAAAGGGAAAGGAAGGGGTTGTATCATGCATGCCATACCATCTGGCCCCTATAAGTTAATAGCTGTACCTTGTTTCTTCTCCTAATTGCTTCATTCAGTAAGTGATCTAGGTAGGGCTAACAGGTGCTAGGTCTTCCGGTGGGCAGGTCTATTGATGGCGGCCCCTTGTCGAGCCTGTTTCCGCATCCTGATAGGGGTTACCTTATCAGGAGAATGACCCAGGTTCGTCCCAGCCATATGGTTGTAGGTTTGCGTAGCCGTGATGCCGGTGAAATGGTCCGCAAGGGTGCAGATACCGATCAAGGAGGTTGCCTTGCGGTGTGTCCTTGTTATCGTCTTGGGGGCACGAGGATTAGGAGTGTAGTGCATGATGAGGGTGAAGGGAAGGAGTATCCAGTGTTTGTTGTGTGTTGGTCGATAAGGCTTTGCTTGCTTGTTGGCATCCGATGGTTAGCTCCTTCTTGGTTCCTTGGTTTCCTTAGCGTTGATCTTGACCGGATCCATGATGAGTGTCAGATTGGGGGTCGAAGGAGTGGTTTCGATCAATGTGTGAGTGTCATTCGATGATCCCCAATCCGGTAGGCGGGCAATCCCGACCAAGCTAATTTCTGCCAACCTGGATCATGGTACAGTGACCGCGACGCTCCGGATCGCGATAGTAAGAATGATTTTGATAGCTTTCCTCGACCTCGTAACCTCGGCCGAGCCCCTCTCCTTATTAGTCGAGCGTGCTTACGCACCCTAACGGGCCTTTGGTCGAGCCCCCTCACCATATGAATAGTGAGCCCCTACCGGGCCTACCGGGTCCTATCCTCACACGTTACCTCACCCTTATGGTCGAGCCTGCTTGCGCATCATGACTGGAAGCCTCTTACTTCTTGGCTTGGTCGGAAATGAAATAATTCGTTGCTCAATATTGCAAACCTCCGCCACCCCCCCCCACCCAATAAGTAAATTCAATCAATTTTTAGGGATATATATGGGAGCTAGAGGTCCACGATATAGGTCCACGATATGGAAGGCTTCATGGGGAATGACATATATAATATATGCTCGGAATCTCCCTCATTCAGAAACCGATATGAGATTTCATTACGCTTTGGTTGACCAGCCCTCGCTCGGTTAATCGACCAGCCCACCTCTCCCTTTTGGTCGAGCACCTAAAGGTCCTCTTCTGCCAACCCTCGTTTTCGACCAGCTTCGAGTGATTTTGTCAAGCCTCGGGTTCAACCAGCAAGTGAGAACAAGCCCCTTGGTTCATCGACCAGCCTTTTGAATTGAGGGGAAGAAATCGATCTATCATTCATGGCATAATGACATATATAATATATGCATTCACGCTCTCTCGATCGAATAGGGTGAGGTACGAACGCTCGACTATAAGGATGCGTAAGCAGGCTCGACTGTTAAGGAGAGGACCTTTAGGGTGCGTAAGCACGCTCGACTAATAAGGAGAGGTGCTCGACCATAGGACCTTTAGGTACTCGACCATAAGGATGCGTAAGCAGGCTCGACTGTTAAGGAGAGGACCTTTAGGTACTCGACTGTTAAGGAGAGGGCCGCCATCGAGAGGATGCGTAAGCAGGCTCTCAATCTAAGGCCGCCATCTTGATCTCTCCAAACCTAACGTGATGGTTAGTTTACCATCATGAGGCTCTCTATCTATAAACCCGGACAGCCGGCAGATTCGCTCTGTGCGAGCCAGAGTAAGCCCCTACCTAGACTCCCCGTAATATCGTATACAAATAGATCTAATTATATATGTAATTATGCATTTCTTCCCCTCAACCCTGGGCGAGCCCTGCTGCCCGATCCTCAGCTTAGATACCTTGGAAGCGTTAAGCGGGCTCGTCCGTCTATTTACCCACCCACCCCAATCCCCGGGCGAGGAAGAATGGCTCGCCTGACAACGGAAGGCGAGGAAGCGGGGGCAAACAAGTTTGATTCGTTCAGTCAGGCCATACCACCAGTGGAGAAACCTACTCATTGGCGGGCGGGATAAAGCAAGCGGGTCGAATCCCACTACTCACTGGGAACATCATTAATGGTTAGGTTATTTCGGTTTAAGGTTCCGTCCCCTAGCTGCTGCAGGTAGAGTGACCGGGAAAGCTATATATGCCGAGTGGTTGGAACTAAACTCAATTGGGAAGGGTGGGTAACGTTATTCGTCTTTCGCACTCTCCCCCTTGGACCCGCCCTGAAGCAACATCAGTTTGAAACATTCCAATTGAATTCCTCTCCTTATCAGTCGAGCCCCTGCCGGTCCTTAGAGAAAGCGATGGCCACTCCTTCACCAACTGAACAATATTCTCAATAATGAAATGGTCCACCAGCAGCTAGAAGAAACCTAATCCTCTTTTGTAACCAAAAAACCTAGCTCTTTTCACTGCAAGAACAACCCTAAAAGCTCGGCTATCCGACCCAATCGAATCCAGAGTTAAGCATGGGGAGGAGCATACTCAACACGGAGGTGGGAGGAATATGAGAGCGAATAGGAGGAATAGGACCCACCACACGCATCATCATAGCACCTCGAAAGCGAAGGTTGTTAGTAATATCTAGTCATTCTATCCACTCACTGCCACCAATCCTCCTATCTCGGGTCATATTCCTGTTTATCAGTAGCAGGACCGGGACGAGCAGAACCAGAAGTTGCTGCATCAGACAGCTCCGTCGACGGGCGAATCCCTTCCAGAACCGAACGCGAGCAATGAAATGAACTATATGGGGTGGGGTATGCCACGAATCTCTCTCATATCTCCTGGAACTGTGATTAGCAGCGTGAAAGCGCTTTCCTCAACCTCAACTCTTCCTAGTTTCGCATGGTTCCAGTTGCATATCTACCAGTAGCACAGGTTACAGAGGCAGGTGCAGCTTACCCAGTAGTAGATTCAGTCGATCCTTTAGATTCTACAGATGTTGCCCGAGCAAAACGAGTAGTTCCAGATCCAGGGCCAGTAACATCTCCAGTAGCACCACCAGCAGCACGAGCAAGAGCAGTCCCAGTTACAGATCCCATTACAGGTGCAAGTGATTTGGAACCCGTTGATCCGGATTGAGTTTATGCGATTCCAGAAGCAGATCTAGTTCCAGGCAAAGGCAGATCCAAAGCCCGTTTCAGACCTTATAATGACAGGTCCATACATAGTTCGAAAGCCAACAGCATGGGCGGGTAGTTGACCTAATTGACTTAGTAAGAGCAACACCCGCAGTTTCACCAATTCACCTTTTTACGCCACCTGAAAGAAATTCATAATCGTGCAAGACTGCGCTTAGGTGAATCCTTTCTTTCGGCCGGGTGAGAGCATCAAACAGAGAATACTTCTTGGGTGAAGCAGCTACTTTCACGATTATGGAAAGCGATATATAGAAGATAGAAAAGCCCTCCCTCATCAATCGGAAGGGACCGGGCAACACCTTTGAAGCAGAGTGAGTGGGAATCTAATCTAATCTTTCATAGTTGCAGATCTCTCTTCCTTTAGTTACTTATATATCGCTCAAGGCTGCTAGCGGCATTTCCACCTGATTTATTGGAGACACCTTAGCTGCCTACGCATTATAGATAGTTGTGCCAGCGAGCACAACCTTAGGCAACCTTCGTAAAAGAATTAGATCAAATCAAACTCGATGGCTAGGACCAAAGCATGGGTAACAAAAAGGTAAAGCTAGAGCAATTGACTCATTATCCGACACACGCTTCGCTTGACTCGAACAGGTAGCTGAGACTGAAATGAGTAGGAAATGTGCGTATTGGTAGGAACGATTTCACCACTCACTATCTCTTAAACATCTTTCTTTCTTCTGAATGACTAGAATATTCATTCATTATGGAAACTACTGTGTTCACTTGTATTGCTAACCTGTAGTGTTATCATTGCTTTTGCCGGAGTTGAACCTATGGGACAGACAAGACTAGTGGATCTATAGAAGCATGATACTTCGCCTATTACTATGATTTCATTTGTACTGCGGGTTTCATCTCTTGTAAGCTGACGTCTCTGTGAAGCAATCCGTGTCACTGTTGCATGCACGCGCCGCCATGTTCCAATGCACAAGCCGCTCAAATAAAATAAGCCATTCATTATCATTCAAAGCATGCACCTACTAGCTAGCCTCGTGTAATTCACTGCACAAGCCGGGATTGCATTATATACGTTATTATACAATATTATACAACCATCGCATAAGAAAAAATTCTATAATGCTTTTCGATGGCGGCCCATTGGTCGAGCTTGCTTGCGCATCCTAGAATGCAGTTATAATTGATGAATCATATGGGCAAGACTCGACGGGAACAGGTCATAGGGCGGCGTATCTATATGCAAGTGTGAGGGCAGGTCTGTGAACGTTGTCTGGAAGGCGGGCGGTCAATCCAAGAGCTCTAAGGGAAGCCGGTTAACGCTGGCTGGCTGTTTAGGGCATTTCCAAAGGTAAGTCGTAAGGTGAAAAAGATGGGTAGTATATATAGTAGGTCACCATAAGGTTAAGGCAAGATAATGTTATTTATTTCCTGCAATGGAGTCTTAATTAATTCCTAACAAGTATTGATCTGTAAGCCCGTTCCGATAAGTCTATAGCACAGTACGCATTAAGCAATTCATTCAGCAGCAAGTGTCTAGGGCAGGTCTAGGTATTCTTGTGGGTGAGTTTGTAACCAAGGGAAGGGGTAATGCCATACCCTCCTAATCCTTATTGGCTGAAGGGAGTAGTAAGTAAAGTATCCGGTGGATAGCATGCTCGTAAGTAATATGCTAGGGTAGGCATGCATGGCAGTCATTATATACGTAATTACGTCATTCGAGATATATCATTTTGCGCATCCCCAAATGGCCAAATTCTTAGGGTTATACTCAGTCTGCGCAGGGTAATGGCTCGACTGTTAAGGATGCGCAAGCAGGCTCGACCATAAGGTCCGTCAGGGGCTCGACCATAAGGGAGAGGAGAGGACCCTCACCATATGAATAGTGAGTGACTCCGTCCCTCTCCTCTCCTTATCAGTCGAGCCCCCTAAAGGGTCCTTGACAGTCGAGTGTGCTAACGCACCCTTTAGGGGGCTCGACTGATAAGGATGCGTAAGCAGGCTCGACTATTAAGGAGAGGACCCTTTAGGGGGCTCGACCATTAGGGAGAGGAGAGGAGAGGAGATCTCAATTCGATCATGAGCATAATGACATATGCCCATATCAGTCATGAATCTCTCTCCTTCTCTTACTCACATCTCTCTGGTCTGGTCCTTCTCTCACTCACATCGAATCTGGTCACATATCATCTGGTATGACACATATCTCGAGTCATGACTGGAAGAAATAGATCGACCATAATGACATATATAATATCTCTCATTCATGATCGGAATGAATGAACCGATCACATAATGACATATGCCCATATCGGAACGTTCATGACTCGATATTTGTCATTATGCTATCGAATTCATTATTCGATCGATAGAGCGTGAATGCATATATTATATATGTAATTACGCTTTCTTATCAATGCATATATTATATATGTAATTATGCCATCGCCGGATGAATGAGGGAGATTCAAAGCATATATTATATATGTAATTATCTCTCTTATCGGTCAATAATTACATATATAAAGAATGACCCAAGGGAAAATTATTGCTCGATTACCGGGGAGAGTGAGAGGATGCTACAGCAGGCTCAACCATAAGGGTGCGTTAGCACGCTCGACTAAAAGGCCGCCATCAACTTGAAGAACTAAAAGGCCGCCATCGCTCTTTCGACAGCGCCCTACCTACCCTACCTCTAATGGGGACAAGCGTTATCAATGCACAGGCCACGCCGTATCGCTCAACCTAATGCGCCCACCTCACCTAATGCCACATAATGTGGGTAATTCTCGTTAGCGGTATTCATATCCCTCCCTAATTGAGAAACATCATTGAGAGACATAATGCTTCATAAACCCTCGCCCCTCTGTTCCCCCACCGGAAGATGTTTGTCGGCTGAGACACCCTCATTCAATGGGGGGGCCAGAGACTGGAAGGAGCCTTGGCGGTAGAAACTCATTACCTACTAGGATATGACAGGATGCCGATATAAAAACCTCATTCCCCGCCAGACCAGTAAGTTTACAAAGGGAAGTTCTTATTTACAGGAAGGAGGTTGTTCCAATAGCCCCAGGATGTTTATTATGCTTGATAGTAATTGATCGATATACCACATCTTCCCAAAGAGGCGTGATGCACGTAGTGAAACGACTGAAAGCCATACATAGCCTGTCAGAGACAGAGAGAATATGCCACCATAGAGGCATATAAAGAATAGCGTGGATAAAACAGTATCTAAAGTACAGTAACGCGTTAGCTTTATAAGTTATACTGTAGTCATGCCCTAAGCCCTAGTCCAATCAACAAGTACTACGGGATTCATTCTACACACTTTGCTTCATTGCTACGCTTCAACCTGGGAGACAAGCTTCGCTTTGCTACGCTTCCACCATCAAGCTAGGAAATATTTCATATGCAATAAGGGAACTAAGTAACTTATTGGGTGAGGGGCTTTCATTTCGGTCACTTTCATTCAATGTCAACAAACAGGTCGGGGGGATCCATAGGTCAGGTAGGCACCCACTCTAGATTCTTCACCTTAGCTGCCATTATTCCAAAGTTATTTGCCATTGTCGAGTAGTGGCTTCTCTGTTCTTGCACGAAGGATTTCATTGTCAGCATAATAAGATATGGAAATAGGAGCATAGCCCGCCCGGACCAACAAGCGAAGGGAGAGTGAGTAAGGAACAAAGAAAGCCTTTTTCGTTCTTCCATTACTTCACTGCCTTAACAACTAGGGGTGGGTTTAAGACCTTACCATGAAGAAGCTATTACCATAAGCAGACGATGGGGTGGGTTTATGCCCAGGATTGATAGAGCTTACCTTCTGAAGAAGAAATCATGCTTCCTTGCACTAGGAAGCGCAAGCCCCTCCGGGACCTTCTTACCGCCTTCTCTACAATGCCTACTGTACTTATGTGCGGGGGACCCCGTCAACCTCCCCCCACAGCTTGCTTACTTTACACAGTGTTATGGGGGGGGGGGGGGGGGAACAAACAACCTTAACACGACCGGAACGGATACTGGCCCGTACCTCAGGATAGTGATAGAGAGATATGATAAGTGCATGACCCGAAGAGAAAATCTTGTCATTGTAGGGTGTTTTCGGTCGACCGAAAAACGTCCCCTCTCCCATATGCAATCAAAGAGAGGGGGAGAAGGATGATAGAGAGATAATGTGAACAAGGAAAAGACAGCTACGTAGAGAAAATCACGCCAAAAACTATACCATTTGGGTAACTAGAGAAAGATATAATGAAGAAAGCATAATTACATATATAAATAATGACCATCAGTGTAGACCGATTAACTTACTCGATCTTCTCTTCCCTTCTCTGGGGTGAGGTATAACCTTTTGCTCAAATCAAGGTACTGCTTGGGATCTTCATAGCTATCAGGGTCAAGTGTTCGCAGTGATCAAGACCTGCCTAATAAGGTATTAAGGGATCATTGGTAATAGTATAGCCTAGTAATAAAAGGATAATAATGAACGATAGCGAGGTAGAGTAATTGGTCGAATCGTCAGGCCCATGGCCTGAAGACTGTAGGTTCGAACCCAGCCCCCGCCTCCCAAAACGATATCTAGCACAGTAAAGTAAGGCCCTTTCTTCCCAGTCCCGATTCACCCTCTTTTCCTTAATAATGTCGACTAGCTATACCTGCCAATAGAGATACTTGCTCTACCCACCATGATAATAACGTTCCTAAGCTCCTATGGTTTCAAACTTCCCACCAATATCACTGAGCTCACCGAACCAATGGAGATAAGGAAGGGTTGCTTCCCGAAACAATCTCAATGAATGAGTGTACCCCAGCTGATGATAGAAAAGATAGAGAAGTAACGATAGTTAGAGAAAAGAGATGCTGTTTCAAACTGATAACTGATAACCGATAGAGATGTTGAGATGCGTACCTGAGCTTCGTGAGTAATATTTCGATTCATCCGCTTTCTGCCACCTTCCTCTAGTTGTCCGATAGCTATCATTTTCCAGTTGGCAATAGAAAGGTGCGAAGCCGCTTGTCCCTCCGGGGGCAAGGACCGGTAGGGGCTTGCTTGACGCTAGGAAAGCAAGGACCGGAGGGCTTGCGCTTCCTAGTGCAAGGATTTCTGGCCAGAATTTGTTTCATTCTATTACGTAAATGATGGACAAAGCAGGAGGTAGAGGCTTCACTCCCGGATAGATCATTTAGGCAGGCCCCACTCCCGGCCAGGGGGTGAAAGGGCACCTCCAGGGAACTAGAGCCTCGATGGGAGGTCTTCCTTCCCACACCCCCGATAGAGTCTACATAGTCCCTCAACCACTGAAATCGATCCAAGGAAGGATAGGATAATAATGAACCCGTCTACAGGGAAGCTTCAATTTTGTTGTGTCTGGGTTAAGGGGGGCCTGTGGTACATAAGGTGCCTTGCTTTGAGTCTCTCGCCGGCACTCTCCTTTCTGGTGCGTTGTTTTCATGGGGCTACTCTGGCCTAGAGTTACTATATGATCACTCATTAAGGTGGCTGCTGAGGTGAATGAAGTGTATGAGTGTCCTGGATCCACCTATCGTGCCTGCCTTTCGGTCGGTGATGGGAGGACCTCTATGATCAGGCAGGTGCCTTGCCAACTGGAACGATCCGTCGAAAAGCCAGCCAAGGAAATACATCCCCCCACCCACCCTTTCTTTTCTCAGGCTCGCTCCGCCTTTCTTTTCTCAGGAAGGTAAGGTCCGGAGGGTCTTGCGCTTCCTAGTGCAAGGATTCATTTGATCCAGTCAAAGAAGCAGCTTCCCCACCAGCGCTTCGCCCGGCATACCTTCTAGATCAAGATGCAGTTCCATCAAATCCAGGCGTGTGGATACATGGGCATAGGTTGCATCCGTGTAGAGAAAATATCCACGATGACCTTGCCCCCGGAGGGACAAGCGGCTTCGCACCTTCATCAATAAAATCTTCCTATTCCCACCCACCCGAAGAAAGAAAGCATTCATTGGATAGGCATTCATTGTTAATGTTCTACATCCCTCCTATACGTTATCCCCTTCCCTCATATATTGATTCTGAGCGATGGGGATCAGACTGGTAGCTGCAGGAATGAGCAGACCTCCTCGCCTCATTACGGGGTTGGGCAGCTTAATGCCCATATGATAGCAGCAATTTGCTACGCTCCCATCGATCTTGATTTCTGCCACCACGCCGCGGAACGTGATGGGATTTATGCTCGGCTCGTGTGGAACCAACCTTGGATTTATAGCGTAACAGCGGTGAATGAAACGTAAAACAATATCCTATTATGCGTAACGTAGGTTTCTGGATCGCTCGCTGCCTGCGGGGAACTTTTCCACCCATAAGGACACTCGCTACTAACTGATGATAGACATGATCCTATCCGAGTCAGGCGGCCAGCCATACTTGCCTACCTCATCCATACATACTGAAATGCCTCACCCGCGGCTTAAGCCATCTTTTTCCTGCACCCCTTGGCCTGATTGGATTGGAATCATCTTAAATGCTTTAATGAATAGATTTACCTAATGAAAATGAGAGTTCGAGGGCTCTTTCCTCTCCTGTTAGTCGAGCGGCCTTACTAACTAGCAGAGTGGCTGATCACCCAAGGTAATGATTCACCCTCGGTAATGCAAGCTCAGGAAAGTGGGTGAGCAAAGCAGGGAGAGCCAGCCTTCCTCTCTTTTCTGCTTCCCCCCCCTATTAGAATTAGAAAGACACCCTATTATGATTTACCCGAGGTTTGGAATGTGGTAATGATTTGAGGGGGCTTGGAAGGAAAGAAAGTGCCCGGGAGTCAGGCTTGCCAAAGAGAGAGACTGCTAATGGTGGTAATCTTAGAGAGAGAACCCAACCATATGACTGAAAATTTCACACTTAGGAGAGCCTTGTTGGACGGGCTTCGATAACCAGACCTCTTCGTACTTGGTACGGCACTTAGAACTGGACGAGAAATCGATGGCGGCCCCTACCACACAGATGGACCCGCATCTGACAAAGGATGCGTAAGCAGGCTCGACTGTTAAGGACCGGAGGCGCTCGACCATAGGGAGAGGACCCTTTAGGGGGCTCGACTGATAAGGACCCTTTAGGGGGCTCGACTGTTAAGGAGAGGAGAGGAGAGGACAATTGAGGATGCGCTTTAAGGCTCGACCATAAGCCCACCACCCAAGCCCGCCCCTACTCAGCATTTTCTCTTGGCGGAGGTTTTTCAAGATTCCCCTCCAGTCCTTTTGGTCGAGCACCTAAAGGTGATGGCGGCCTTATCAGTCGAGTCACTAACGTACCTGGGCATGGTGGTAGTTAGTTATATATGAGCATGTAGTAGTTTAGGTTCAGTATGGCGTAATGACATATATAATGATAGTGATTTCCTAGCTAGAGAGAGAGAGAAAGACCAGTCATTGTTATATATGAGCATGTGGTAGTTGCGGTAGAGATAGAGATGTGCACCTCGGCGAGATAGCGTAATGACATATATAATTCATTCATGCATAATGACATATCTCGAATGACGTAATTACGTATATAATGAATGACTGGAATCACTGGTCGAAATGAACCAAGGTCCCGGAGGGGCTTGCGCTTCCTCTCGATGGCGGCCCTCTCCTCTCCTCTCCTTAACAGTCGAGCCCCCTAAAGGGCCCTTATCAGTCGAGCCCCCTAAAGGGTCCTCTCCCTTTTGGTCGAGTCTGCTTACGCATCCTTAACAGTCGAGTACCTAAAGGTCCTCTCCTTAACAGTCGAGCCTGCTTACGCATCCTTATGGTCGAGTACCTAAAGGTTCAATTTACTTATTGGGTGGGGGGGCTATGGTCGAGCCTGCTTACGCATCCTAATGGTCGAGCCCCCTCTCCTCTGCTTATCATTCGAGCCCCCTCTTCTCTCCTTATCAGTCGAGCCCCCTAAAGGGTCCTCTCCCTTATGGTCGAGCCTGCTTACGCATCCTTATTAGTCGAGTGTGCTAACGCACCCTAAAGGGTCCTCTCCCTTATGGTCGAGCCTGCTTACGCATCCTTATTAGTCGAGTGTGCTAACGCACCCTAAAGGGTCCTAGTGCAAGGAGACACGAACTAGTCTTTCTTCTCCCCGTACGGATGGTTGAGCCTTAAAGCGTAATGACATCTATAATATATGCATTGTCTGCTAAACCGTAATGACATATATAATGAATGAATGCATAATGACATATGCCCATAGCAGCATTTTTTGCTAAAGCGTAATGACATATGCCCATAGCAGCATTGCTATCCACACCATTTAGGAATAGCCAAAAGCGTCGGCACGAAGATCTGAGATGTCTTCCCGGGCGGGCATCATTGTCAGACGAGAAACACACCCGATCCCATACCTACCTCGATATGTGAAATCGTCATGAAAATACTAACAAAACTACCAGGGCCAAACTCCACCTTGCTTACCGCTGGTACAGGTTTTGCTTGCAATGAGGAGATATCAATTTCATAGGCCTCGGATTATCAGTGCTTAGGGATTCTCATCAGTGCTTAGTGCTCAAATTCATGATTTCATGACGGCCTAAATTTGATTTTATCTTAGGTCAATTTTGTCAAACAAGAGCTAGAAGAAGCAGTTCGATATGCAGAAGTAGTGAAAGATGATGAAGGAGCAGCACCATATTAATAACCTATAGATCCAGCATGGACACAAGAAGCGAAGTAATAAGCTTAAGTAAGTGGCGAAGGCAGCAGTTGATGTGGGTGAAGCTGTAGATTCATAAGATGTTGACTCAGCCGATCCATCAGAAGCAAAGGCGGGGGTAGCACCATAAGTCGAAGCGAAGGAAGGAGCATCACCAATAGCAAGAAAGAGAAAGAGAAATAGGAGCAGCAGCCGGATCAAGTTGTAGTAGTTGTAATAGTTGATTCAGTCGACTATGTTAATCCATCGGTTGAACCAGTAGATGAAGGAAAGCTAGCAGGAAAGCCACCAGCGGGGAAGGATAGAGAAAGAAAAGATATTATGGAGTCGAGGTTGCAAGCTCACCCCTGTTGATCCGGGGGAGGGAGAGCCGCATGTGATGGTCATGAATGAAAGCCCTGAGCGAATGAAGAGAGGCAGGGCAGACGATGCACCCATGGAAGGACAGGACGTCCAAAGAAGACAATCGCTATAGAGCTGGGGAGCGATTTCTAGTGATATAGATCGAGTAGTTGGGTAATCGCTAACGTGCCTTCATTCGATTGGGATTACGAAGTGTTTCTCTTTTGAGAATATTGGATTGGTTCGAAAAGAGAGAAAGGACCCGTTCAATCCAGACCCAAGAGAGAGGCCATACCCCTCACGAAACTTACATCTACGAAACACACGTTCCTACCTCGACTGGATGGAAGGAGGAATGAATTACGAAGCTTACATACGTTGATTCATCATTACAACAAGGCCACATACAAGAGAATGCTTACACATGTTGCTAGCGTTAGTTGCCTAGCTTTTGGTCTTGCTAGAGCTAGTCCATTCGAAATGCAATTCCATATTTAGTGGTTGAGTCTTGAACGATTCTTAATATTGGCAGATTCACCAGGCGCGGAAGCAAAGATAGCATCTGAGCCAGGCAGCCTTGAGCAATATAGAAGTTATTAAGGCATCGCTCATTTCGGATCCTCCAATGCCAGTAGCAGTAGTTCCAGCAGCTACAATAGCAGGAATAAAGACAAAGGCAGATCCAATTGATTCGGGATAAAAATGAACTTTTTCTTTTTGAAGAATGGCAGTTTAACACGTTTACATAGCTAGGGGAATGGACTCGATAGGATTGGATAGTCTTGCTTCTTTAAACCTACGACTTCCCCCTTTTAGGCTTCGCTCAAATAGACCCAACGATCCTGCCTGAGACTTGATACCTTGCCGCCTGCTCATCCCGCCTACTGCTTGACCGCATGCCTTATCGATATTACTGCCCGCCTGATATCGACCTTGCGACCTTCTTACTTTTCAACGGCGAGAAAGCAACGGCAACTTCCATTACTTCAGTTCCTTGGTCCTTTATGAAGTCAGGTTCATTAGCACTTAGTTTTATTGATCGGTACTTTATGGTTGAGGATGACTGGATACATCGTTAAGGTGGTGAAACAGGCGAGACATGGAACAGAAATGCCATTTGAGGAAGGTTTTGCTAGGGATGGAATTCACCTCTGCTGATACTGGTGCAGCGTTGGATGCTTGGGAATACTATGGGGGAACATTTAATAAATAGGCCTACGCATTAAGGGAGCATAGCGGGCAGTTCAAAGAAAGCATAACGGGAAAATAAGACAGAGCATAGCGGGCAGTAATGAAAAAGCGTAATGGGCAGAGGAGACAGAACATAGCGGGTAGTAATGAAAGAGCATAAGGGGCAGAGGATATTTAGCGTAGCGGGCAGTTCAGAGAGAGCGTAACGGGCAGTTCAGATTGATCAGATTGGGCAGAGGAAACAGAGCGTAGTGGGCAGACCAGGCAGAGAACGTAGCGGGCAGTCAAGATTTAGCGTAGCGGGCAGCTTCGTAACGGGCAGCTTAGATACTGGCGGATCAGAGTATGAGGCAGAAGACCCAGGGGGATGCAGAGGACCAGGCGTAGGCTCCAGCATCCGGGTTGGGCAGCAGAGACATCACACGGGGTTCGGATCCAGCATTCGGGGCTAGCGAGCCAGCATACAGGCAACCGATACATCATCCTGGGCGAGGGTTCATCATCCTGCAAATCACCTCCATCTTCTCACCGTTCCAGCAACCTTCAAATACATCATCCTGGGCGAGGCTACGGGAAATGCTTCCTGGGGCTCCATCATCCCCGGATACCGCTCCCTCAGACATGGCGAATATTGGAATAGCACCCACCATGGGAGATGTCTGTTAAGGTAGGATGCGTAGGTAGGGAACTTAATCAAAGTGAAAGACAGAAGCAGTGGGCCCCGCAGACGCAAAGGCAAATCGAGTAGCACCACCGCCAGCAGGGGTAAAGACACCAGAGACCGGAGCGTAGGAAAAGGCCGCAAAAGCATATCCCTTTATAGTTTTATTTCCATTTTGAGATCAAGTTCGAGATAAAGAGCAAGTAGCATCAAGGCAAGCAGGAAAAGCAGGGAAGGCTCACATATGACGCTCCTGGGTGCACACAAGACATAAGGGAGCAAGGTCAAGGACCATTCCACCACACATTCCAAAAGACAGGTAAAGGCATTGGTCCTATTGGCGAGCGTCACTCACTAGTTTACCGAGTTCAAGCAACAGTTGCCAAAGCCAGATATTGACGGGGTGAAAGCAGGCCAATAGCGGGGGGGTCTAAAAGGAGGCTGGGGCAGGATCCCATTCTTTCTTTATAGCCATATAGTAGTGTACCCTCCAGTTCTATTACTAGCACCCCTTCTTTTGAGAGTCAAAGCCCGCTGTTATGGTTCACCTATCATTGAAAGATCCCAATCCATTTCGATAGGACCGGACCAGTGTGAATTGCTTAGCGAGTTTAGTCTCAGTCCCGATGCCATAGCCAGTTGGAGAGTCATAGCCCGCAGCTCCGGTTTGATATCCTCCAGGCACAGAGCCCATTCCCATCCCAGGTCAAGACTTTGAACCCTAAGATGCGGATTGAGTTGACCGAGTAAAAGCACTAAGTGAATTCAAAGTGGTGCAGCTGCGAAGTATGATGTCTCCCTTTCTCCGAACCTTCTCGAGAAGTTTCAAATCCCTAGGACTGAACTCTGTATCTTGGGTTGGATGAGGGACTGGTCGTTAAACCAGTTGTGGAGTGACTTTGATACCTGAGCCTTAGATCATCCCATATGTGCCTTGCATGATCTGATGAGGTCTCGTGAAGGATTACGCTCTCCCCCCGTACTCCTCAGCTTGCTCCAGATATAGATATAAGCCCCCAAGGGGTGCTTTCCGGTGCGCAACCGAGCATGTAGACGTTGCAGTGAGCTGGGATCTTGGGGATTTCTCATTCCCCCAACCAAGACGCTGCACTGAGCTTTATATGCAGCCACGGACTCATTGTCGTCCCCTAGAGTTCGCTGCTCGCCGGGTCATCCTCAGGACCAATAGCGGCACCCGGTACCGAAGCTGGAGAACCCACGAGAACAGAATCGGTAGGGAAAGGTTCTCACGCTCATCCCTTTCCCGCATGGAGTCTCGCATGCCCGGGGCGGAATCTGGGACATTCAAATATGGAAAACACATTCTTCAGCGCTTATGTAAACCAAAAGTCAATCCCAATTCCAGACGTTCCGCTCATTAGAGCTTAGTTTCCTTTATGGCTTTGCATAACTCTGATGATGGGCCTACCTGGATATTAGGAGGTATGCCGACGCTGGGAAGGAAACGAAACACTCTTTCTTTACCGCTTGATCACTTTGCCTTTATATAACTTACTTCTTTCTGGGCTAACATAGCTGGGCTGACATAGCCTGCCTAATTTATTATCTCCTTAACTTCGATCGAACGAAAGAAATGGCAGGCTCTAACTTAACCACCTATCGATCAGCAGCGAAGATGGATGCTATGCGAATTGAAACAGCAAGTTATCACCAGCAAGAAACAGTTCTAAACAGCAAGATGCCTAAACAGCTTTGGATGCCTAACCTAAACAGCTTGTCCACTATCGTTAAAGTTTAGATTAGAATGGCACTATCGTTAAGGGAAGTGTCGTTCTTTCGTCCGATTCACCCTACGAATTCTAAAAAAGATTTCCATGGAGAGACAAACGTGTTATAGTGCTTAGTAGTACAGCTCTCTAAAAACTAAACCAAGTAGTTGAAAGTGCTTTAACTTACTGCTTAAGACGGAAGGCAATTACCAGCTAGTTTCCATGGAACTCACTCAATGGAACCGTGGAACGAAGGCTAATACGGAACTTGTGGTAAGGCTTGAACTCCATGGAACTTACTCTACAGACAAAGGCAAGTAAAAAGACAGTTTCAAAGCTAGGCTAGTAGTACCACCTCTTGGCGCGGACAACCTTACTCTTTATATCGCATTTTTACGTGATACTTTAATCAATAAATTGGAATACTTGGGCCCAGACACAAAGTGTGTTTGCTTGGAATAGATCCCAGAAAACCTTTGAAATACCTGATATTGAGTTATCAATGGCCTCAGATCGAGATCGCATATCCTAGTTTACCTTTTCCCCATTTAAGTTTGATTTGCCAGACAATCTTGATTTTTCAGTTGAATACCTTGCCCCCCGGAGGGACAAGCGGCTTCGCTCCTTGGTTGTTTGGAGCAAGCAATAAGTTCGAGACAGTCCCATAGGGCAGTCCATATCCGTGTGCAACTAATAAGGCTATGGCAAGTCTATAAGGTGTGAAAGAAAGGTGCGAAGCCGCCAGAGGAGAAAAAGGAGGGGCCGGGGGGCAAGGATTTCATTGGTACGGAAATTTGGAGAAACCTTCTATTGCTAATCACATATATCACTTATAGGGCATTCCAATAATAGCCAATAGTCTTTAGTCCCCCCATTATGAAGTATACCCCTTCAATTAGTCCCTTGGCATAACAGAGTGAGTTAGGTGCACGGATGCTTTATTGGAATATATCTGACGCTGATGCTGCTGATGCTCCTCGGTCTCGATCTAGATATGTGAATGGAACATGTGCTTCAGCCACCGAATTAACTTATACATATACTACATCATCTGCTGAACCAACTGCTGCTGTAAGATCAGTTCAATTATTAAGATAAAGACGTGCTATTGCCTTTTTCACGACGTTTCTCTATGATTGGATGGATGAAATCATTTGCTTTTATTTAGGTTGAAAGGGAACCTCGCCGCTTGCTAGATTTATGGCGGGCGAAAGGAAAGGGCGGCTGCTGGCAGAAGAAACGGGTGCACGCGCTAGGAAAAGAATACAAACAAACAGCGGGATGGCTAGGAGAAGAAACAACGGGCGCGCTTACTTACGTGCTTCCTGCCTGCCTGCCTGATACCGCTTGACTTACTGCTTTCGATCTCATTTCGACCTTTCAACGACCTCACGAACTGCCTTCATCGAACTTGCTGCCGTATCTCTGCTTACTGCCTGATATCTCTTCTATCGACCTTCCTGTCTGCCTTTTCACTTACTGCATTGCTTTAAAGATATGCCTGCTTGATCTCTCGAATGCTACCTGTACGTCTCTTTAAGCAGTATATATATTGATTTACCCGGAAATAGATGATTAACTTGCAAACGATTGCTTGCTTTCTTATTTACCCCATTCCCATGTCTGAGAGAAAGAGGATAAGGCAGGCCCCGTTCAACCCTCCATACCCGAGATGTACCCCTGGTTTTAATACTTACCCGACTGATAGGCCGTACCCATACGCATACAGTACGGAGTCTACACTGTAAGGCACACTGACTGCTGATCCAACTTGCTGCCTTGCCGAAGGGAAGTCTCTTGCTTCTTACTTACGGGACACTGACCTAAGGATTGCAAAATGATAGTCCACTGTCACACCTACCTGCCTTATTGCTGCCCGCTTGAGCCTATAGCTAACTGTAAGCCCAGTCCGCGTAAGGAACCTGCCAAAACATGTCCACCAAGCCAAAAAACACCAAGTGAGGCGCCATACGGGAGGGATTGAGTGAGTTGCCTAGCACGTGGTAGTTATAGGGAAAGTGACCTAGCATGTGGGCAAGAAAATGGATGGATGACTTGCTTTTTAGACTTTCTGGGTGTAAAGCAGCCGGGGGTGGACGAGAGGAAATGGACCCCACCAACTATATTGCTACGGAACCATAGAACTCTACCTCGAATCTAGACCTCGACAGAACCATAGCCCTCGAACTAAAACACACGGTCTCACTTACCGGGAACACAGGAATGGTGGTATTACTTGGAATAGAGGGATGGAATGAAGATGCGTTACATACGTTAATTCAAAATAGGTAGAGTCTTACGAGTCATACAGAGCCGAGCATTTATAGTGATCACCTGCTTTAACGACGATTGATAGTTTTGGTAAGAAGACTTGCCACCACTGCATATGTGTGCAAGAATCCTAACAACCACTATCACCATTGCAACATTGATAGTGTCTATCAAGCAAAATTTTGGAAGATGCATCTAGAGCTAAATCCCTAGAACTGCAAGCAGGAGTCCAAGAATAAGAATCTTATAAGTGTGGACATGGGGAAGGAGAGAGAAAGTACCTCAGATGTGGACGGAAAAACTCTTCCTAACAATAGTGCAGAAGGAGGTGAGCTTGAGTAGTCTCCGTCACAAAGAGGAGAAGGAGATGACGAAGTTGTTCCATATAAAGATTCAAGTCAAGCCAAGTAACAAAGCCAAGCGGAGTATCCAAGCAGCCCCGGTGGAGTATCCAAGCCCAACCGAGTAGCTGAGTATCCTATCCCAGCTATGACTGGCATCAAGTAGATTGACACCTGGATCATAGAGTACCGGCATCTAGTGAATCACCACCTGTCATCGAGTGCATCAAGACCTGTATCGACTATCGGCTATCGGCACAGACCCTCTTTCTGTCTATGATTGGCTAAGTGAGTTGGCTATGTCATCCATGTGGGGCTATGTAGGCAGCTATGCGGGGTGGCCTTTTCCCTGTGGTATGTCTGTTGGCTATGTTAGGTGCTTTCTTCTGTCAGCGATGTGAGGCTATTTCTGAATGTTGTATGAACCTCAACCAGTGAATAATCATATCTAACGCTTGTTGATTCCTTGCTTCCATACCGTCTAGGTAAGAACATTTCCCGATGGCGTTCGGTAGCGGTAGAGATCGAGGTCGAAGGCTCAGGTTTCGTAGAGTTCTAGTTCGAGGGTAGAGGTCTGGCTGCTTCCTCTTTAATGCTATAGGGCTTCTGGCTCTTCTCTCTCTCTTGCTGGTATAGTTGGATGGTAAACGCCACCTGAATTTGACTTATTTGGTGTGGGGGTCTTCGATTTACCATCTCTTGCCCCGCCGTTCGAACTCTCTATCATCTCAATACGCCACTTTCTTACTCTTTCATTTACCACCAGGTTTGCATTAGTTCATTTCTCAGCTACTCGTATTTTATCAATTCTGAAATAACGTAATTACATATATAATGAAATCTCTCTTTGTACACGATATTATTCAATCATGTTTCGAATCACACACATTTTTCTCTCCTTTCTGCTCCCTGTCTGTCTTCTTCCCATCCTATTGGGATTATTCTTGCCCAGACCAGATAAAACTGGATACTAATGTCTACCCTACCTACCCTGTCCCACTTTTTTGCCTCCAATCACATGCGGGGTACCGCCCCCTCCCTACGTGTATGTCACATCTGCGAATGGCACAGGCCAAAGAGAAGAGGAACCCGAAATCGGATACCATAACTCGGATCGGGACCCCTCCCCCTCTCCACCCCTCCACTCCGAATCGGAAACCGGAAGCCCGGAACCGGACCGACCGACAAAGCCGGACCCACCGACAAACCGGATCGACCAGACCCCCCGCGCCTGCACCGAACCCGAGACCCTACAACGACCACAACGAAAAGAACGACGAAAAGGAGAACAACAGCAGGCCAGACGGACGGGGGATAACCACCGCACCCGGGCAAGCAGGGCTGAGAGAATAGAAATGCAAAACGACCAGAGAACAATAGGGAGGGAGGAGCAGAGCATCGATAAGAGGCAGGCGGGAGCCAGCTGGAGAAGGAATGAGGAAGAAAGAGGTGAAGCCGAGGAGGCTGCAAGCCCCTCCAAATGATGCTAGGGAGAGAGAGCTGCTAGCGAGCGAAGTGGCCAAGGTCCCGGAGGGGCTTGCGCTTCCTAGTGCAAGGACCCGACAGGGGGCTCGACTGATAAGGAGAGGATGCGGAGCACGCTCGACCAACGGGCCGCCATCATGCCCCTGGCAGGGTGAGGTACGAACGCTCGACTGTTAAGGATGCGTAAGCAGGCTCGACTGTTAAGGCCGCCATCACCTTTAGGTGCTCGACCAAGAGGACCTTTAGGTGCTCGACCATAAGGACCGGAGGGGCTCGACTGTTAAGGACCCTTTAGGGGGCTCGACTGATAAGGAGAGGAGAGGGCCGCCATCGAGAGGAGAGGGCCCTCACCATATGAATAGTGAGTGACCCCTCACCATCGGAATAGTGAGTGGCTCCGCCCCTAAGAAGTAAGGGCCCTTTTTTTGACTTATTTGAGAGGGGCCACCCAATAAGTCAAATTAATTTATTGCTTGCTTGACGTTAGGAAAGCAAGGTCCCGAAGGGGCTTGCGCTTCCTAGTGCAAGGAATGACGCCCAGAGCGAGTGAAGAGAAGGCAGACGAATCACCCCCAAGTAGGACATTAAGTCATTATGTTTTCGTCCCACTTGCTTCAACCAAGTTACGTAGCTTGATCCTCCCTCGGGTCGGTGGGGAGTTCGCGTCCAAGTCAAATCCAAAACATGAAAGAGTCATTATGTATGGACTAAGCTTACCTCATTGATTCCTTATGCCTGACCTAACAACATTATGCAGTTCATCATGTACGCTAATAAAGAGAGTTTTATCATGTATGGACTAGCATATGATTTCCTCTTTTCACCACTAGATGAGATATAACCACTAGACGAGAGCTATTCTCAGATATGATATGATTAGATTATATAGTCAGATATGAGGAGCAGGGTTGGTTTATTCATCGAAGCCTCAGATCAAGTATGATGACTAGCGAGAGAAAACCCTAATATCCAGTATGATCACTACAAAGAATCTATTCACTCTTTTGAGCCATGATCAGTCGAAGGGTGTGACATATATAACAATGTAAGTAAGTAGCTTATTTCACGATGCAGGGTCGATGATTTGATGTTATGAATCCCACGTTGAACTATGAAATCCGGAACTACCAAAAAGATATTATTTTCTTATAGCTTGTACAGGGTTTAGAGTTTGATGGACTATGAAATGATGGGCTGCCTATGAAAGACTTATAGACTTCCTATTAAACCAAGAAGCTATAGGTTCTATTTCTTGGATACGCGGTATATGAAATACTATGGCTATTAGTTCTATTTCTTGTATGGACGGTCTATGAAACTTACTATGAGAGACTGCCTGCCAGAGACCCATTGATGTTATTACTTGTCTTTGCCCAATGAATGAATGACCATAGACCATAGAATAGATTTTCTTCCTGAATGACTTATTTGGTGTGGGGTCCTACCTCAGGAAAGCGCTTCGCTGCTGTATGGGTATTTGTTAGCGTTATTACGTATATAATAGTGTAATTGGGGAAATACCGGATATCCAGAACAATACCTGCTGGCGCCGGGGTTAGGCAAGAACATACCTAGATGGGAACATCCCGAATCTAGACCTTTTGGGAAGATCGGCTTCCTCTTTTTCTTGGACAAACAAGTGGAGATGCCTCGCAGAGCCTTCGGATAACATCTCTGATCCTTAAGACTGTTAATAGAGGTATAGATATTATTTACTACAATTTATTCTCTATTTCTCCCTTTTGATTTCATGGGTAAGTGGGCACGTCCCGCAGGGCACCCTCGGAGAGCACCTTATTATAGGCAAGCGGGGACAACACCTATGGTGCCGGCTATGCTTCTTTGTCGATAGGTGGGGAAGGCGAGGTGATACCGTTAACCAGCTATCGAGGGATATAGGTGTGGGAAGGCAGAGAAAGAGGTAGTAAGGCTGGCGTTCCACGCACGATCTCTGTGGCTGGCTTTCCTCCTGCCATACTGAAGTGTTATAATAGTTTCTTCTCCGCTGCTCCGTTCCCCCTCTCCATCATTCACGGAGGAACTCTCAATCCTCCGCTGGCGAAATCAAACTAACGCGGTAAGGTCACTAAAGCAGTGAATGGCAGGGCGACGACTCATCAATATTCCCGAAGGGCCATATGATATCTACTCATTTCCTCTCTCTAAGGGCAGGGCACGCAGTAAAGGCAGGACACTAACAATGCAGTAAAGACGGTACGCACCTCCATTCTATGATTGATCCATGAATAAGGGCTTGCCTTCTGACTTGAAACGAGGTGTTTCACGAACGTAAAGTTAGGGTTCTCTCCTTTCTTGGAAGCATCCCGGATCGAGACGCGAAGTCCATCTCCCGAATTTTGATATCTTCGAAAAGATCTCTGCCTCATGGGGAAAGCAAAGCGAGGTGTATTTGGTTAGGTAGGGACTCCAACCTATCGAAAGCTCCCAGGCTTCCTTCCCGAACTTCAGACGCTTTACACCACGAGCGTTGTAACCACGGCGGGCTCAATACCGCGGCGCTCTCCCTCCCTCTGCATGAGAGAGGAAAAACGATTTCAACATTGAAGGTCCGGAGGGTCTTGCGCTTCCGAGTGCAAGGACCCGACAGGGGGCTCGACTGAATGGTCGAGTACCTAAAGGTCCTATGGTCGAGCACCTAAAGGTCCTTATGGTCGAGCACCTAAAGGTGATGGCGGCCTTATCAGTCGAGTCACTAACGTACCTGGGCATGGTGGTAGTTAGTTATATATGAGCATGTAGTAGTTTAGGTTCAGTATGGCGTAATGACATATATAATGATAGTGATTTCCTAGCTAGAGAGAGAGAGAGAAAGACCAGTCATTGTTATATATGAGCATGTGGTAGTTGCGGTAGAGATAGAGATGTGCACCTCGGCGAGATGGCGTAATGACATATATAATTCATTCATGCATAATGACATATCTCGAATGACATAATTACGTATATAATGAATGACTGGAATCACTGGTCGAAATGAACCAAGGACCCGACAGGGGGCTCGACTGATAAGGAGAGGAACTTTAGTTGCTCGACCACCGGGAGAGGTCCCGGAGGGGCTTGCGCTTCCTCTCCCTCTCCCTCTCCTTATCAGTCGAGCCCCTGACGGACCTTATGGTCGAGTACCTAAAGGTCCTAATGGTCGAGCCCCCTCTCCTCTCCTTATCAGTCGAGCCCCCTAAAGGGTCTTCTCCCTTATGGTCGAGCCTGCTTACGCATCCTTATTAGTCGAGTGTGCTAACGCACCCTAAAGGGTCCTAGTGCAAGGAGACACGAACTAATCTTTCTTCTCCCCGTACGGATGGTTGAGCCTTAAAGCGTAATGACATCTATAATATATGCATTGTCTGCTAAACCATAATGACATATATAATGAATGAATACATAATGACATATGCCCATAGCAGCATTTTCTGCTAAAGCGTAATGACATATGCCCATAGCAGCATTGCTATCCACACCATTTAGGAATAGCC
This sequence comes from Pinus tabuliformis, assembly GCA_031772625.1. Lineage (NCBI taxonomy): Eukaryota > Viridiplantae > Streptophyta > Pinopsida > Pinales > Pinaceae > Pinus > Pinus tabuliformis. The sequence continues at coordinate 1,779,893,357 of CM062816.1, read as the reverse complement.
AAAAGCGAACGCCGGCACGAAGATCTGAGATGTCTTCCCGGGCGGGCATCATTGTCAGACGGGAAACACACCCGATCCCATACCGACCTCGATATGTGAAATCGTCTTACGCCATATGTACTGATCTTTCTCGGGAGACATGGTCAAAGCCCGCTCTGAGATCTGAAACTCAAAGGATGCGTAAGCAGGCTCGACTGATAAGGAGAGGTCCAGCAGGGCTCGACTGTTAAGGATGCGTAAGCAGGCTCGACTGTTAAGGAGAGGACCTTTAGGTACTCGACTGTTAAGGACCCTTTAGGGTGCGTTAGCACACTCGACTAATAAGGATGCGTAAGCAGGCTCGACCATAAGGGAGAGGACCCTTTAGGGGGCTCGACTGATAAGGAGAGGAGAGGGGGCTTGACTGATAAGGAGAGGAGAGGGAGAGGAGAGGGGGCTCGACTGATAAGGAGAGGAGAGGAGAGGAGGCGGAGGTTTTCTTCCTTGATGCTTCCCTCTCAAATAAGTCACTAAGGTCGGAATGAGTGAGCGACCGATGGCGGCCTTGACAGTCGAGCCGATGGCGGCTAGTCGAGTGTTCGTACCTCACCCATTTCGATTGAGAGAGCGTGAATGCATATATTATATATGTTATTATGCCATGAATGATAGATCGATTTCTTCCCCTCAATTCAAAAGGCTGGTCGATGAACCAAGGTCCCGGAGGGGCTTGCGCTTCCTCTCGATGGCGGCCCTCTCCTCTCCCTATGGTCGAGTACCTAAAGGTTCAATTTACTTATTGGGTGGGGGGGCTATGGTCGAGCCTGCTTACGCATCCTTAACAGTCGAGTACCTAAAGGAGAGGACCTTTAGGTGCTCGACCATAAGGGAGAGGGAGAGGCTTGACGAAATCACTCGAAGCTGGTCGATATCTAGGGCTGGAAAGAGAGTCATGCTGAATGCGGATATATAGCGCCGGAGGGTACATCTATAGCTAATTGATAGGAATGATTAGATATCGAATGATTAGATAGTGACCGAAGGAAGGCCGATGAGAAGGCCATATCATCCGTATCTATATCCGTCCGTATCCGTATCTATAGGCAATAAAAGAGAAGGTCCGGAGGGTCTTGCGCTTCCGAGTGCAAGGACCCGACAGGGGGGCTCGACTGATAAGGAGAGGAATAATTCTCACCGAAGGCGCGGGTATTAGTTCTTTAGTGACCGAAGGAAGGCCCATGAGATATCTATTCGTTTCTTTATTCATGGGTGGCCGGCCTGGCCCGGTAAGGGAGACCCGCAGCTATAGATCACTCCAATCCCCCTCGGTAACTACCAACAGATCATTTTCCGGGCCTATCAGGTAGGTAAGGTAGTCTGTACCCGCAGCTCTATAGACCAATCCCTTCGGTAACTACCACAAATCTGATTTGAGATCATCACCTAAGAAGTAAGGAAAGAGACAGAAAGTCTTATTTACGATATTTCATCCGAAACAAAAGAGCTCTGTCTGTAAGGAATGGAATGGTGGCCTTATTTCTTATTAGCGTACGATACTTCTTCTACCTATGATCTTGATTATTAGCGTCACTTAACTTCACTTATTTCCTTGGACCTCTATGAATTACCTTCTTGATAAATAAGCTCCGTAAGGTTAAGAGCGGCGGTTCTCTAAAGTGATTTCTTGAGTCAATATCAATTAGCTAAGGCTCTTTACTTTATTGATCTTTATTAGAGACCATCAAAAGGGTTAAGGGGTTGGGTTCTATTTCACGAGTCTTTATGAGATACTATTCTCTTTATTAGATACCCTAAGGTTAGATACCTTAACGAGACCATAAGGAAGGCTTTCTCTTGAGTTTTCTACCTTCTTTCATTTCAGGATCCAGGTAGTCTCCTGGGGCATCATGTCCGATTGAGGGAATAAAGAAAGGCTAGCCTGTACGAAGGCCTGCCTAGCCTGCCCAGCCTGGTGGACGAAGGCCCTGTTCTTTCTGGCAGCATCCCTTGTATGCTAAGGGTAGATTGCTACTTTAAGGCGCTTATCTGTCTTCCGTTATATTAGAAAACCCATACGATAGAGTGAAGTCTATTTCTTTGAAGCACTCACTTATCCCTTGGATTTACCGATCCACTCGTATCAGGTAAGGGTTCAAGAGCTAATGGTTCAGGTGCAAATGGTTTTGACAGGTTTCCTGCTTCCAGCTTGCATACCAAGAAGAAGTACGAGGGATGATTATCAGCCCAAGAACAAGAAGTACGAGGTTGACCAGCCCAACGCAACAAGTAGCGTACAGAGGTTTAGGTCCAAGTGATTCTACCTAAACTACTAGCTTGGCCTGATTGGAACTACTTGCTTGGGTTCGGTCACTTGGATGAGAAGTACTTGCTTTGCTTGTAAGGAGGTCGGGGGTCACGGGTTATATCCCACCCAAGAGTATAAGGAGGTAGGAGGTCAAGGGAACTCCCTTTAGCGGGAGAAGCTTCCTTCATCTATTTCATGCCAGCCTTGGGTTAGGTGAGAAGGGGTAATGTTACAGTGAAATCTACTTGCTTGCTACTTGCTTGAGGTGAGAGTACAGCTATTAAGCAGCGCAGCATGCTAGCGTGAAGGTTGACAAGCCCGGATACTCGCTTTGGAGGGATTACTTACAGGGCTTACCGGAACAAGTAGCCATTGCTTTCTTCCTGGAATAGTATTATCCCTTTCAATTGGCTAGATTCTTTTAAGGAGATATTTCCATAGAAGGATAGATTCTTCCAAGGAGATATTTCCTCCATAGAAGGAAGCCGATTCTCTGAGAGAAGAAGGAAGTGGATTCTCCCGATTCGCCGCACCTTATTCTCAGGACCCGAAGCAGCTAGGGTAAGGACCAAACTAGCTAAAGGGCAAGAAGGTAAGGCCTGAACAAGCTAGGCTCAGGGCCAAAAGCTAAAGGGGTTAGGCGGAAACACACTATGGAAGCGAACACACATTGGTCGGGACCGTTGGGAAAACGGATAGTGAATCAGTGATCCAATTAGTAATGCCGAAGCCAGACCTAGCTGACCACACCTGGGGTAGGCGGTCACACACCATGTAGGCAAGAACACACATTGGTTGGGAACCCGCCAGGCCACACTCGGGCTAAGCGAACACACCATGTAGGCGAACATACCGAATCAAGATCTGCCGGCTAACACACGGGCTAGGCGAAGAAACCAAGTTTCGAACACACCGGGGCAAGACCTGCCAGACTAGACCCCGAATCCTCCTGACATTCATGAACACACATTGGTCGTGACCTGCCCGCCCCGACTCGGGTCATTAGTCATTCTACCAGTAACACACCGAATCAAGACCTTTGGTCCACACCCGGATCACTTATCTGACTAGTTTATTGAGGAGAGACTTATTTGTTTATTCGCCTTGGTTAGTCTGCGATATGACTGTAGGGCTAGGTCGGGTTTATGGTTCGTTATGTGGGTTACTGGTCCGTCGGCAAGTCATGAGGCAAGGTTACTGTTCCGTCGACAAGTCATGGGGTACGGCGACTCGTACGTCGGTAAGTCATAAGACAAGGTGACTCGCTTACTCGACGAGGAGATCTAGTTGGTCGCGTACTCGTATAGTTGGTTGCTTACTCGTATAGAGCGCCAACTGTATCGTTTCACTAGGGGGAGTACACTAACGCCAACTGCCCTTATTCAATCAATCTATCCCCAATTCTATCCCCTGCCTTCCTTGATTGCTTATTGGGTGGGGGCATATGAATGAGTGAGTGACCCCTAAGTCATATGGGGCCCTCGTTTTTTTCCATTGAATTGCCTTGATGATATGGGATATTTTTCTGTGTTTTGAGCCATGTGTTCTTGGTCTTTTTATGAGCTCATTGCCCTGTTAGTTGACTTTCTTGTTGTAATATGTGTTATTAGACGATGCATGATGGTTGAATAGAGAGAGTTTATAGATTGGTTCATCGGTGTTGCATGCTTGGTTTCTGTTTCAATATATATCTCGTATATAGAGCAGCTCCTATATATAGATTGATAGTAGAAAAAGAGATCTCTGTTGGTTTTCCTAGCTAATTACCCTTTTTTTCATTGATTTGCTTGATCGATGTATTATGAGATAGACCTTTGTGAATCGTTATGATAAGGTAATCTTCACACATTCAAGAGGTTAGAACAACTCTCAGTCACCAATCCAAAAGTGAAGATGAAATAGAAACCAGCTGTTGGGCAATCATCAGGGCCTACTCTGCCAACAAACAGGGGACTGGACCCAACAGCTCACCTAACACAATAGGTCCACCCACCTAACTCCACAACTACTCCTATCGCTAACCATACCAGTTATCATATCACATTACATACGTCGATATACCGTGTTTCTTTATTTGATTGCTGGATTGATTCGATTTATTGGATTGATTGGATTGATTTATATACCCCATGTTGCCACGATACGCGAGAGATATATGATGTTACCCCGGGTTTCCCCCATATGAGATATTGAGGGAGCCCAATTTGTTATCATACAAGATATTGATTGAGTTCCACGGATTGATAACTGATTCTTCTGCTGCTGTTGACCGGTATGAGCGGCCTGGGGAGATGATGTAGTCTCCGGCGTGAGGTGTTAGCACCCATTACCCCAACTACAACACCCATTGCGTACAAGGTGCCACCAGACGAGAGAGAAGGCCCCCCCTGGAATACCCCCTTCAACACATACCCGTCGTGAAAACTTCACCACAGACCCAGCAGAAAGAAGAAGTTGATAAAAGCTGTTCCATACGTAATATCCATCCATATGTGAAACCAAGTTACCAACAGACAAGTGAGATGTTACCCTTCAATGGCCGATAAGATATGTCCCCCATGTTACCAACAGATGAGAGAAGGAAGGATAGACATAACCTTACCTTGAAAGTAATACAAGCTTTAATGCTTACAAAACAACCCTTCCCTTGACCTTATGAATTCTGGTACCACATATAACCTTCTGGGTACCACATATATATAACCTATTTGCTGAGCCTTGATGATACGATTATTCATCCATTTGAACCCACTGGCTAGGAATAGACTTCTCTTTATAATGCCTTAACCTCATCGTTATCCACCTGACCTATACCACTTCTTGAATTAATCCCTTACTTAGTTGGTACTGACTGCTATATACTCTTCTCTTGTAGGAACGGGATCAACCAACCTTATCTTGACTTTAGTACTCCCTTCACCCTAGAATATGGATGGAGTGCTGCCCAACCCTCCCATTGCTGAAGCCAGGAACACCTTCGTACGGGAAACACTACCCCTATCTTGGTTCCACACAACCTCTCAGTAGGGTAGGCATATATGAACCCTTTACTTACGAACATCCACCAGATACTTTATTTACCACTCCCTTCAACCAACCAGTTATTAAGTGCCGCCTGCCCTTACCCAACCACACTTACCTTCAACCAGGAAGGATTAGAAGAGGGGCCCTTCCCTTGCTTTACCAACCCACACCTGCAAGAGCTAGACATGTTAGCCCTAGACCACGAACTTCATGAAGCGCTTAGGAGGGACAGCTATTTCTTTCTCCGGGCAGGATGGGATTGAATGGAAGGAAGGGCTTCTTGAGTGGGTGAGCATTTATACCACCATTCCCTATTACCTTTCTATGCCTCCTTTATGAATGTTTGTGCGCGACCTGCTGCTAACAATAACCAACAACCTGTCATCTTAACCACCCTTGATATACCGGCTCACTTACCTTCACTTATAGATTGTACGGGCTTCGAAAAAAAACCACTTACTCCTAAATGGGTAAGTTTCTGAAAGCATGAAACCTTGTCCAACAGTAAGGGTCTGTATGTCTATCTTCTCCTCACATGAGGGTACAGGTAGAGTCTGTCTGTCCTCTCCTCACATGGGATGTCTAGTTTCAAACCGTAAGGGTACGGGTATGTCTAACCTAAACCTTCCTTCAGGATATATGTTGAAACCTTGTTGGAACTGTAATTCGATCAAAACTATGGGTTCTAACCGGATGGGGACGGGTCTGTCTCTCGGAACATTCGATGGCTATAATCGAACAGTAAGGATACGGGTATGTCTAACCTAAACCTAGTCGTAACTGTAGAAGCCTAATCAGTCCCGTTTGGCCACTGCTTTCCTTACCGGCAAGCCAATCCGTAAGACTTTGAAGTAAATCCTCTCCTCTCCTCTCCCTTATGGTCGAGCACCCTAAAGGGTCCTTATCAGTCGAGCCCCCTAAAGGGTCCTTATCAGTCGAGCCTGCTTACGCATCCTTATAAATAAAAGCCTATCCTGTAGGGCATTGTTTGGTGGGAACGCTTTTCTTTTCTTGTAGATGTTAGTAGTGGATGTAACGTCGGGTATGCAGGTGAACATATGAATGGGTGAACAGGTAGTGAATCTTGTACCTTTATGGGGAGAACTCTTCTATATTAGCCCTCTAAGGGTACGTGCTATTGGCAGAAGGATCAGTTGGAACGCCCTACCCCAGAAGATGTTCTCCATGCAAGTGAATCAATTGAAAAGTCCGATAGGTTTCTTGACCAGGCCACCTTTGATTAGTGAATTTTATATGCCCCAACCTAGTGTTTCAGCCGGGAATCGTGGGACCAGCACTATTGAGCTTTTCGGGACGGGTTTCCAGATACTTCTTATGAATGAAGACAGCATTCCTAGGAAGACCTTTACCATGCCTACTTACCTTATACTTTTCACTGTTCTCTACCAACTGGGCACCCACCTTGCTTTTTACCGCCCTTCTCTACTTGCGTGATTGGACTTGTGGGTCACTTAGAACCTTTACAATAAATCCCTTCACTTAGCTGTTTACTTTGCCTTTACTGAACTGTTACCAACTACTCTCTTGTTCTATTTACCTCACTCTACTTAGTGGATGGAGGGAGTGAGCGCTGTATGTCCTTGCTTCAGGCAATAATCTTAGTGGTTGGGGTGGGTACAACAATATTCTCTCTTGTTGGGTCGAGCGAGCTGACTTAACCCGGCCAAAGACAATTTATGAATGAAGATAGCCAGCCTGCATTGCTAGGATATGCCTACTTGCTCTCATGTTACTGCTACCAACTACCTGTTACATTGATACAACTATCCTGACTGCCTGCCTCACTTAAACTACTTATTTGTAATGCCCCAAACTTATGGATGGCATTGGATGATCGGATCGAATCAGATCGGATGGATGGGATGGGGTAATGTGGGGTTGGAAACGGATAGATACACCTGCCTGGCCATATGAGGGATATTTCTGTGTGGGGGCGCGGTGGGAAAGAGAAACGGGACCTGATACCTGCTGATAAGAGAAGGGTTAATAGCAGCAGTACCTACCTCCTAAGCGCTTCATTCATCATCAAGTGGTATAGGGACAACAGGCTAGGTCTATAGGTGGTTAACTATAAGGTGGGTAGGTTGTATGATAACACTAAAGCAAAGGCACGGAGTGGGTAAAGGGTGAATGAATAGGATGCCTCCCCTTTTTCATTTGATTCTTTATCCCCCACCCTTTCACCGAACCTTTCACCGAACCTTTAGCCTTTAGTTAAAAGCCTGTAACCAAGGGACTTAGCCCCTTTCACTTTTCACCTTTAGCCTCACCAGAAGCCTTCATCACCAGACTCACCAAGTTCAACAGAAGGAAAGGAAGGTCCGGAGGGTCTTGCGCTTCCGAGTGCAAGGAATAAGCCATCAGCCTGTAACCTTTAGCCTAGAACCTTGAAACAGAGGATGGAAGCAACTTTCACCTGTAACCACACCCTGGAACCTTTTGCTTTCACCTTTTGCCATCAGCCAAGCGAGGAGTTAGTGATTCATTTCTTTATTGAGATAGCCCACATCACCACTGGCCAAGAGGAGAAAGTTCCCATCAACGCATACCCTAGAGGAGAAGAAGGACCCATGGCCGAGAGGAAAAGATAAGATATGGTACCCACCATAAAAGAGTGAAACAAGCTGTTACCTTACTAATATCTATATGGTTTCCCAAATAGCCAATGGATTCTATATTTATTAGTAACTGAAAGCCTAGGTTGCACAGAGCGGGAGTGGCAGGAGGGCTAGTCCAATCATTCAAACCGGGCTGGGAGAAAGAGTGGGGCTTCACGAACTAATCCGACGTTGCTTTGCGAGAAAAGAAAGAGCACCGATGCTTGATTGAGAGATTGATAGCCCACATCTTACAAGATAGGCGCTCCCACCGGAAACAGGCAACCATCTTACTAATGCCACATCCACACCAAACACGAAAAGTACGGGATGGGAAGGTACTACGCGGGACGGGAAGGGAAGGAACGGTGCAACGGGAAAGATAGATACAACGGGTGGAAGGAAGGAGTACACAATGAGTGAATCGAAGGTCGAAGACACGGCTTGCGCCAACATACAGAGCTTAGTTGGGTTAAGCTGCTTGCCCGGATCAATATTGATTGATGGCCAACATCTACCGATAGGGGGGGTCCAACGGCCCATATTACTTAGGGGTGAATGACGGCATCTCCCGAGAGGGGTGGTCCAATATATGCTATACATGGAGGTGCTACAATGAGGTGAGTGAGACCATCCCATTCCAAGTTGACAACAGACGGGAGAGATTGAACCATATTCTTACCATATAAGCTTATTGCTTGAGTTCCCTAACGATTGAATCTTTTCCTATTCTTGAGCAAGCGCTTTGCGCATCCCGATGCGGACAAACCACTACGTACCTTTGAGTCACACCGGCCGTGTGATCACATTTTCCAGAAGTCCGCCCTAAGTGTCAGTCCTAAGTGATTGATCCATAGTTTCAGTTCTTCGTGATCGAGGGTAAGAAATAGAAATAAGGTTCTCACAGCTTTCTTTCATACCATTGATTTTGAGAGGGGATTCTCTTCGGAACCGGTATGCGAAATCAACAACATCGAGACAAGCCATAATTATGGCCGCTCAGGATGATAGAGTTGGAATAGGAGCTGTCAGCGGGCTGCACGAGTCATAAAGTGATTCCTTAATCATAGATCTTCATAATGTATTTCGAGATAGCTTGTGTCTATATCCCTCTTTACAGACCGTGCGTGTATCCAGTGTTACTTATGGTCAGGCAGGGCCTTAGTGAAGTTCTCGTTTCATGCTTGCTACTCCGGCTTGAGTGTGAGCGATAAGTAGTTTTCCTCCCAGGAGGGCTGACTCAGTTGGAAAGGAATCGTTTTGCTAGGGGTGGCAGGATGGGAATTTCAGAAAGAAAAGGCGGGGCATGTCAAGATGATAGAGAATAAGAACGGGGCCTATCAAGTTATTCTACATGTGAACCTGGTCCATCAATATGGGAAATGAACTAATGAAAGGTGGCCTAACCTGGGTTATGATAGTTCTAAGCTTACCCCTACCCTACTTGCCCTCTCACATAAGGCAAGGCGGGCAAGGGAGTATTGGATATCCTGACCTGTGTGATAAATATTACCTTTCTTGCCTCTAAAATAGATAAGGGGCCTCAGGTAAGGACCTCACCAACTGGATATAAAGTAATAACCTTTCTTGCTTGCTTGTTGGTCTTACTAAGATCACACGTTCCTTATTTATCGCATTCAATAGCTGTCTGGTCTAGCGGGGGCACTGCGGGACTGAATAATGAATTCATCGAGGCTTTTCAAGAGACCTGTTCTATTTGAAAGGTCAGTAACCTCAGAAATGCAACGAGCGATGGCGGCCCGGTGGTTCTTCAAGTTCCTCTCCTGTTAGTCGAGCGATGGCGGCCTTTTAGTTCTCAAGTTCCTCTCCTCTCCTCTCGATGGCGGCCCTTATGGTCGAGTACCTAAAGGTCCTAATGGTCGAGCCCCCTAAAGGGTGCGTTAGCACACTCGACTGTCAAGGACCCTTTAGGGGGCTCGACTGATAAGGAGAGGAGAGGGACAGAGTCACTCACTATTCATATGGTGAGGGTCCTCTCCTCTCCCTCTCCTCTCCCTTATGGTCGAGTACCTAAAGGTCCTTAACAGTCGAGCACCTAAAGGTCCTCTCCTTAACAGTCGAGCCTGCTTACACATCCTCTCCCTCTTGGTCGAGCACCTAAAGGTCCTCTCCTTAACAGTCGAGCCTGCTTACGCATCCTTATGGTCGAGTACCTAAAGGTTCAATTTACTTATTGGGTGGGGGGGCTATGGTCGAGCCTGCTTACGCATCCTTAACAGTCGAGCCTGCTTACGCATCCTTATCAGTCGAGCCCCCTGTCGGGTCCTTGCCCGGTGCGGGACAAGTAAGAAATTCCTCTCCCGTTGGTCGAGCCCCCTCCGGGTCCTCTCCTGGTGGTCGAGCAACTAAAGTTCCTCTCCCGTTGGTCGAGCCCCCTATCGGGTCCTTGCTTTCCAATGAGATTAGGATCCAAAGGTTCAAGGGTATGGGTGTCTTAGTTAGGCCAAGCTTGGCGGAGGTTTTTCAAGATTCCCCTCCCATTCTTGCCATTTTAGGAGGGCGGAGGTTTTGGATGCGTAAGCAGGCTCGACTGATAAGGAGAGGAGAGGACCCTCACCATATGAATAGTGAGTGACTCCGTCCCTTTAGGGTGCTCGACCATAAGGGAGAGGAGAGGAGAGGACCTTTAGGGGGCTCGACCATTAGGGAGAGGAGAGGAGAGGAGGCGGAGGTTTTCTTCCTTGGCATGGTGGTAGTTAGTTATATATGAGCATGTAGTAGTTTAGGTTCAGTATGGCGTAATGACATATATAATGAGAGTGATTTCCTAGCTAGAGAGAGAGAAGAAAGACCAGTCTATGAGCATGTGGTAGTTGCGGCTTCATAAAATAGAGAAGTGGATCCAGTGGGAGTGGTGGACCTGTCTCCATCTCCGTCCTCCGTCTCATCTCCGTCCTCCGTACAGGATTTATCCCTTACCGGATAAAGGGATAGGGGAGTGCGCGCTACACCATACCATAAATAATAGAAGTAGGATGCAGATCCAAGTACGAGCATTCGCCTGTTTCGACACATCGATCGGTCTGATTCCGTTCATGGGCTCCACTCACTCCCATGATCGTCGATGATAAAACCACTTCTGTAAGATAAATACAATACTTATAGGGGGCCAGGCTACCTGGTGTCTAAGAACTTGAAGCCGCGAGACAGTGGATCGTTCTGAGCCAACTCTCTATTTAACCTGGCACCTGAAGCAAATATAGTGGATAGGTAAAGCCTCCTACGAGTACATTTCATTCCGGGCCTACACGCGAGTAACGGGGCCGTTCCATTTCAGAATCCTTGATGAGAGAGTGCTTTCACGCCTCAAAGTGCACACAGCAGGAGGCCCCTAGGGGAGAACCCTAGATATCGTCCCTTGGGTATGCCCCTGGACCAATCATAAGTGAGATCAAACAGCCACAAGGCTGCCCCGTTAGATGATAATGGAGTAGAATCCATTCTATCTTCATTGATACACATTCCGCGGATGGTGTGCTTACTTCACCGTTAGTCAGTCAGGGAACTCAAGCCCACCATGAAACGCAGAACCACGGGGAAACAGCGTTGAACCACTTTATTTCCAAAGTGTTTTTCCAATTAACCTTTCTGTTGGGGGCTGAGACTTTACCACGGTCAAGTCGCGGGCGGGGGCGCATAAATAAGGTCTGACACTTACTTCAGTGGGCTCGCTTCGCTAGGTCCCACTATGAACTATTCGATCAGTGATTTCGTCGATCAAATCCATTGTAAGATAGCCTTGCTGGCTGTGAGAGTAGGTAGGGAGGTTATAGCAAGCAGGTAAGTTATAGCAAGCAGGTAGGTAAGTGATAGCAATGCAAGCTCCCAGGTGTCTTAGCAAGGCAGGATGCATGCATGCTTGGTGTATCGGGCGGGGTTGGTCTGCTTTAGCTCTTCGGTCCAGTCCAGCCAGGGTTGGTCTGCTGAGTTTCGTAGGGTGTAAACGCGGGTTTCTTTACAACGCGGACTGCGATCACTATCTCCAGCAAGCTCTACGCTCCAGCAGTCACTATCTCGCCCCATGCTCCTCCAGTGGGAACTCTCTTTCTATCTCCAGCGCACTCCAGCAAGTTCCGTTCTTTCACGTTAGCGCTCCAGACTTATATTTCGCGTTAGCAGTGCAGACTTCCCGGGCACGATTGCATGCAGGTTTTAGTAAGCATGATGGGTAGGGGCTATGGACTTCTGCACAGCATTCAGGGTTTAGTGAGCATGATGGGGATAGTAGGATATGCACCTCCCACCACCATTCTTGGCTGGCTGTTCTAGTCGGCAGGGAAAACAACAATGCTGGCTGTGAGAGTAGGTAGGGAACTTAATCAAAGTGAAAGGGTAGTTCATTCAAGCATTTCCTATCTATTCGCCCACCCAGAACCTCAAAGTGGGAAGGGCCACAGATATTGCTGCTCTGCGAAGGCAGAATGACATATCTCGTATGGCACTGACCGGCGGCTATCGATGATCTCCCGACAATGACTGTTTCCCGCCCAGTCGAGTAACCAAGCTGAGAAGTCCAACCGATGGTGAGGGATTTATTACTCACCTTCCCAAAGAGGTGAGGGACTCGGCCGAGGTTACGAGGGAGAGGAGGGCGTTAAGCCCGTCTCGACCAAAGTAGGTCTTCCTTGCTCGCATTAAGCGGGCATTGTATTTCTAATAATGATTACTTAAGAATAACTACAAGCATTAAGTCTGATAGTCGTCTCCCTTCTTCCTTGCCGAGGGCTTTCTTTATAAGCTTGCTTACTTTCTCTGCTGTTGGATTCGTAAGGTAGGTCTCCCCAGCTTACTCGCTTGCATGCTTATGGATCGGGAGCTCACTCTACCGGTAGGGATAGGGACAATAAGAAAGACTACTAACTCGAGGAAGCTACTGAGCTCAGTGGATCGGTCGCTAAAGCTTTCTTACCTACCGGACTACTATCACTTAGAGCTAGCCCTTACTGACTACTATCATGAATTAACTATATGTCTTCCGCAACAAGTTACCCTTTGAAGCTGTCTGTATTTATATATATGCACATAGTATTTAGAACTCTTAAGCTTGCCTGCCTTACCTTACTGTATTGCTATTGCTTTTATTCTTATCCCTTTTCTCGAGCTACTTCGTTCTTTGGTTTCACTAGCTGGACGAGGGGCTTTGGTCTTGCTGCAATAAATTACCCTCGCATTCATCTGGCTGCATTAGCTGAGTAGAGTCCCTCCATTGCTTTGGCTAGTTAATAAATAAATAAATAATCGTAATAGCTCCCCTGCTCGCTCTCCTGCTTTATTGATAATAACTCCATTGCTTAGGGGGTATGGTTTCTAAAGATGAAGACTTTATAATCAGAGTCACTGCCTGGCTTATCGCTCCCTGGCCTGGCTTAAGTTACGGGGGCAGCTGGGATTGGTTCAGACAACAGCTGCCAATAGGTCTGACTCTCTTCTCTGGTCTCCCTCAGACTAGTTCAGGAATAAAGTATGGATTGCATTGCATACAGGAGGTATGCTTTTCTTCCTTGCTTAGAGCTACTTGCGTACTGGATTTGTGAACAACTAGCGTGAGGTGCTGTGCTGTGGTCGATCGATCCTAGGAACAAAGGCATATTCTACCTATGTGTCTGGCTAGCCTTAAAGCGTCCTGGTATCCCTTGCTCTTGCTTAGGGCATTCTGTATATACATCATTACGGGATAATCAGTACTCTATATAAGTGCTTCTGGCTTTGCCGAACAAGTTCCCCTCACTCTGATAAGCGGCTTGGCTTCATGCTGGTATGCTTGTCTTCCTTGCCTGCTCGCTTCCTTCTTCTAGCAGTCTCCCTTGCTTGAAGGAATACAACAGGAGAGCTTGCTCGAATTCATTCAATAAGCCAACGGGACTAATCCAATGGGGAATCAAGGGGAATAATCCACGTGAAATCCATATTCCGTGAAATCCATAAACGAGAGATCAACATAGAGATCAACATATTGTGGTGTGGAGATCAGGAAAACCTGCTCAATACAATACCTTTCTCAATTGTCAAAACCTCATTTTGCTTTTTATGGGAAAACCACCACAACATCGGGGCACATAAATGGATTTGATTCTTACTGAACACTATGCCCTTTTTTTCATGTCATTTACCTAGGGGCAGCAGGATGCTGTCGATTGCTTTGAGGTTGAAGGAAGGGAAGGAGGAAGAGGGGCCACCCCACATAGCCAACAGATTCGGATCAGGTGCCAAGTTCGCTTGGAACTTTCCTGAATCAGACATTCATCGGAGCGTAGTGACACCCACCCACCATGCCCAGTTCGATACGTGTGAACTGTTCTCGATACACCGTTTGAAGAGTTGATTGCTTGCTTTCTTGCACTTTCGGGGCAACGGACGGAAGCCACACAAGATAGGCGTTGGATAGAGGACAGCCTCACCACTGGCCGAGAGGAAGGATAGGGCCACGATACCCCACTAACCTTCACCACTCAATGCTGGTACTTGATGCCAGGAGTCAATGTATTCTCTTAAGGCTTCTTGCCGTGGACTACAGCTTAAGGCATGGGGAAAACTAATCAATATGGATTTGATTATTGAGTAAGAATTCCATTTCATGAGGTTTCTCTAAGCCGGGATGCCGTCATTAAGACATTGTACATGTTTGTCACTATACGACGTTGCATCTCTACGACCGGAGGGGCTCATACGAGGTTATGAGTGTGAGGTTTCACTTTGCCATTTTAAAGAGGTAGGTGATCCTTAGCACCCACCCATATACTAATTAGCATATCCTAATGAGCATATACACTTTTCCACCCTGACCAGCCTCTCCTCTTTAGCCAACCAAGTCCACCAAGGCACCAACAAATAGAGACCAGACACCTCAGGGATAAGGGACTATAGAGCTATTCAGAGAGGGGAGGTTGTTGAGCCAAGTTCCCACCAGCAAATGGAGATAGTGAGGTTCACCCAACCCAACCAAGTAGGCACGGATAGAATACGGAATCTTCTGCTGATGCTGCCGTATAGGAGAGGCCAGAGGGAGGAGTATAGTCCCCAGAAGAATATGGTCGAGCCTGCTTACGCATTCTTATCAGTTACTACTTGGCTACGGAGCTTGAAACCTTGGGAGTGGATCCAGTCGGTTAAGCGCGAAGCCCTCTCGATGGCGGCCCTCTCCTCTCCCTCTCCTTAACAGTCGAGTACCTAAAGGTCCTCTCCTTAACAGTCGAGCCTGCTTACGCATCCTCTCCTTATCAGTCGAGCACCTAAAGGTCCTTATGGTTGAGCACCCTAAAGGGTCCTTTCCCTTTTGGTCGAGTCTGCTTACGCATCCTCTCCTTATCAGTCGAGCACCTAAAAGTCCTTATGGTCGAGCACCCTAAAGGGTCCTCTCCCTTTTGGTCGAGTCTGCTTACGCATCCTTAACAGTCGAGTACCTAAAGGTCCTCTCCTCTCCCTAATGGTCGAGCCCCCTAAAGGGTCCTCTCCCTATGGTCGAGCGCCTCCGGTCCTTAACAGTCGAGCCTGCTTACACATCCTTATGGTCGAGTACCTAATGGTCGAGCCCCTGCCGGTCCTAACCAGTCGGTTCAGAGAGGGAAAAGTGCGGGGAGTGGATCCAGTTGGTTCCGCGCCCTAATCTTATCAGCGCATCGATCAAGTTGGTTCAGAGAGAAAAGCGCGGGGAGTGGATCTAGTTAGGCTGAGAGAGAGAAAGGGGAATGGATCCTGATCAGGAGATCCATCCATAAAGTCAGGAAATATAGAGGACTCCCTGTCTAGGGCCAACTGCCAGGGAGCCCCCGTAGGACCGCTTAGATTATTTCTTTCATCACTCATTCCACCTAAAACGATCTACTTGAGGAGAATTTGGATTTAGGGGAAAAGCCAGGAGGCGGCCTCCGGAGGTGTTCAAAAAGCCCGGACCATGTAGTGAGGTCGCTTTCCTCATGACTGGCAAGGAAGGGTATGTGAAAGGATCATCCTTTATTTGGGGGGGTGTAACTAACTAGAAATAGGTGAGGTCTTCCCTTATAATAGGTTAGGTACACACCTCCCACGTATATACACATAGGTGAAGTACACACCTACCGTACATATAATAGAGGAGAGTTCCATACCTTTTCTAGATAAGGTATAACCTACCATACACAATATTAGAGGATCCCTTGGGGTGAGGTCTAAAGGGTAAGGGAAAGTGACCTGTGCTCTATCTAAACCGCCGGGGAGGTACACACCTCAAAGGGGCTGTTACTACAAATAGGTGAGGTCTGCCGATAGCGGGCCCTAACCCAGTGTGTCACTATCTAAATAAGGCCGTGTGTCACTATCGGACGGATCCTTACCATAGGGTGGGCGATAAAGGATGGGTGGGCCAACCAGCACTAAACCGTTATGCATTGTATACACATATGTTTCGATCAAGTAGGATGGTGTAGGTGTTATCAACTACTTATTATACCTAAAGACGTGATGTTTATATGTTTCGACACAAATATGATGGTGGCATCAAAGAAATGATTTGATAAAGAGAAGGAAGGACAGACATAACCACTTCATGTCGTACTATAACACTTACTCATATAGCTAAAAACTAGAAGAGGCCATAAAGGAAACTAAGCTCTAATGAGCGGAACGTCTAGAATTGGGATTACATGGGTAGGGCAAGTGTATAGGGAAGTGTCGTCAAATGGACTTTCACTCTCCTGGACAGTCGAGTGTGCTAACGCACCCTCTCCTGGACAGTCGAGTGTGCTAACGCACCCTCTCCTGGACAGTCGAGTGTGCTAACGCACCCTCACCATATGAATAGTGAGTGACCCCTATGAAGAAGTATGGGCCCTCACCCATATGATGAGTGAGCGTTAAAACGATGGCGGCCCCCCTCTCAAATAAGTAACTAAAGGCAGTCGAGTGTGCTTACGCACCCTCACCATATGAATAGTGAGTGACTCCGTCCCTCTCCTTGACAGTCGAGTGTGCTAACGCACCCTCACCATATGAATAGTGAGTGACCCCTAAGAAGTAAGGGCCCTGGTGTTTTTTTTGTATTTGAGTAGGGAGAGTGTAGTTAACTAAGCTCAGTTGGTTTCTAGTAGTCCGGGGTGGTTATATTCCTATTTGACATCTGGGGTAGGTATTCGTTAGGTGGGCTTCGTTAGGTAGGCCGACCAAAAGGAGGAGAAGACCATAAATGATCTGTAGGTAGGCCGACCGGTAGGTTCTATAAGGTGGGTTTCCCCTCTGGCTTTCTAGGTGCGATGAGGAGTAGACTAGCAGTACTTGATGGGTAGAAGGAGGACTTCGGTACCATGACCTGTAGAGGACCTGTATACTATTGGGCATAAGAAGAATATGGATAATTGGTATAAAGAAGCTCCCCTGCACGGCGCTCCCCTCGAAAGAAAGGAATATGAAATGAATCCCCTGCCCTCCCCTAAGAATACCTCCAACTACAGTGAATTCCTTGCCCCCCGGAGGGACAAGCGGCTTCGCACCTTTATGGTATTCCGGATTAATAAAAAGGATTCCTGGTAGGTAGTCTAGGTGTCAAAGTCAAGGTTCTCTCCCCTGCGCTTTCTGATGACCAGGGGCTCGTATGTAATGACGGTGTTTTTCTGTTCCGTTCTCCTGCTTTCTGCGAGGTAGTTGTATTGCTTTTGTCTGCATGGTCTTGGCCTGAAAATAAGTGGAATATGAGGAAGGAGTATGTAAAGTAGGGGCCAGGTAAGTTCTATAAGGCCTTAAAAAATAGATATTGTCGCCCTTCCCATGATTAGGAAGGTAGAGAAAGAGACAAGAATTCTCATTCAAACCTGCTAAAGAAGCCACCTCTATCTCTGAATTCCAGCTATTCTTTTCTCTTCGCATTAATAATACGGAGTTGAATTCAGAAAGAGAATGAAAAATAGCATTCATAAAGAAGAGCATGTTTAGAAAGAAATAAATGAGTAATCTCATTCATATAAAACATATCATTCATACTGGTCGAAGGAGAATTAGATCTATACGTATTTCTCATCTATCATAAGCATTAAGGTATTGCTTTTATTCCCCTAAAAAGATTTCTATATAGATTATTTATCAAATATATGATATATAGCATTATATATATATATTTAAGCGGAGGGGGAGGAGGAGCCCACTCCACTCACTGGTAGAAATTCCGCCTTTCCCGAACCCTCTGATGACCAGACACGTGCAAGGAAAGGCCTTGCCTATGACTGCTACTTTGAACCCGTGTACACAAGGTTCTTATCTCCTTGGCTTTTTTATTCCTCTTCGGCAAGGTCCCTAAGGAGAAAACAAAAAACCTTATCTACTTAGTTAGGCCTCTGCACCAACTCACTTTACCACTTAGCAGCCCCGTACCAACCCATCCACTCAGCAGCTCTGTACCACTTCAATCAACTGCAGCTCCGTATAAACTCTACCATGCACACTACGTCAACACCTACACTCTGACAAACGACACTCACACAGGGCACTTATATGTAACCCGTCCGCACTCCTATCTCGCACTCTAGGCTGACCCCCGAGCATCCGAGCACCCCAAGCTCAGTCATCCTAGGAAAAGGCACTGTATTCCCAGGCAGGCTTCAAACCCAGGCCAGGATCCCTAATACCCTACTATCCATTGAAATGATGTATGGTCACCTTGAAGTTTGTCATTGGCCCATATGTTTCCACTACCTGCAGTGGAATGTGCGGTACCTGCTTGATGGTGTAGCGCATCTCCTCCAGCCATACATAGAACAAAACGTTAATCCCTTACTGTGTTTTCTTATATGTGTTGTGCTAGAATCCTCCATATCTCGGTGTGACAAACTTCGGCCTTTTTGGTGCTGGAAACATCTAGCACTTTGGTCGATGCCATGCGTCCAGAGCAATCAAAATTCATAACCAGAGCTATAATGAAACTTTGAATTCTTGGTCTGTGCTTCCCTGCAGTCTATGTTGAATTGGTTCAACAAAAATGGTGCCCAGCTGTCAATCTAGCACCCACCATTAAGTATAGGTAAAGCCGCATACATGATCGGTTCATTAATGCTTCCCAGGTTCAACCTCAATCAATCATCCCATCCGGTACCTAAATCAATGATTGTATTCAGGTGATCGATTAGTCGTGATTCGGTTCAATGCCATCAATGCATATTATATTACGTTATTAATATGATGCCGTTTCAAGTCAGTATCGGATCAGAATGGTCTCGAATCAATCGGACGGAATGGTATCGGGTTCAACGCCGTTGAAAGTATCGGGTCATATCACGTCTACAATATGGGCTTCAATAGATGAGGATGCCGATGACCATGATACGCTACCGATTGATCGAAAGATGATGAAAGATGGACACCGATATTACGTATGTAATAGGAAAGCTTTGCGGCATTTGACATCCATATGGACCAGCGAAGATGCATCCATTTATCGACCGATAGGGCCGGCCAGTGAGCGATAGCAGCGAACTAACATCCTCTCATTCGGGCAGTCATATAACGATTGGCCAATCCAATAGGGGTGTATAGAGGATCTTGAACGAACGCTAGCTATACGCCATGCGTAATACATGCAAGAACGTTGCTTCCGTGCTCTGTCCCGGGCAGCGATGGAAATGAATGCTTGCTCATCTTGGTGCCATATGCCGGAGGAAGGTGGGGATGCTAGGGGAATGCCTGCCTTCGGGGAGAACCTTTGTTGGCTATGGGCAGCTACCATAGGGACTTGCCAGGTATTTATAAGGATACATCGGGGGAAAATCCTCCTTCCCAATGATCACAATCATGTCTTTCACATCAACGATATGATTGTTAAAACATCTCCTTGATATTAACGACACTTGATCCATGGCTTAAAGCCTGATTGGTCCATGATCTCTATTTCAAGAGCATGAAAGGTCATTTGTCAATGATTAATTGCCTAAGTGCCGTGGACTATTTCTCTCTTTGAGGGTTTTAACCACTTCAATTCTAGTGTTCCGATCGTACACTGGGTTTCACCGAAGGAAATACCCAGTCATTCTTATAATACGTTGATCGCCTAACTAAACCGAAGGAGATAACTAGGCATTCTTATTATAGATTCAAATAAAGAAAAGGACAACTATTCCATCTATAGATATCCAACCATAACTCTAGAAAAGGAAAGCCAGTCATTCGGCACAGCCCCTCTCTTTATTGACCCGCCCGAAATATCTTCCCTTTACTCTTAGTTGTGAGGGGGCTTTCAATACGTTCCTTACGCCTAGCCTGTCTAATGAAATGATTATTGACTCAATTAGGTGCTCCCCCGCAGAGTGTGAAAGCAAGCACCCTTTCACCTCGCAAGCCTTTGAGGGGATATAGGGCTTTCGGTAACTAGAGAGATAAGAAAGAATGAACACAACACCTTCGCTTTTGTCCTCCTTTACCTTCTTACCAGACAAGGAAGGTAGGACAAGCCAGTGGCCTTTCACCCAAAATGAAGAATGTCTTTTTGGAACGAGAGGAGATGGGAACGAGAGTAGGAACCTCTGTTCTGGAGGGAACGAGCCACGACCTTCTCTCGCGTGTCAGCGTCATTCGCTATCCTTGACCTTTCAATCCTTTAAGATCGGGGTTAGAAAGGCCAGGAAAGGTATAACCTTGCTTGCCTTCTTACTTGCCTTTGGGTAAGTAGCCATCAAGATAGGACATTCGGGTCCCTATAGACGGATATAGTTTTTCGTCTATAGCAAAAAAGGTATACTGGATAAGACCAAAGGGAATATGGTAGATGGGACCACGGTGAAGAGTACCACCTGGTCGGGGTCTTCATCGGGGGGGTACTGGCTCTCTGAAGGGAACCAGGCACCAGGATGGACAGGGACAACCCGGGCTAGGGGGAGGGGACTATTGAATTGATATAAGTCCCTTTTCTATATAATAAGGTAGGCTCTTTCTTTGGTTTCAGCGTCTTTGATATAGTAGGCACGCGTGATTCTCCAGGTTTGAAAGTGCTCTCGCCTTATTCATTTAGTAGGCCAGCCTCTATTATGAAAAAGGGCCATAACACACGGACCTCAGCTTGCCTATTTATATAAAGGGCCGCTATTATTATTTATTAAAGGAGTCGTTTCACTATTCGCTCGCACTAATGCCTTTCGAGATCCATGCACTCGCAGGATCAATCATAGCGGTCCTGTAGTAGCCCCGGCCATTATTTCAGTGGCATCTTTCGCCACCTCTGCTTATTCAAGCAAGCAATTGGTAATATTATTCGCTCACTTGAACGGGCCGACTATTTGTAGGTTCCCTTATAATAGTAGGGGTACCAACCGGTTGATGGCTTTATCTTTATAAGGGGAAAGGGTTGAACCATTCCGCTCACCTCACCATTGAAACGTGAGTCAATAAAGGTTGCTCTTCCTCCGCATGTGATCGGTATTATAGGACATCAAACTAACTAACTTCGTTCCTCATTTCAGTGGGTGACCCAGGCGAAAATGCCTGCTGAGCAAGGCTGATGTGGATAGTGTGCACTGATGATGTGTCTCCAAAAGAGTTCTAAGGGTCCAGCTGAGTGGACGGTGTGCAATGACCAGAGTCAAATGCAAGGCCTATGAAACTGATGCAATCGGCTTACGGTGACAGTGACGACAATGATGATGATGGAATGATAATGACAATGAAAAGAACTAGGATAGATGCCCCGTCTCTGATATCTCAGGGCTCATGCGAAACCCAACCTCCCTCACCTCAAGACTCCTGTACTATAGTTTGCACGAAATGCTTAAACTCCTCTGCTCTAATCAATAAGCTTGCTCTACCTGGTTTTGGTCTTGATACAAGGTCGCCGCTGGCCTTAGGGTGTTTTCGGGGGTAGGGTACTAAAGGTCCTCAGACTTCCAGCCGGGTTTGGCTAGTTGTTCACCGTTGGATCTCGCCCAGCCCCCTATGGTTTTGTGTCGGGATATCCTTTTTTCCATTGTTCCCAGAGAGTTGTTTGGTAATAAGCTCCCATGCTGAAAACAAGCAGTAACCATTGATTTTCACCTTGTCGCTCCTCGTCGACGGGAGGCAGCAGCTCCGGAAATATTGAATGTGAAATGCCCCTCCATATCCTTCACCCGGCAGCCCACATTGTTCATTCGTCTCCGGGTATTTCTCGCTCGGGTACGCTTGGGGGAGCAGGTAGGTAGCTTGGTCGCTCTTGGTCCAGATCAGCTTGATCTCCGAGCAGGACTCTGACTTGAAGCTATGACTTGATCAGCCTTCGCTAACGCTCACTCATTCGCATCTATGACTTGGTCGTGATCTGAGATAGTAAGTAGTGCTTTTAGTGGCTATAGTGTTTGGCTTATTGCCCAACTCATTGGAGGGCCCCCTAAGCGCGCAAGCGCCATGAGATAAGGTAGTCGAAGTGAAGTGGAAGAGAAGGACCGAAGGCTTATCTCTTGCCCCTATTTGAGATCAGTAGTTGTGAAAGAAATGGGGAATGAGGAATGGGGGCGGGGGGAGAGCTACTCGAACGGTTGGACGGAACGAGGACGTTATGTTGGGTGGAACAAAATTGGGTCGTTTGTTCTAGGTTGTTACCACCATCTAAGCCTTCTTTGTGAGCTGAGAGGCCTCCAACCAAGTAGCGGGGTGGGACATCAAAACTTGGGCTATGATCTCCTCCTTGATACCACGTATAAAAAACTCCTTGAAGAACTCACCAGTCATCTCTTCTATGCGTATTGCCAATCACTCCAAAGAAGCAATATAGTATTCCACTGTGCTTGTTTGACGCAACTTGGTCAACATCCCTAAAAAATGGGTCCACCTAGAGGATTACCGAGGAGCTAGACCAACGTAATCAGCATCACGCAAGGATGATTTTTGGATAGGTCCCCCGCAATGGTCGAAGCCTGAGTATTACTGTACTGACAGAATGTTTCAATTCCTAATATTCCAAGTTATGTAGGAATTTCACTGCCTGTGCTGTAGAGGCTAGGGTTTGCAGGGTTCTAGACTCAGATGCTTAGATCAGCCTCTGCCGGAAGAGAAAGGATCCTCAACATGGAAGTTATGTAAAGCAGCGGCCCCTATTATGAAAAAGAATCTCTCGTGGATTCCGGGAAAAAGAGCATACGGTTGTGGGAGGTTTTCACATCTTTCCCTCAATTTACTTATTGGGTGGGGGGGCTTTTGGTCGAGCACCTAAAGGTCCTATTAGCGATAAATCGATGGCGGCCTTATCAGTCGAGCCCCTGCCGGTGATGGCGGCCTTATCAGTCGAGCCTGCCTCCGCATCCTCTCGATGGCGGCCCTCTCCTTAACAGTCGAGCACCTAAAGGTCCTCTCCTTAACAGTCGAGCCTGCTTACGCATCCTTATGGTCGAGCACCTAAAGGTCCTATGGTCGAGCACCTCTGGACCTTATGGTCGAGAGTTCGTTACCTCACCCTAGATAATGCCCATTTCGTGGTAACATCTATAAGGAAGAAACTGGGCACAAATCACGGTCGTAAGTTGGTTGAGGCTGAAACTGTTACAAGGGGAAGCAGCCTTTTCATCCGGCTTTCTTTCTTATTTTTTCCCTTCTTCACTCGTTTCTTCCCCCTAAAGGTCGCCAAGGGTCGGCGTGCCCTGCCGGCATGTTCCTGGAAGACCGCTTGGGTCTTCTTGAATGAATCCATATCTCCTGGTAAGATGCTCCAGGAATATCCGCCAGAGGCTTCGGCGAATATCTTCTTGCAGAGGCGGTCCCACTAAGTCGTTTAGTTGAGCGGTCTCACGCTTTCCAATCAGAGCATATAGATCCGTGAATGGATTTGTATGCCACCTAGCGGACAAAACAGCGATGTACCAACCAAAATGGCTAATGCTCCTTCTGATGTCCAGTTCCACCATTGACAATTCCGGTTCCACCACCCACCCCATTAAAACATACGTAAGTGGCTGAGTGCTTCCATCCCCAAAAGTGATAATAATAGTGGGAATGCTGTCATTGGGACGGACCACACAAATATAGACCACTGAACAAACTTGGTAGACAAATTCCCGTGTCTCCCCGACAAATTCCCCTTTCTCCCCGGTCCGAACACCTCTTTCCTACGCATGCTCTTCACCGTTGGCAGCTTCGCCCATATTTCTTTTTCCTTAGAGAAAGATAAGAAAAGGAGGCCTCCTCCTACTAATGAATGAATCATGAGATCCGATGAAACGGAACATGGGCGACGATATAGACCAATGGACAAACCTCACGAAACATAGGCAAAGGAAATAAGATATTTTTGAAATACAGATTTTCAAAAGAAAGGTTTCAATGAAAATGGTAAAATCAGCAGTACTAACTACGCTATGCTATCTATCGCCTGCCGTAGATGGAGGAAGGCACCGGAGGGCCATCCAGTCATCAATACCCTTTCCACTAGCCA
The DNA here is from genome assembly GCA_031772625.1 of Pinus tabuliformis. Taxonomy (NCBI): domain Eukaryota; kingdom Viridiplantae; phylum Streptophyta; class Pinopsida; order Pinales; family Pinaceae; genus Pinus; species Pinus tabuliformis. Next base: position 1,779,869,065 of record CM062816.1, on the reverse strand, counting down.
ATGAAATGAGGATTTATCCTTTGCTCGCCCGCTCGATAATAGGAGGAGAGGTGAAAAATATGTATGTTCCAGATAGGAGCACTAACTATACCAGCAAGGGGATGACTCCTTCTCCCAATCCCTAATTAGTGACCTGATTAGGCGATCTAAAATGAAAACCTTTCTATCGGGAGCAAGCCAACCAATCAATCTATCTTTAGACCTAAGAATGAATCCAGCTGCTCGCTAGATGCATCAATCAGTAGATGTAGCAGGAAGTACTTATTGATCCATATTCAAATATGGTGAATCGTGAGTTCCACTAGGTCCCACTAGGTGCGGGTGGGTAGGACCGGGGCTTACTACTAGGTCCTCTTCCCGCTCTCCAGCCACGGAATTCATAATAGTAGGGCCCCACGCTGCTCTGATCTTATTAATGAAGTTGTGTCTGGATGCGTGCATTTCACCGCTATATGGTAATGGTACCCTCCGCCTTCATGAGGCTCTTGGGTGACTACTACGATCAGTTGAAGAGTGTCCTAACTCTTCTCTGGCATTCTTGTTTGTTGATCCAGCTCCTTTATCCTCTTTCTGCATGGTAAAGTGTTCTAAGACGGTCGTAGATGGCTTGGTTTAAAGGTTGTGTTTCTGTAATGGGGTTTTCCCCCTACTATTAGAATGAGGGAGGTTTGTAGCAACTTTGTTCCAAAAGAACTCGTCGTATCTTCCCAAATGATTCTGTAGAAAAGGGGTTTTGTTATTTATAGGTGCATATGTTACATACGTGTTAACAACTTGCATTTTCTGGTTTCATAAAAGCGATTAGTTTCTTTTTAGAGAGTTTGGTTGCTTAGAAAAAGACTTGATTTGCTTAGGGCTCCCCTGATCCAAAATGCATAAATAAATATCTCTTGGGAAGACCTTCTCTCCAAGCTCGATATCAAGCTTAACTCCTGGACCTTTAGAGCTATCAACCTTAATAATAATAGGTAACTATTAGTCTCTTAAAAAGTGCTATTGCTCTCCATTATGAACAAGAACTCGTCCCGCCTTTTTTGCAATAATACGGTATCAAGACGAATCGATCCCATGCCTTTCTTTTGCGTTGGCCTACCATTACTAAGGGCTAGTATGATAGATATCAGGCCTGCCCCTGGTTGGGTCAACCGCTGGTCTTACTATCCATGGTTAGCGCAGCGCCGCGTCTGAGTACGGAAGAACAATACCTGCCGGGGTAATCTTTCTGTATACGAGCGAAACTGGTGGGGAGAGAGTGGCATAGGAGAAACATTATCCCGATCAAGTCAATTAGACGGGATCGACCGGCCTCGATCACCGAAAGAATCTCTTCCAGCTTTCCAATTCCCCCTATTTCCGAACTGGGGGATGAGGAATCGCCCTATTCGTACGTAGCCGCAACTATTCAAGAGAAGTAAGTTCTACCCCTACAAGAAACGTGTTCGATCGTAACAAAGAAAGACTGGAGCTTCCCTCTTCTCTGCATTAAGGCAAGGCCCCACCCTTCAGGATACAATGGTTGGGGTTTAGCAAGGGTCCTTTTGAGATCCCGAGAGACGTTATCTCTAAGCTTCTCTTACCGTCTATAACTCTAAGTCTCCCATAGCATCTCTAAACCTCTCTTGCCGGCCTAACGGCAATGGCTTTTCTCTCTCTACAGCCTGTCTTATAGCGGTTTAACTCAATGCTTTAGGTCTTGCCAATAGCCTTTCTTTCTCACTATTAGGTATTACCCAGTACTCTTTTCTAGCTAACTGATTGGGTTGTTCTGTCTTATCAACAGCCTTTCTCTAGCGCTTTACTAATCGCAGTAGGGCTTACTACTTCTCTTGCTCTTTGGGGTTTACTAACCGCTGTGGGGTTTCATAACGTCCTCTCTTGCAGTAGATCCTACCGCTTTTATTACCCTAGCTAAGAACAGACCCTAGGCTTGGTGTGATTTTCACCTTTACTGGTAGCTGTAGGGCTGACTAACCACCTATCTGTAGGGTTTCATAACGTCCTCTCTTGCTGTAGGGCTGCCTAAATATCTCTCTTGCCTGACGTTATCTCTATCTTGCCGGGCTTCATAACCGCTGTAGGGCTACCGCGGAATGCTGTAGGGTTGCCTGCTACCGCCAAGACCTACCGCCAAGCTTTAGTCTCCCTCTCTTAGCCTTGAAATCCGGTCTGCCTGCCTATTCGGTCGGTCGGTAAGGAGTAACCGTTCCCTCCCTTCTATAAGGAAGGAGATAAGGTCATTCAGATATCTATAGGCCGCTAACGGCACTACTTCAGTAGATAAGGTACACCTCCTATTGTCTATTGAGTTAGTAGTTGGGATTCCGATATTCAAGCAGGTTAGGTTATACCTTTTGAAAACGGAGCTACGTGTAGGCCAGATTGCCCATGATCTCTTGGGGGCAAGACGCGCGTTTTAGTGCCAATTATTGTAAAGCCAGCCCCTCTTCCCAGCACTATAATTCAGAACTGTGGGTGGTAGAATTAATAGCAAAACACGCAGAGATGTGTTGCTATCACGAGGCAGCTCGGCTCTCTCGGTATTGAATCAATACCTTTAGAGCCCGCCTGGCTAATAACTGATCATAAGCTGGGCAGTGGAGATCTCTAGATAAACTACAAATGCCGGTGGGCCTCCCTATCCAAAAGAAGGCACTACTCTAAAGAGAGCGCTTGAATTCCAATAAGTAACCACGCCACGATAGGACCAGTCATTCTCCGACGAGAGAGGGAAGGGCTCGTTCTGCTTACAGAGCAGCGAGCGTGAAAGGCATGGCAGGGCTGGCTGTTTTGGACATTGAAAATGGTAACAAAATTTCTTCTTCTTCCCAGAATAAGACCAAGCCTGCTAACGAGAAGAATGAACGAAACGAAAAGGAGTGGGTTCTTTACCTCCTACCTACCTATCTACTCACCCTACCTAAGTCTCTGAGTTTACGAATGCCCACCCTACCACCTTGCCCACCCTACCACCATGCCCACCACCTTCCTTTCCTCTTGATGGGTCGGTTAGCTGAAGGCTGAAGGATTGAGGAGCTTCTTCATTATGCTGAAGTCTCAAGGCTCAGGGTTTAAGGCTTATGGTTCAAGGTTCCAGGCTTCTGTCTCAAGGCTCAAGATGAAGGGATTGGATAGATTATGCAAATATGTGACCTATATAAGAAGGCGCTTTTCATCCTCTGATCCACCCTTTATAGGCCTTATAAATGGCTTTAGAAATGAACTGTATTTGCTCGTGGAACTACTCTCCTATTGGCGGTTTTTCGTGCTTTGCGATTCGTGCGGTTTGTCGTGCTTGCTTTTCGTGCGGGGTTTCGCGCGTGTAGTGAGCGGGGTCGTGAGGGCTCGTGGTGGGGCTTCCGGCTTCCGGATTTCGCGTGTTGTGGGCTTGGAGTGATGATTCTGTTTCTGTGTCTGTGCCTGATGAGTTAGCTTATGGTAGGTACGGTTCCTATCCTACGAGGCTTTCTAGTGAACTGCACTATTAAGCTCCCCTTGTATGGTATTGTATTGATTGTCAGTTTCCCAGTTTCAAGGCACCATCCCGGCCGGTGGGTGGCGGGATAACCTATGGGCGGGTAGGGTTATCAACTGGGATGTGCTCCCTATCGTTGGTTGGAGGTGATGTTGAGGATGGTGGGGTTATTTGATCTGCCCCTCCTTTGTCGATCGGGTTACCGCAAGTTCAGGTGATCCATTCGAGTTGTAAGATAGGAATAGTTTGATGAAAACTCTTTTTTTCATCGAATCAAATCACTGCCGGTGCGCCTCTCTCATAAGACTAAGAAGTTTATCCTCTGTCCGCACCTTCTAGCCAGCCTCATCATAAGACTAATCAGTCTCAATCAATCAATCATTCACTTCCGTTGTACCGCCCCACCCCTGAAACATGTTGGCTGTTGTCTGTCTGTTGAACCGCCCCAGCTCCAACTATGTGTGGCATCAATTGAATAAATCACTCTTCGTTGGTGACCCCGCACCTCACACACATTATTGGTTGAGTATGGATTCGTCCATTCGTAGGCCCACTCATTTCGAAGACCTCTCTACCCCGGCATCTTAGTCCCGCCGGAGTATCAATCAAATTTGATCCACTTACTTGTCTTTCCTTCTTCGACAATACGTGTCCAGGGCGTAATCCTCCTCCTCCTTTGTTACGCGTAGTGGTCCTTTGGTGACATGTCCTGGGCGTACTGAATGCGTACTGGGTATAATGCGGCTTGCACGTAATGTGTCCTCGTATTGGGCTGTGAGATGGGTCAGTGGTTGGAACGCCTCTTTTGTAAGATGGGTCAGTTGTGGGATCACTTTTCTCGGAAGAAGTTATCAAGTGAATCAATGCCAATCAATCAATGCCTCTGCTGGAAGATGGGTCAATGCTTGGTCGGTAACGCCTTTCTTGGCAGGTCAGTTTTTAAGGTTGCATTATATACGTTATAATACAAAACAATTGGCTTAGCGACCTCTCGGTGATAAGAGAGCTAATTATTCTGTCACTTAGGGGGACTTTCTATTGGGAGGTAAACTTTGATTGGCAGAAGGTTCAGCAGTTGTAATGCCCCCCCTCGTAAGATGTTGGCAGTAGCGGATTGAACAGAAAGCGGAGGTAAAGGGGAAGGTAAGGTTCGTTCGTAGGCTGCATGGAGTGTAAGGTCCTAGGAGGTGTGGCGAAGAAGAAGAATTCACCCACATACTGACTCGGAATAGTCCTGGGAACCTCAGAATCATATACCTTGAAAACTACCTTTGAAAACTATGTCTTTGGGTGGGTGGGGATAGCCTTTGGAACAACCTACGCCCTACAGCATATGACCTCACCCTTGGTAACTTCAAACTACTAGACCTTCTTCCTTGCACTAGGAAGCGCAAGCCCCTCCGGGACCTTGGTGGGATCTTGAAACTCCTTTGGACCTTCCTGACACTATAACTTAACCTATGCTACCTACTACTGACCCTCCTGACACTCAGCCTTTGGAACCTTTGCATCAGAATTTCTCCTTGCCCTCAGAAGCGCAAGCCCTCCAGACCTTTAAGTAAATGAAGAGGATGCGCAAGCAGGCTCGACTGCTAGGGAGAGGTTTTGTCAATATGTGACAACTAAACTTTATTGCCTTGGCGGCTAACCTCGCTGGTTGATCTCCTTGACATTGGAACCTACCTATGCTCTTATGGACCTAGTTCAACTTCTATATGCCGGTATAGTATTCGAATGGACTACGGGAGGACTCCTGACACCCTAATACGGGATCTCTGCTTGGTCGAGCCTCAATGACAACATCCTGCCACGAGGGAAAAGTCCGGAAATGGCCTAGTTAATATAGCTGAAATTACACTTTAGGTCTCCAGATGGGAGTGATTGATCAATTTGATTTATGATGAGTCTGTTGCTTCCCCTAACGCGCCCAGGCGCCTGTACTATAGCATGGTATTTGAAGAATTTCAATTGATAAGTATCCGTTATATCTACGTATATATAACACTGCAGCTATGTGATATGGGCTATGGCTCATAGTGTAAGCTAACTCACTACGTGCTCACAACGTAATAACGCCCACGACATTCCGGAATGACTCACAAACGGCCCCTAACTAACCAACCTCATTGTTGCATATCGTTCGTTGTGGCACCTCAATTGTAAAGCTCCATCGGTTCCCAAACAGAAAAGAAGGCATTGCATCCTGAGATCAACTAGCGACATCTACATCTGATTCGAGTACCGGCATCGCGATTGCATAAACTCTTTCGCATTGAAACCTGGGATCGACTACCGGCGGCTATCGGCTATGATTGGCTCTTATATTATATAGAAACGCCGTAAAGGGTATAGTTCATTAAGAGGAAAATACACATCACGGAATACAACTATATTTTCTCTTGACTTAAATAGGCACTTGAAATTAGTTTCTATAACCGGGATGCCCTTTCCCCCTTCACTAGCCAGAGGATAAGGAAACATTTCCCACATATTCCCAACAGATGAGAGAGATTGAGCTATGTCGTTTACTTACGAGCATATCCAATTTAGCCACGTTATCGCCAGAAAAACGAGATTGATCAATCTCAAATATACCCTTAGGAAGTTGACCTATGATTGCCGGGAGAGGTACAAGGAGAGGTACACCATTTGATCAATCTCAAATATACATGTTACAAGCTTGTTCTATTCAATCCTTATATCATATCTAATTACTGTAATCACTCAATACGTATGCTATTAGAGCCTATTCCATATATCATATCTAATTACTGTAATCACTCAATACGTATGCTATTAGAGCCTATTCCATTACTTTAAGCAGAATCTAATAGGTAACTGCCTTATACTAGCTTCCATATGTAATCTGAGCAAAGGTCATACCCTTGTTATGATTCACTCTACTGCTAATCTGAGCTTACTCGTTCTAAGATGAGTATCAATAATGAATACAGCGACATAGTATAACCTAATGAAACATGATCACTGATTACAAAGAGAACCATATACGTAATGAACTTACCTGTACCAATAGAGTGACAAGTATGATGAAAAGAGACACGTACTAGTTATGCTTAGTTGTAAGTAGATCCATATTAATCACAACAGTATCTAACATAACACTAAACGTATAACAAGCTCATGTGAACTCGATACATATTGCTAACAGTATATGAGTTAAGTAGAAGCATATTAGCAGCTATTACTATTCATATACAAGCTACACGTTGAATCACAGAGATAACATGGACATCATAAGCTCAACGTCATGTTAATGACAGTCAATGGTTACAACTATCACATCTATTCCATATGTCCTCTCCCGGCAATCATAGGTCAACTTCCTAAGGGTATAGATGGTTGTACCCCGTATGGTCAGGGGATTTCATTCAAGCACAAGGTCCCATTCAATATCCAATAGAAATCATATACTTTATAGCTCTGACAGGCTCTACCTTAAGGCTATACCTCTATATCTATCTATCTCTCCTGGCTCTGATCAGCTTGGATGGGAACAGCTCTGACTGTCTCTTACTACACATAAAGTGTGTAAGCTAAGTAATTCCTAAGTGTTCTAGGTCTGGCAATCCCAGGCGTTCTATAAGGGTTTGTCCGCTATGAGGAGGTAAAGTCCCGTGGCTAGCTTGCCTCCCTGAATTAACCTCGCTGAGCATATAAGAATGTAATTAAGTGTCTGTGGTCTTAAGCTAAGGCACCAGGATCATCGTATATAAAGGGCAGCAGTAATCCAGTAATAAGGTTTATTCGTTCTCGTAATCGCTTGCCCATTCAGTAAATCGTAGTCAAAGAGACATCTAGGTGTTCCTGGCCCCACTGACCACTACACTAGCAAGTAAGCAAACTCTAGTACACATACTTCTATCGATGCATTATATAATATGGTAAATGGGTAACATATTGCCTGTGGGCTATTGATGTGGGCAATCGATCCATCGATCCATCCTTTCACATATCCCTTTTACATATCCTTATCTGATGGAAGCTCCTGTCAAATAAACAGGATCGTGTCCCTCCAGGCTATAATGGACAACCGAAAATTATTACTGTCTGTAACCCCCGGCTAGGAATGGTTCTCGGCGTAGCGGCTATCAATGAAAACACCACTCCAGTAAATGAAACATCCTGGCTCTCGGCTCCCTTCTAGCTGTAACTTCTAGCTGTAACATAAAAGTGGCAATGACTAGCTGCACAGACACAAACTCTAGCTTCCATGACTGACCGGAGGTCAATGCAGCACTGGACTATATCTAAATAAATGCACCTCCCATCCATAGCGAGCTTATTGGAAAAACTCTAGCTAAAATGAAAAGCTATGACAGGCAATGACTACTGGCTCTGACTGGCTCTAAAATGCTAATAAGGCTAGGCCTCAATAAATAAATCATTCAATAAATCCAGTGAATTATCAGCTTGGCTCGGTCTATCTTTTCCAGTCTCTGAGAACAAGAACAGGGTAAGCAAGAAAATCCTAGTAATAAGGTAAAGCCCTCTAGCTTCCCTAAACTATAAGTAAATAAATTCCCCAGTCAGTGGCAACTCCACATCGTTCTAGGTGGCCTCATTCCAGGAAAGCACATCTGGCAGTAGCTACTATCGAGGTGTATAAAGAATCAGTTCCTCCGTGGCTCATATCATCAGGCGACAGATCTAAGTGCTAAAGGTATCAGTGCTCGTATAAGGCAGGTATAAATGCTAAAGTATCTGTTCCAGTATAAGGCAGTTCTAACTGATAAAGGTTCTGTGCCTGGCCAGGTAGAACTTATAGAGGTTCTGTCCTGTTTCATAGGTCCTAACTGAGGTGAAGGTAAGGTTCCTCCTTTACGGCTGTAACTAGGTAATCTAAGAGGCTCTAGGTGTAGTAACTCTATTAATTCTAAGATGGCAGCTCATAAAGTGTTGTCCGATTACTTTCAGTCTCCTGCTACGACTGGCTCTGACTGAAAGTATGGCTCTGACTGGCTCTAAAATGCAAATAAGGCTAGGCCTAAATAAAGAAATCAAATCATTATTGAAATAAATAATTCACTAAATCCTGGAATGATCAGTGTGATCGGGACAGCTCTTAAAGTCTCTGACAACAGGTCCTGGCTAAGCAATAATCTCATAGTCAAAGTAATGCCCTCTAGCTAAAAAAAACTATCAGTACAGGAATGACCCAGTGGCAAAGGTCTCCATCCAGTTCGTTTTAGGTGGTATACCTAATTATTAAAGTAAAGCACATCTATCTGGCAGGAGCTAATATCGAGGTGTGACATAATAAGTTCCTCCGTGGTAGAATCGGTTCCTCCCTGGTCTCAGGCAGGTATAAGTGCTAAAGTATCTGTGCTATAGGCAGGTATCAATTACAAAGGTTCTGTCCCTGGCTCATAGGTCCTAACTGAGGTGAAGCTAAGGCACTTCCCTTCCCTCCCGTCGAATAGTTAATCCTATCTCTAGGTGTTCTAACTAGCTTTCAAGATAAGATGGAAGCTCCACAAAGTCGACTGTAAGGCTCGTTCATAAAGGTTCTGACTTAATAAGAAAAGGTCTGGCTCTGACTGGCTCTACTTCCATATCTAAAGGCTAGGCTTCTTTCTTTAAGTAAGTATCTCCTGGCTATGAAAAGTGTGATCGGCACAGCTCTGACTACCTCTGACAACATACTGAGAATGGCTAAAAAAGGCAGACTGTGTAAGTTCCTGGAAATACTAGAGGTTCACTAAAATCTCTCTACAGGAATGACCCAGTGTAAATAGTCTAAAACTGTACCTAGGTGGTCTACCAGATTCCTGGAAAGCTCAAATGGCTGGACTAAAGTCAGGTGTAAAAGAATTGGTTCCTCCGTGGCTTGTCTCAGGCAGGTATCAGTGATAAAGGTTCTGTCCCTGGAACAGGTTATTAGACTAGATCAATTGGAACTAGGTAAACTCAACCAACCTTGGAACTTTTATTTTAAACTTCCTATGCTTCCATTGGCGCTGATGAACCCACTGCTGATTCTCGAAATGGAATTGGACGGATAGATGGCGGCAGAAAAGGCCTCTCCTACCTCCTATCCTCTATTTGTATCCGATACAATCTGCCCGCCCTAATTTCATATATAGAGAGATCTAAGCAACCGCCTTTGACTCCGGCTTCGATACCTTATATGTTAGTTATTTTAGTGGTTACTCCGCCTTGGGTGCACTTAAACTTAGTCAACTAGTCAGAAATATATATGGAGGGCTTGGCGTGAAAGAGGAACTGCTTGGTCCGAACGGTTCGAACTGAACACGCCTTTGTCATTTTAAGACAGATCGACTAACTAATAAAGTCATCAAAGAATCAGTAAGTTCAGTCGTTAATACGTATATAATAGACTCAATCGAAACAACAACCTTATATAGGAGATAGAATCAGACAATTCTTTAAGTTTAAAATACGTATATAATCACTTTCACGTCCATCAAGCTAACGCCGAGGATCCGGTGAGGATTACCGTAGACCCAATACAGAGGCATAACTACAAACTTGCAATGAAACAGACTCCGGCCAGGCATCTTTCAGATCTTCGTGATGGAACCGTCTTGCTAAGGCGCAGGACTGGAAACTCACTCGTTGTCCATTCTGTGGGATATAAGAGGACCAAGTTCTGAATAAAGCGTTCCTTTATGTAGGTAGTATCTCCTCGGTTCGGGGTGAATACTAGCACTCGTACTCCCTAGATGAAGGAGAAAGCGCTCTACTGGAGGTTTAGGGAGTATATGCTCAATGGAGGTTTGGACTAGCAATCAGACACTTCCTAGCTTTTCATCGGGTCATAAGTCTCTTGAGTTAAGGCTAAGGCGTGCATTTTTATAGTATAGGGAAGATACTCCTTCTTTCTTTAAAGCTTTATGTACCCAGGGGAAATGGAGTCACTATAGGCCTAAATAGCAAGGACTATTATCTCCTTCTTAGAAGCTTTATGTACCGGGAGTAATAGGTTGATGCATGGGCCTATCAATGATTTAGCTATCGATGATCTATAGGCCTACTCTTTGAGCATGACTCTATAGCTTTCAGAAATAGATGTACCTACGGGGTTTACCCTACGGAGGTGTACCGGGGAGAAAGAAATAGTAACCAATACGCCTGTTCTTGCGCTGTTCGAATGCGTACAAAAATGCTGTTGGGCAAAGTGCTCCATAATACACCCTTGCTTCTGTTGCTGGTGATTATCAATATCTATACCCAGATCGAAAGCCAATAGCGAAGGTAGTGGTTGACCCACTATCAATTGAAAAGGCAGAGGAGCAAGTAGTAGGACCTGTTTAAGATTACCCCGTAGCTAAGACAGAGGCAGCCGGATAAAAAGGTGAATCTGTACTTGGAACTTTATATTAAACTACTGGTAGCTCTATTACTGGTCTTGGATCGAACGGTGAGGTCAGGCTAGTAAGGCGCATGTAATGCAAGGCTATAACCCAGGGCAAGCGCAAAACGACCAGGCAACAGCAAGGGGTGGAAAATTCCTCTCTATGAACCTGGCCTATGGGGTGGAAAGTTCCTCTCTATGAAATTGGCCTTATATAGAGTAGCGGGTAATTTCACCTGCCTCACTCCCTCTACGCTCTCTTACCTCCCTAAGCCGCTTTCACTTACCTCTCTCACTAAACACTATTGTAGATTTCATCAATCTACTAAAAATGCATTAGCGGACTAAAGTACACGCCCGCACACGCGTTAACATATACGTACGCGAAGAGGTTTTTTGATGATTCGCGGTTATCACCTATATAATAGGTTTTCTCTATTTCAATACGGAATTAGAGGCAAGCCGGAAGTAGGGTCTTACTCTGCGCCTTTGAAGGGAAGATTAGTCCGGGGTTTGAATCCCCGGTGCCATTGGTTAGTGGGCACGTGCCTGTTCGGAAGGAAATCCTAGCGGGTCCCCGAGGCATGGGCGCTAACATAAGTTTGTTGGGCAGTGATCAATCGCCGATCATATGCTACCAGCTGCGGAAGGAAATCCTAGCGGGCGAAGACCCCGAGGCGAGGTAGGTATGTGTGCTCACTAACTTAGGCTGATTAACCTCTTGTCCCAGACTATTGGAATAATATAGATAGGTGACGATGCTAAGGCCAAATACCTCGTCCGAAGCAACTATGCATGTAGCTCTACGTTTCTCTTAGAAGAGAGATACAAGTAGTCACTAACCCTTGTTAACTCTTCAACTATAGCCACTAACTTATCTTTTATTACTAACTATATGGAGCGAATAGTTCTATCTCCTTCCACTAGCACCTCAAGAAGCTAACTAGCCATCAAGCTCCCCATCCATCCAGCCCGCCTGCCTGTTGGTTTCTTTGTTGGACCAGCCCGGATTATCCCAGCAAGGGCGACCCAATACGCCAGCTCTCCCCTACGCCATTGGTTGAAACGGTTCAAATGACTGCCTTCAAATTAGGGTTATCCCTTCTCCTGACCCTGAATGAAGCACCTTATTCTCCCCGACCCTTTTAGTCTGGCCTGCTTTCGCATCCTCAAATGGACTTCGTCCCCTCCCTCGTCCAATCAAGAAGGTCCCGGAGGGGCTTGCGCTTCCTAGTGCAAGGAAGATTACCACTTCGTCCCTCAAGCAAGGTAGAAAAAATCCATGCCCTAAAGAGAATAAGTACAACAAGGCATGCCATGCAGCAATTGATAATGATGGGTAGGGGCTCTCTTTGGTTCAATTAGGGAGATGGACATTCGTCTCGATCTGAGAGTATTCAAGGTAACAAGTGTTCTAACTACCTCGTATTGAAAGCCTATTAGTGAAATCGAGTTGGTGTTGAACCCGACAAACAAGGTTCAACTCCAGGATCAAGTTAAGATAAGATGGCTGGGCGCCCGAAAGATCGCTGCTTTCTTATATTCATATCCATTTCCATCTCCATTTCCAGGATTTGATACAGGGCTTTACATATAATAGTCATAGCCATAGATCATAGACATACCCGAAAGAGAAGAGGACATACCCCTCAAGATACGGTACGGTATGGGGTCGACACTGTGAGGCACACTGCCTGCTGATATCGAACTTGCTGCTTGCCAAAGGTAGGTCTATTGCTTTATCGTGCTATCCCTGGATACGAAGGAAGAGCTTGCCACGGTTTGCTTTCCCATTGCTCCCTTCATACATTAATAGATAAGTAACCTTCATAAGTGATTAGATAAAAGTATCCCATCACTGGCCGAGAGGAGAAGGTCCACATAACTAGCCGAGAGGAAGGAGAAGAGAAGGACCTGTTCAATCCATACCCGGGATATAAGTTCCCCATCGTTCTCACCAGAGGAGAGAGCCAAGTTTCCAACAGATGAGGAGAGGGTGTTTTTTACCTTACGAGATATTGATTGAGCCATGTTTCCAAATGAGGAAAGAGGTCTTCGGGAGAAACAAGGAGGGAGATACTACTCCATCTTTAGGGTGGTTGAGGTTATCCGGCATTTGATTGATCAATTTATGGACAACATATGTTTTTCCATAGAGGGGGCGTGATGGGAGAACGTGTGTGGCTAGAGTGTGGCTATAACGTGAGGCAAGGAAGGCAACGGATAGAGAAAAACTACAACTAAGTGCAACCCCGGACGGGGCGGGGTGGACAGAATGATGATTAACACTTTGTGTCACACCTACCTGCTTATAGAGAGACAATTTCTAACCGAACAATGCTGATTTACACCTTGCCCACGAATAACTTACAACAACTAGACCTAGACCCGATCATGGCCCTCGAAACTGACCCTAGACCTTGAACCTCGACCCTCCATCTCTACCTCGATCTCCAGCTCTACCTCTATCGCGACAGAATCAGGGAAATGTTCTCGAATTGCTGGATGATGCATTACTTATGATGTACTCGTTGAGGAGCTGAGTCCAATTGATGATGAATGTTGAGGAGCTAGATTATGTTCTGCCCACCGGGAGTATTAAACCAAGAGATGAGGAAGGACTTTCAGGAGCGAGATGGCCCAAACTGCCTGGAGTGATTCGATTTATAGCCAGTCTTTTGAGAGCGGTGGGGCAGTCAGTCCGGTCCCACGGACAGAAGGCCAACAGATAGAACCCCGACAGATGGGAAGGGGGCAGACAGACATGTGGAAGGGAAAGAAAGGAAGGATGAATCCTTTTGTCTTTATACTTATGCCTTAGCCGCCTTTCACCTTCAAACTTATACTTCACCAGACAAGCCAAGTCCATCTTCAGCCTCACCAAGTAAAACAGAAGCCTTTAGACGTAAACCAAGCCCACCAAGCGAGGGAAGAGTGATTGGTTGATCGATTGGATAAAAGTTGTCAACAAAAGGGGCACATCAAACAGCCCACCATAAGCCTTAGGATGGGGTAGGGTAAGCCTTCACCCCCGCCAACCCGTGGGATCACCCGAAAGCTAAGTTCTTTCAGCCAATTCTTTCACCAAGGTGCAAAGCCGCCAGAGAAGAAATAGGAGGGGCAAGGACCCGGAGGGGCTTGCGCTTCCTAGTGCAAGGGCCTTTCAACTTTAGCCTTTAGCCTTTAACCTATAACCTTGACCCTCGTTGGGCTAACCTGGGGGCTGAGGTGGGGTGATGGGTGGAACTCCTAATAAGCCCTCCTTAGCGTCATAAGATCGTACTAAGGGAACAGCCTTAGGGTGTTACTAAGAGCCTCCTAAGAGCATCCTAAGAGCCTCCTTATGAGGAACCAGGTTATATGGGGTTTTATGGGATTTCAATATGGCCTAAAATAGCCTTTGGCTATCGCTGAGCCTCTATGGTGGATAATTATGGTATAGTTGATCCAAAGGGTGTAGAACCGTCCACGAACGTGTACTGATTTGGCTAATTACCCCCTAGCCTTAGGGTAGCTATTAGGGGATTGCTCAACCCTTGCCTGGGGTGTTGGCATGGTGGGCATGGTGTGCATGGTGGGCTACCTAGCCTATTAGGTCTGAAGAATACCTACTGAGGTGGGCATGGTGGGCTGGGTGGGGGTGGAAGGTTGGAGGTGGAAGGCTTAAGGCTAAAAGCATATGGTCAAAGGTTGTCGGCGAAAATGCACTTTGTCCCTTCTATCTCCCTACGCGGCGAAAATGCATTAAGTCATCTTGTCCCCTTGTTCTCCCAAATTCAAGCATTGAAAACCAAGTATCGAATTTCTCTTATTAACACTCGGGCGGTGGACTGGGATGCGAGTGAGGTTCGAAACCCTTTCAATTCCTATTCTGTTCGTTTATACCCACGACGATACTTGAATGTTGCTGCTAATACGTATATAATGGGCATTACTTGCTCGACTTAGCCGCTCACTTATCATATCAAGCGGATGGTTTAAGTGTTCAGTAGCCGCCCCTTGCCATCATAGACCACTTGGATAGGTAGATAGAGGCCCGGAGGGACTCACTATTCATATGGTGAGGTATTCATTCCAAAAAGAGTGAGTTCTTGGCCTAACCCCCTAGATATGATGCGGGAACAAACCCATAGAGCTGCTAGTGAATCTAAAAACCTTAGTTCTAATTTCATTCATATTAATTAGCCTGCTAGAATAAGGAATTATAGCGGGTAGGGCTGCCCCCCGGGGCATTAATGTTACGCCGCAGGGGTGGGTGGAAATATAACGGGTGGGTGGGAAGCAATAGTCCCAGGGTGGGAGGATAGCTTATTCTAGCAGGCTGATGCCATAAAGGGTGGGTGTTCATGTGGGAGGATATAGATTCGGCCGGATCAGTAAAAACACTTGGGAGGGAATTTTAGTTGCCTATCCGGATATCTCGGTATCGGTATGAAGGCCTCAATTCCTTGTCTCGCCCCTCCCTGGCCCATAGCTTCCCCGGGAGCTTGGAAGATGCAGAAGGATGTCTTCTTTTCTGTTTGGGAACCGATGTCTTCTTGTAGGTTTTGGAACCGGTGCACGATCTTACTTACGATTCCACCTGTTTTGAAAGGAGGTGGTCGCCAATAGCCAGTATCATTCCCGGGAGGTGTCATTGCTAGACGGTCAGCCGAGAGACAATCATTGCCAGGAGGTCAATAACCAGTCTCATTGTAAGGAGGTGGTTTAACCATATCCCTCTGCCCTCTACCCTCTACCTTGGCCCTCCACTTCACTTACGGATACGGAATACACATTCCTACATCGATCGAATGGGTTGAAGGTCCCGGAGGGGCTTGCGCTTCCTAGTGCAAGGAATGAATGACCAAGCATTATATATGATGATTCACAATTTGAGGATCATATGCCAAGAGTATTCAGGGAGGGGCATTGAATGGATGGATGCCGATAGGAGATCATCGCCAAGAGGGCATTGCCTGTTGTCGTAGTAAGCCAGTGGTCGCCGATAAGGAGGTGGTCATTGTCGATAGCCCCAATCATTGGAAGTGTCATAGCCAGTAGGTAATCATTGCCGCCGATAGCCACTATTCATCTAGGTGTCGATGCACTCGATCCGGTACTCGATCCTGGTACTCGATATACTAGATGCCGGTACTCCATGTCCAGTGTAAATGCCAGGTTTCAATGCATTCAAAACAAGAGTCGATTTCGGTACTCATCCAGCTGTTGATGCCGGTAACTCGATCCTGGTACTCGATCTCGTAGTCGATGCCAGTCATAGCTGGGCTGGGCTGGATACAGTCAGTGCATAAAGCTCTGGTCAATCCATGAAGCTCTGGTCGGTGCAGCTATAAGTTGTCAGTGCAGCTTGTTCCAGTCTCATTGCTTGAGGCTCTAGTATGTTTCCAGTAGTTCGTGCCCAGTAGTCATACAGGAGTCGATGCCAGGAATCGGATGCTGATACTCGATCAGTCGATGCCAAGAGTCAATGCCAAGAGTCGATCCAAGAGGCGATCCCAGGTTTCAGTGCCAGCCATAGCCCATAGGCGCAGCAGTCTCATAGCCAGTCAGTGATTGAACTATTATCAGTCCTAGAAAGATGACTCATTGGATGGAGGCTCTACTTAGGGCAGGAACCTATGGTCGGTGCAGGAATGAGAAGCTCTTGGCAGTTTCAGCTTGGCAGTTCAGCTTGTTATTGACAGTCTTATTGCTTGAACCTCTAGTACGTGCCCAGTTGAGTCGTGCGTGCCAGTTGTACATGCCCCATAGTACATGCCCACCAGTTGTTGATCCCCCATGCCCAGTTGTATGTGCCCAGTCTCATAGCCAGTCTCATAGCCATAAGGGCATTGCCAGCCAGTCATTCTAATACATACCCGAGAGATCAGAACCCTCTCGGGAAAGGACCCTATTGGGAAAGGCACTTACCCCTGCGGAACCAGAGTTCCTACAGAGCTTACCCATAATCACCACCTTGCTAAGCATCTAGAGCATATATAGTTAAAGCACCAATATAAGCATAAGTTTCTCCGGTTGAACCAGCCAGCAATCCCATTCATCCATCCTTTTCCCTCAATCCCTCACTCAAACCATACTGCCCTTCTTCCTTACTTATTATTTCTTAGCTTTTGCACTTATTCCTTACTTTCTGTAGTGGTGCCATTCCTCTAGCTATAGCTGCTGTGGTGTAAAAGCATCCCCAGGCACTCACGCACTGGTGGATCATAACCTTACCCGATAGGGTTAACTAATAATGGGACTATGCTTCTGGGAGGACCTAATCTCACAATGCTCCTGGGAGGATATATTCAAACTATGCTTGCTTCTGGGACTATTGAAAATGCTCCTGGGAAGGGACTATTGAAACTATGCTCCTGGGAAAGCCTATTTTCACAACTGGTACAGACTATATAAACTGCTGTGAGGTACTATGCTGCTGGGCCTGCCTCTTCAACTTGGAATATGTATATAAAACTTGGGCTCCCCACATGGTAGCAATCCAGGTTGACCTTTAGAGGTGCCTCAGATAGGTCGAACCAATGGTATAAACCGGCGGGGTGGTAGAAGCATTAACGCATTGGTGCCTCAGCTCATATGGATAATCCGCCTGGTCCAGGTGCCTCAGATAGATCGAATGAAATCCCTCGACCCTGAATAAAAGTAGACAAATGGACAAGTGGATGCTATTTCATGTTCTTTTCTTTTTTGATCCAATCTTGCTTCGAGAGTTACCACTGTACTTACTTGCCTGATCCCGTACCCTGGAAAATTGGGTAATTCTTTCATTTCATGACGCTTTATTATATACGTAATTACGCCATCGCTAATTCGCTCATTCATATAGGTGATTTTCACGCTTCCTGATCAACCCTCTCATTTTGAATTGAGGGCCAAGGAGATGTAGGGCCTGACTGGGTCTTACCTGAGCTCGAAGAGTTGGTCCTGGTCAACCCCTAATCTATGCTTGAGCTTGACAAAGTGGATGGAAACCCTTCTCAGTCACTGTTTGGGAGAAAGAAAATCGCATCTTTTGGCTGTAAGATGGGCTACCCTAGATAGATTACGTGACATGTTCGCCCCTTGTGGGCCAGCGCGCCCCTGCAAGGGGGCCATTGATTAGCAGAACCCATCATGGTTGTTAAGTTGGGCTGGGGGGGTCCAACATTAGAACAAAAGAATGTAACTAGTGGGCAGGAGGAACCACCAGGGTGGCACAAAGCTCTACAGAGTAAGGGCATGCCAGTATTGGTCGAGCATGAGAGGAAGAAAACGGTGGAGCAAGTGTAGTTGGTATAATATATAAGGTGCAACATTCCCTAAACCCTGAAGTCGGTCCATGAAAGCCGCTACCTGCTCTTTGAAGTAAGGGTCACTGAACGCCCCCCACCATTTGAACGAATGAAACAAGAGAGATAGATTTTCAAAGCCTCACCTGCTCGCTCTTGGAAGGGTAACTTAAATACCCAATTTGAATGAATGAAACACTGCACGAATAGATAGATTAAAAGCCTCACGTGCTCACTGTTGGTGGAAGGGTTACTTTTCGCCCCACCAATAGAAGAACGCATGAAACAATGAACGAATAGATTGAAAAGCTAAAAAGCAATAAATACATTATAATACGATTTGTGTTTTGAAATAAAGCCTTTAGTCGAGAGTTCGGCAAGCTCACCCTAGAACACTTGAGAAATGAATAGCCGCGGAGGGCTACTTTCCCTTTCAGAACCGGATCACCTTCGATGGCGGCCTTTTGGTCGAGCGTGCTTACGTATATTACTTATTTGGTTGATGTGGGATGCGGACAAGCTACTTCTTTCCTTGCCCGATGCGGACAAGCGGGTAAACCCCTTACTCTTTCATTTATTACTGCCTACCGACGATAGGATAGAGTGATGCCTTTCCCATTCTTTATACCAGGAAGACCAGGAAGATCAATAGAGTACGGCATATATATATAATCCCTTTACTTACCGAGCATGCTATCCACCTAGTTATAGACTTTGATAGACTTTCCTTTTAGCCTTCACCCAACCTCTTATTAGGGATGAAGTCCTTAGCCCTAGACCATGAATGCACTTAGTGAGTCGGGCTATGAACCCCTTCCCTTATAAGCACCGGATGGGATGATACGCGAATGTCATGGAATGAATGTCATGTGATACGGCTGGACGTATGCTGATACGGCTGGAATGGAACGGCTAGACAGCTTATATGGATGTCATGTTGATATAGATGGTCAGGTCGGGCTGAACAGGTCGGTACGGGATAGGACGTTCCCTTTTATACAACTGAAATGATGATACGGGTGGAATGACGATATGGATGAAATGATGGTACGGCGGGACGGATATCGTGGTACGGATTTCGGGCAGGACTGTTTATCGGGCAAGGAACCTAAACTACCACATGCTCATATATAACTACCACCATTTCACCTATACTCTTTCGTAGCACCTACCCTTCTTCGTAGCACTTATCTTCCTTGCCCTCAGAAGTGCAAGCCCTCCGGACCTTCGAATGAATGACTGGTCTTTCTTCTCTCTCTCTAGCTAGGAAATCAATATCATTATATATGTCATTACGCCATCTCGTCCCAGTTGAATAAGCATCTGATCTATCTCTATTTTATGAAGCCGCAACTACCACATGCTCATATATAACTACCACCATAACAAGGAGCCGTAAGGCCGCTCGACCATAAGGTCCGTCAGGGGCTCGACTGATAAGGATGCATAAGCAGGCTCGACTGTTAAGGCCGCCATCACCTTTAGGGTGCGTTAGAACACTCGACTAATAAGGACCCTTTAGGGGGCTCAACTGATAAGGATGCGTAAGCAGGCTCATCAGAGAGAAGGAACGAATGGGATAGGATAGGCCCATCGACGGAGCGTTATGGACTACACCTAAACGACACTTCCCTTAACAAAGCTGGACCCTTATCGTGCATCCACCTTAGTTTCCCTTTCCTTTGTATTATTTAGCACCTCTATCTGCTTTAGTACCAGTTTAGACTCTCTTCCATTTTTGATTGACCATGCTCAAGGCCGATGCATCACCCTCCCAGAGCTATAGGCGTTGGGTTGGCTCTGATAGGTGATAGTTAGGTTCCGATCGTGATATAACAATTTCCTACCTTTTGCTGGTTCGGAATGGAAAGAGCACCAACAATGGAAAACATGAACCATATAATTGATCGGGTAGACGACCCTAGCTGAGTGAGATTATATGCCAGTGCGGTTGGATTATGCAAGAACAACTTATTTCTTTAAGGACTTGGAGCACTATAGAAAGCCAGCCGGAAGTCGAAGGCTCGAAAGGCGCGGCCGAAGTGGGGCCGTTAGACACTCTTAAGACCAGATCGTGAGGGGAAACCTGCTGGATGCCCAAGTATTTAGAGGTAAGGACGCTTCCAAAGGCGAAAGGCCATGGGGAGAGACAAACGATTATGGCACTATCGTCGACACTTCCCTTAACTTCCATTAAGGGACCCTTTAGGGGGCTCGACTGATAAGGAGAGGAGAGGGGGCTCGACTGATAAGGAGAGGAGAGGACCCTTTAGGGTGCGTTAGCACACTCGACTAATAAGGAGAGGGGGCTCGACCATTAGGGAGAGGAGAGGACCTTTAGGTACTCGACCATAAGGACCTTTAGGTACTCGATCATAAGGGAGAGGGAGAGGATGCGTAAGCAGACTCGATCAAAAGGGAGAGGACCCTCACCATATGAATAGTGAGTGACTCTGTCCCTCTCCTTGGACAGTCGAGTGTGCTTACGCACCCTCACCCATATGATGAGTGAGAGTTAAAACCCTTTAGGGGGCTCGACTGATAAGGACCTTTAGGTACTCGACCCCAAGGGAGAGGAGAGGAGAGGGCCGCCATCGACGGAGTCACTCACTATTCATATGGTGAGGGTCCTCTCGATGGCGGCCCTCTCCTCTCCTCTCCCTTGGGGTCGAGTACCTAAAGGTCCTTATCAGTCGAGCCCCCTAAATGGTTTTAACTCTCACTCATCATATGGGTGAGGGTGCGTAAGCACACTCGACTGTCCAAGGAGAGGGACGGAGTCACTCACTATTCATATGGTGAGGGTGCGTTAGCACACTCGACTGTCAAGGCCGCCATCGACGGAGTCACTCACTATTCATATGGTGAGGGTCCTCTCCCTTTTGGTCGAGTCTGCTTACGCATCCTCTCCCTCTCCCTTATGGTCGAGTACCTAAAGGTCCTTATGGTCGAGTACCTAAAGGTCCTCTCCTCTCCCTAATGGTCAAGCCCCCTCTCCTTATTAGTCGAGTGTGCTAACGCACCCTAAAGGGTCCTCTCCTCTCCTTATCAGTCGAGCCCCCTCTCCTCTCCTTATCAGTCGAGCCCCCTAAAGGGTCCTCTCCCTTATGGTCGAGCCTGCTTACGCATCCTTATTAGTCGAGTGTGCTAACGCACCCTAAAGGGTCCTCTCCCTATGTTCGAGCGCCTCCGGTCCTTAACAGTCGAGCCTGCTTACGCATCCTTAACAGTCGAGCCTGCTTACGCATCCTTATCAGTCGAGTCACTAACGTACCTGGGCATGGTGGTAGTTAGTTATATATGAGCATGTAGTAGTTTAGGTTCAGTATGGCGTAATGACATATATAATGATAGTGATTTCCTAGCTAGAGAGAGAGAGAAAGACCAGTCTATGAGCATGTGGTAGTTGCGGCTTCATAAAATAGAGAAGTGGATCCACTCCCCGTACTTTATCTCTCAGCCTAACTGGATCCACTCCCCGTACTTTCTCTCTCAGCCTAACTGGATCCACTCACTCAACTGACGGGTCCACTGATCAGGATCCACTCCCCGTGCTTTCTCTCTCAGCCTAACTAGATCCACTCCCACTGGGTCCACTCCCGCTGGATCCACTCCCCGTGCTTTCTCTCTCAGCCTAACTGGATCCACTCCCACTGGGTCCACTCCCGCTGGATCCACTCCCCGTGCTTTCTCTCTCTCAGCCTAACTGGATCCACTCCCGATGATGCGCTAGTTAGGGCTCCGCCGCTCCATGATGCGCTGGTTAGGCTGCACTGGTAAAGATGCGCAGGTTAGGATGCGCTTTCTCTCTCTGAACCGAACTGGATCCACTCCCGATGATGCGCTAGTTAGGGCTCCGCGCTTACGGAAATAGCGTATATAAAGACACGACGTCGAAATAAGAGAAATTCGTGCGGCTGTTCTCTCTTCCAGGATGCGTAAGCAGGCTCGACTGTTAAGGAGAGGAGAGGAGAGGAAATATTCTTGTTAGCGTGGTTGGTGTGTTAAGAGGTGGGGGTGTGACCTCTAGACCCCTGGAAGTTGAGCATATTCTTTTATTGCTTTCGGACAATCCCTTCACCCAATCAATCAACTCATCCTACGTAGAACTATGATTGGGTTTCACGCGAACCTGACGATAGGAAGGTGAGGGCCATATCATTATGGTTGATTCTTATAACGTGTGCTTTGAAGTGTTGTGCTGAAGCCCACCCCACTAAGAAACCCCTCCATTCAAACACGTCACGGGGTCACAGAATCATCATATTATATATGCTTAAACCACTGCTGGTCCTGGTGGTGGATAAGCTGCTGCTGGTCCTGGTCCTGGTGCAGCAAAGACAGGTGCTGGGTAAACTACTAGATCTATAGGTTCTCGATCTCGATTTGGTACCGCAACCCTTGCTTATGATGCGTATGGATCTACTGCTGGGTCTCGATCATAAGGGACTGGCTCATATGCATCATAAGCTGGGTCTCGATCTGGAAAGGCATAATCTGGCTCTCGAACAGGAGCTAAACCCGGAAGGGGTGCTAAGCGTGGTGGTGGCTATACAGGTTCTGCTGGTCCTGCATCTTTCACTGCTCGTGCATCTTTCACTGGACCAGGAACTGCTACTACTGGGTATGGAACTACTCCACCTAGGTATGCTTATATTTATGCATACTTTGGTGCTGCTAGCTATGGATCTCGATCACGAAGATATGAATCAGGATCACGATCATCAGAAGGAACAACTGCATCACGATTATGATCATCAGGACCTTACGAAAAAGGCACTGCATATGGGTCATCCGAAACTTCGTCACGATCACGATCAGAATTTGATGCTTCTACTGGATCTACTGGGTTAGAGTCAACAACACCTGAAACTACTGCTGTAGGCTATGGGGTATGGGTCTGCTGGATCTTGAACTGGACGAAGTGAATCTGGAACAGAAGTGCTACAGGTGATTGCTCTGTAGCTGGAACTGGAACTAGAAATGGAACTAGAAATGGAACTAGGTAGCGTGTGCAAAAAGCCGGAACAGGATAAGAGAAAATATCGTAACGAGCTAGGGAGGCGTGGTTCAATCTAATACGATACAACGATACGTCCATTATAGACGACGCACCCCCCGGTGGTTTACTTCCATTACTGGTTTTCAATCTTGAACTGCAGCTCGAACTTAAACCAGATAATATGGTGCTACTGATGGTGCTTACGTAGATGCTATTGGTGGATCTGGATCTGGACCTGTATCTATAAGCTCTGGGACAGGCTCTGCCGCCGGTGCTTTTACAATATCTACCTAAGTCACTCTTGCTTCTGGTGCCTTTACCTTTGTCTCTGGTGCTCACTCTAGGTCATCAAGGTCCGCTGGAACAAGCTTTCGATGGAATGTGCATAAAGTCGGAACAGGCTGGTATGCTGGTCCTGGTTCATAGACTGCTCCATCAACTGAATAAACTCTATTACTTGTTGGAACACCTGGTGCAGTAGGAACATCACTAGTAGGAACAGGAAGTGCCGCTAGGAAAGAAGCTGTGGCTCTGCTACCTATTGCCTTGTAATCGCCTTGTTCCTGCAATGGATGCATATTACACATACAGCTTAGATGGGAGGGAACAATATAGCTATTGATGAGCACCTACCCCGCTATATAGTTCCGCTCCCAGACTTACTATATTATGTAGGGCGGCTTACCCCCAACTCTTTGGACGAACATTGATTGGCATCATAAACTCTAGTGAAGTGGGCGTGTTCCCCCGTGTTCCTCTGCTCATCGACCTAACTAAGTTCTCTCCGTGCGGCTCTGCTGTGCGGATTTATACAGTGTAATAGCGTGAATCTCATGCGGTTATATAGGGTACTGTAGACTGTAGTAGGGTGATGCGAAGGTTTTGTTCTCCCTCCATGGTGTTGGATAGGTCCATAGAATATCGTAGCACCAAAACCATGAGCGAATCTGTTCGGAAAATATGGATGGGGCGAGGTAAGGATTAAAGGCGGCTTACTTTTTCATTGTTCAGGCCTATACACTACTATACTGCCCATTTTGGGAGGAGATAATTCATGCTTCAGCCTACTGGATGAATGTTTGTGCCACCTACCAACAACCTTTGGAGGACGGGCTTGCTTGGGCTGGCACTTTGACCTGGAGTATTTACCCTTTCCCGACTTGAATATTTTGGAACCGCTTGGATTGATTCACTAAAGCCAGAACTTCAGCAGAGATCGTGGAACTGCCTTTTGAAATACAGCCAGACGCATAGAAGATGGAAGAAGATTAAGCTACCTACTTCAGAAGGTTTAGAAAAGAAGGAAGAAGGAGGAAGGGAAGGAAGCGAGAGCTACTTTCCCGCATCGGGGAAGGAAATCACATTTGAAGAAGTCATCCACCTGGTCATCCACTCGCTATAGAGAATCTACTCATATAGACCCGTTCATATCGACCCATTCCTCTGGGTATAGTTTCTCTAGTTATCTAGGGATAGTTCATCCATTACGGTGATAAAGATTTATTTGGTTCCAGCCAGGCAGCCAGTTGCCTGTTGCAGCTTATCTAGGTATAGGTTATCCAGTATTAGATATATCAGAAAAGAGATAGGCGGATTATGAAATGAGTAACATAATAGGTATAACCCTAGACTTCTCTACTGCGTATATCAACCTCGTAATCGAGTCATCGACCTGGTCATCGATCTTCCACCTCGTAATCGACCTAGAAAACCTAGTATACATTCTTACTCGCAGTGCCAAGGAAAACCCAGAATCACCCCTTGCCCCTCCTATTTCTTCTCTGGCGGCTTCGCACCTTTTGAAATAATCAGGAAAGAATCTATAAAAGAAAACGATGTCTACCTCTTTTTCAGGGAATTGATCTTAAGAAACCCGTAATGGCATCCTATTCATACTATTGGCTCGAGTACTGCTCTCTTCCATTACTACTGATTCCATCGGCTAGTAACACCCCCTACTGTTCTTCCTATAGTCGTTTATCTCCGCTACTTATTAATGTACTTATATCTTTCCAGAGGTCCCGATTCCCGGTTGCCAATACCTGAAAGAATGATCCTCATTACCCACCCGACCAGGAGGTTTCCACAGGGAGGGGCATTGACAGGATGCCATAGGAGAGCCAAGATTTGATGCCAGGTTTCAATTCTTAAATTAACATTCTGGTGACCAAGCGAAAATATTAATAGAAAAGAACGCATAAGGGCTTCGCTCTTTTCTCTCTCTGAACCGAGCGCTGGTAAGGGCTTCGCCAACTGGTAAGGGCTTCGCCAACTGGTAAGGACCGCAGGGTGCGTAGCATGCTCGACTAATAAGGACCTTTAGGTACTCGACCCCAAGGGAGAGGAGAGGGGCTCGACTGATAAGGATGCGTAAGAAGGCTCGACTGTTAAGGAGAGGACCCTTTAGGGTGCTCGACCATAAGGGAGAGGAGATGGCTTCGCTCTTTCTCTCTGAACCGAGCGCTGGTAAGGGCTTCGCCAACTGGTAAGAACCGGCAGGGGCTCGATTGATAAGGAGAGGAGAGGGACGGAGTCACTCACTATTCATATGGTGAGGGTGCGTAAGCACACTCGACTGTCCAGGAGAGGGTTTTAACGCTCACTCATCATATGGGTGAGGGTGCATAAGCACACTTGACTGTCCAAGGACCCTTTAGGGGGCTCGACTGATAAGGACCTTTAGGTACTCGACCCCAAGGGAGAGGAGAGGAGAGGGACGGAGTCACTCACTATTCATATGGTGAGGGTCCTCTCCCTTTTGGTTGAGTCTGCTTACGCATCCTTAACAGTTGAGTCACTAACGTACCTGGGCATGGTGGTAGTTATATATGAGCATGTAGTAGTTTAGGTTTAGTATGGCGTAATGACATATATAATGATAGTGATTTCCTAGCTAGAGAGAGAAGAAAGACCAGTCTATGAGCATGTGGTAGTTGCGGCTTCATAAAATAGAGAAGTGGATCCACTCCCCGTACTTTCTCTCTCAGCCTAACTGGATCCACTCACTCAACTGACGGATCCACTCCCTGTACTTTCTCTCTCTCTCGATAAGGCAGGTGTCCTCCGGAGGCCGGGCACCGACCAGGGTGGAACGGCGGGTGACCGATTACTGACTTTCCTAAAGGCAGGTAGGGTGGAACGGCGGGTGACCGCTCTTTCTAACCGACCGAAGTGAGAACGGCCTATAGGGTGCGTAAGCACACTCGACTGATAAGGACCCTTTAGGGGGCTCGACTGATAAGGACCTTTAGGTACTCGACCCCAAGGGAGAGGAGAGGAGAGGGACCGACGCTTAGCTGAGCGCCGTACCTCTCCCGGTGGTCGAGCAACTAAAGTTCCTCTCTTTCTAACCGACCGACCAGGGTGTGGAACGGCGGGTGACCGCTCTTTCTAACCGACCGATAGGGGTGGAACGGCGGGTGACCGCTCTTTCTAACCGACCGATAGGGGTGGAACGGCGGGTGACCGCAACCGACCGATAGGGGTGGAACGGCGGGTGACCGAAGTTACCGCAACCGACCGATAGGGGTGGAACGGCGGGTTACCGCAACCGACCAATAAGGGTGCGTAAGCACACTCGACTGATAAGGAGAGGGACCGACACTTAGCTGAGTGCCGTACCTCTCCCGGTGGTCGAGCAACTAAAGTTCCTCTCTTTCTAACCGACCGACCAGGGTGGCGGGTGACCAACTTTCTCTCTCTCGATAGCGAAGCGTAGGTAAGGCAGGTAACCGACTTTCTCTCTCTCGATAAGGCAGGTGTCCTCTGGAGGCCGGGCACCGACCAGGGTGGAACGGCGGGTGACCGCTCTTTCTAACCAACCATGAGAACGGCCTATAGGGTGCGTAAGCACACTCGACTGATAAGGATGCGTAAGCAGGCTCGACCATAGGGAGAGGACCCTCACCATATGAATAGTGAGTGACTCCGTCCCTTTAGGGTGCTCGACCATAAGGTCCGTCAGGGGCTCGACTGATAAGGAGAGGGAGAGGAGAGGAGAGGACCCTCACCATATGAATAGTGAGTGACTCCGTCCCTTTAGGGTGCTCGACCATAAGGTCCGTCAGGGGCTCGACTGATAAGGAGAGGGAGAGGAGAGGAGAGGACCTTTAGGTACTCGACTGTTAAGGATGCGTAAGCAGGCTCGACTATTAAGGATGCGTAAGCAGGCTCGACTGTTAAGGACCGGAGGCGCTCGACCATAGGGAGAGGACCCTTTAGGGTGCGTTAGCACACTCGACTAATAAGGATGCGTAAGCAGGCTCGACCATAAGGGAGAGGACCCTTTAGGGGGCTCGACTGATAAGGAGAGGAGAGGGGGCTCGACTGATAAGGAGAGGAGAGGACCATTTAGGGTGCGTTAGCACACTCGACTAATAAGGAGAGGGGGCTCGACCATTAGGGAGAGGAGAGGACCTTTAGGTACTCGACCATAAGGACCTTTAGGTACTCGACCATAAGGGAGAGGGAGAGGATGCGTAAGTAGACTCGACCAAAAGGGAGAGGACCCTCACCATATGAATAGTGAGTGACTCCGTCCCTCTCCTCTCCTCTCCCTTGGGGTCGAGTACCTAAAGGTCCTTAACAGTCGAGCCCCCTAAAGGGACGGAGTCACTCACTATTCATATGGTGAGGGTCCTTGGACAGTCGAGTGTGCTTACGCACCCTCACCCATATGATGAGTGAGCGTTAAAACGATGGCGGCCTTGACAGTCGAGTGTGCTAACGCACCCTCACCATATGAATAGTGAGTGACTCCGTCCCTTTAGGGGGCTCGACTGTTAAGGAGAGGAGAGGAGAGGTGCTCGACCATAAGGTCCGTCAGGGGCTCGACTGTTAAGGATGCGTAAGCAGGCTCGACCATAGCCCCCCCACCCAATAAGTAAATTGAACCTTTAGGTGCTCGACTGATAAGGATGCGTAAGCAGGCTCGACTGATAAGGACCCTCACCATATGAATAGTGAGTGACTCCGTCCCTTTAGGGGGCTCGACTGATAAGGACCCTTTAGGGTGCTCGACCATAAGGGAGAGGAGAGGAGAGGACCTTTAGGTGCTCGACCATAAGGACCTTTAGGTGCTCGACTGTTAAGGAGAGGGAGAGGAGAGGATGCGTAAGCAGGCTCGAATGTTAAGGCTGCCATCACCTTTAGGTACTCGACCATAGGGAGAGGAGAGGGAGAGGAGAGGACCGGAGGGCCCTTACTTCTTCATAGGGGTCACTCACTATTTCAATGGTGAGGGTGCGTAAGCACACTCGACTGTCAAGGCTGCCATCGACGGAGTCACTCACTATTCATATGGTGAGGGTGAGGTAACGAACGCTCGACCCCCGGGCCGCCATCGTTTTTTATTTGTCGGATGATTCAGAGATGGTGAACAACCATTTCGCGGATGATTCTCTTTTGTCTGTGCGAGTTGATCAGGACTCAGTTGCTGGTGCTAGAGATTGTCTGTCAGTGTTTTGTGAGGCCTCTGGAGCTATTGTTAGTGATCATAAGATGGATTATTGGCTGGTTGGTCTTGATGAGGCCCTGTCTGGCTTCCTTACTGGCTGGCTTGACAAAACCCATGTGGCTATAACGTGTGGCGAGACAATGGCTAGAAGATTGAAACAACGACGAAGTCAGCTGACCGGTACAACCTCTCTCGGTTATTGTGTGATGGTAGACATCTTCTATCTCGTATGGCGGACTTCTATCGTCGTCTGTTGATTCTGTGTATCCTCTCTGTGTAGCACCTAAATGTATCCCCTCTTAGTAGCACCTCTTGGTAGCCTCCCTGTGTATCACCTCATTGTAGCACCTGTTCGTAGCACCTCAATGTATCACCCAATCGTTCTTCGTAGCACCTAATCGTAGCACTTAATCATTCGTAGCACCTCTTCGTTCAGTGGAGTGCTTGGGTGGGCAGACAGAACATTCTATGAAATTTACCTTATACTTGCTATATTTGCTTTACCTTCAGTGTTACCATGCTATCAACCTGGCGGCGGACCATCCAGACCGGCTCAATTACCCGCTTAATTTATAGCATTCATTGGACGGGCGTTCATACAGCATTGCACAGGCTAACACTTGCTGACTGATTCTTAGGAGGTAGGCAAGGCAGGAACTATTCCTATTTACCTTTACTCTACCTTGCTTTACTTTAGTAGTGCTTCCAACCTTAACTTTTTACCACTACTTACCCAACCTTCGCCCTCAACTTATAGCGTTGTCCGGTAAGGGCTTCCAATAGAGGGAGGAGCTTTTGGACGGGCTTCTATACAAAAAGGCTTCAATAACACTTGCTTGGGGCGAGTATCGGTAGCTGCTGCTCTCTTACTGGGCCTACCTTGACCTTTACTTACGTGCATGCTAGATGTATGTGTGAAGGCGTTTTCCACCGGACGAAGGAAGAATCCATGTGGCGGGGTTTGAAACGGACGGATAGAGATACCTCCCTGGCCGTTTCGGAGCGGCCAGATTATTAGGGAAACGTCCAGCGTTCAGTTGCCCAGCGAGCATGAGAGGACTGCTTGTAGTCGATCTTGAACCTTCCTGCTTATATCTTGAATGCATGGAGAACAACTGACCTCTGACGAAGACCAATTCTGCTTCGCTAAACTAAACCGAACAACAAACCTTCAACCTGCCTTCATCGAACAAACTTCCTGCCTTGCCTGAAAGATCTTGCTGCCTGCCTTCTATCTTATCTCTCTCTGCCTGATATGCCTGCCCGTCTCTCGATTGAGACCCTATCTTACCCAGATCTAAATATTGCAAACTAGATACAATGAACTTGACGGACGGAGCTTGCTTGCCTTTTACCCGAGACCCGTTAGGCTAGAACGTGACGCGAAAACAACGTGTGCCGAGGAAGGCAGGAAAGGGAGAAGCTGGAAGGGGGACACAGTTACAGGAGAAAGATATTGGATCGCCATTTTCGCACGCTGGAAGCACTCTTTTGAACCTGAGATGATATTAGAACTTCAATTTCAAGTGATTTTGTTTTATTTGGGAAGAATGGCATTTTATGGTTATCCCGGGGCAGGTTACACATATCCAGATTTGTGTTCGGCTTTCGAGGATGCGGGCTCCGCGTTTCATCCTATGAGGCGGGCTTACTTACATGCTTGCTGGCTGTTACTAGATTAATGGAATCTAGAATCTCATAGATAAGGAATGGAGGAAGGTAAGTAGATCACTTCTTCCCTCCGTACCAGCTACCCGACCTATGTGAAAGACACTACCTGACCAGCGTGAATGTCTCAACCTCCCTGACCTGAAAGTCTATCTATAGTCCCCTCTCTCTCGCTGAATGTCTATCTATCTACTATCTGCCTTCCCTGACCTGTATGGCTCTAGGAATGTTTCAACCTCATCTGTTGGCAACTGGGAAGGGGTGTATGAGTTTGGGGAATGTTTCCTAAGTGGCCGCTCCGATACGGCCAGCATCATAAGAAGATTCAATTCTCAATCCGTTTAACTCAATCGATCTGCTCATATGTAAATGACATGGCTCAATGTCTTTCTTCTGGTGTTCACATGGTAACATAATAAACCTAATTCGTTAGATCGATGGGTTACCTCCTTCTCTCGGGTATCTCCTGTGATTCTTCTCCTCTCGTCGTCTGCCGGTAAGTCCTTTCGTCTCTCATCTGTTGGGAACATGGGGTCCATCTCTTATCTCATTTGGTGCCACCCTGGCTCAAAGGCAATGCTCGTATGGCAACAAACACCTTGGCTTGATCTCATTCATCTGGTGTTCAAATGGTAACATATGAAATATCGTTGGGTGGACGAATGTGTGTGATGGTATGTCTAGTGGTGACTCACAAATAACAGTGTTACCGATTCATCTTTGTACCGGTACCATCCATGTTGGGTGAACGGAGTAAGGTGTTTGAACAGGTAACCTGTGGCCTCTATCGTCGTCTGGTGGTAATGATGGGGGCACTTCTCTTTCGCGTATGGCGCGAACTTGGTCAAAATCGATATGGCATATGATGCCTTGAGGCAATGACCTTCTGGCAATGCTCGGCTATGTGAGGTGCCCTACGTGATGGTGATGTAGTACCTAATGTTGCGTATACGTAAGTCAGGTAAGACCGTGTGTATGGTAGCGGGTATAGAGGTTGAGGGTTAGGGTTAGGTTCGAGGTTCGAGAGCTATGGTTCCTCCGTAGAGGGTCTAGGTCTAGGGTCAAGTTCGAGTTCGAGTATCGAGGGCTATGTTTTCGCAAAATCGTTATCCCTTCAGTCCTAAAATGCTTACGCAAAATCGAACTTTTATTTATCTATTGCTTGACAGCTTTGACTGGCCAAATTGCTATGGATCCAGCGCAATAGCAGGACGAGGTACAAGAGACATATTCTCAGCCAAGCAAGATAAGTACGAGGGATGCGGCCACCCAGCCAGCACAAGGGATGCAGCCTAATAAAGAGCAGCACGAGGTCCGACAGATGATAAGCCCACCAATGGAAGTACGAGACGAGGCCCCCATCCATAAGGGTGGATTCTCCTTCCTATTTCTACTTAGATGTTTCAGTTCGCGAAGTCTTTAAAACACTCTTAGGAATGGGGGATTGAACCCGCAAAGAAGGTTATGAATTATTCATTTATTCTCCAAAACCCTTTCATAGTCTTCTATTCTATAGAGGAGAGAATCAAATAGTAAATAGATCTCTGCGAAGGTAGGGAAAATGGTATTTAGATGGAAAAATACTGCGATCAGGGGGGAATAGGGGGCTTAAATCGTAAGTGATAAGTATTTAGTTCTTTATTTAAGGATGATCACCCACTTAGTTGCTCGTCATAGCTTGGTTGTGTGCCTATGAAACTTATATGTAGTGCTTGGCTGGGTTGCTCCCCTTACCTTCCACTTGGGGCTCTCATGAACCCTTCAACTTGGCCGGTTGTGGGACTTTCATCCGGTTGGGGCATATGGCAGGATGCGAACCCTTACATAAAGGCCTTTAAGACGCTTTCCTATAGGTGTATGGTTACTGGAAGATAGACCTGTACGATCTTGAGCTCTCCCAAGGCAGATAGACGTACGAGTAGTAGCGCTCCTAAGGCTTGGATAATGAGTTGCGGGCTGGTGAATTGCCCCCTGCCTGTACAATTAGAGTTGTCGGCTGCTAAATAGCTCCCCATACCTGTAGTTTCTGACCCGGGAAATAGCATCCCCGTACCTGTCGTTGTTGTCGGCTCTTCATTAGATATACCCTTATTTCATTCTACTAATGCTAGGATCCAAACACCTCGAGCTCCTAAAGATACATCCTCGCATAGATAATGTAGCCTATTTCAACTGCGTAACCCAAACACACGTATTCCCCTGTCTCTTGCAAGTATAGGTGCCGGATACAGAAGAATATTCCAAGTATAGGGCTCTTTTATCCCTCTACCATAGATATAATTTCTGGCTGGATAAGAGCCCCCTCTACGCGTACGAGTAGGAGGACAATCCCTGTACCAGTAGTTGGTTCCCGGGATCAACAACTGAACCTGTACCATATTGATTGGTGCCGGCTACACATCATAGCTGTACCAGATTAGGTTAGTTCCTGGCTGAATGCTCACTATACAATTAGATGGTCTAAACCTTGAGTTCCTAGACTCGCATAGATAAGGATAAGGAAGTAGCCTCAAGTAAAGGTGTTACCACATATAGGTTTTCCTTCAGGACTTTCCGGAACATACTTTAACTAGGCTATGGGGAATTAGGAAATGAAGCGAGTTCCCTCTTCCCCTGGTCGAGAGTTCGCTTACTCACCGTATAGACAATAAAGAGTTCGGGACCATAGATGGAGCATACCTGTTGGACCCCCTCTCTTTGGACATCGAATGAAAGTGACTACAAACAAGGTTTAGGCCATACATTTTTCCCTACCCTATTTGAGAGTGATAGGTCACTTCACTTGTTTTAGGGATGGGACCGCTAGTTTTTGATTATGGGAAAAGTTAGGGTGGCCTAGAATACGCTCGCACTAACGAGATTTTCCGAGCCCAGGCTCTTAGGAGAATTACTTTTCTTTTCCGACGAACAAATTCAATGGCTGACCTTTAAAAGAACGAATGACCCCGCCTACCTACCCGACCCCCTAGTAGTGCTTGCTTTCAAAGAACAAACAACCACCCCGTCCGTCGTATCCAGAAGAGAGATAATCTTTAAACCAGGTCCCCAATCCCGAGAGCTCACCTGCCTCTCCATATAAGGTCAGATAGCCCCAAGTCAATCCGTAGTCAAAGCAGGGCGCATATTAAAGACGAGAAGTGGGAGGTGAATTGATCTATAGACGAATTCTATACCGATAATTCGGGCGCATTCCAAAACTTATTAGATAGTCTAACTTATTAGATAGTATTAGTACGATCTAATGAGCTTCACACCGATCGCCTATCGAAGTGATAAGAGATGTTCAGAAAGCGAGAACTTGAAGAGAAGAAAGATTAGTGACTTAGCTTCCGCAGCATTCTAGATACAAGATTTTCACCCGCTCGCGGCATGCAGTTGCGTTTCACGCTTTCTACTGAGCGAATGGAACGAATAGGGTAGAGCTTGAAGAGACCTTTTCCATTCCATTGGTAATTGGTTCTGCAAGTGGGTGGTGCCTTTCATTTCATCCCTTCCGGACATATAATAGCGGTGTGAAATCACGGGGATGGGAGAATTCTGCTCTGATCTTTATCTGTCCCATTGATCAGTAAGTAGCGGGGGGGCGACTCCCCAGTCAAGTGCATTTGTGCATTCGGCAACAAGGAGTCTATTAGATAGGTGAAAACCAGTGCTGATCCTGAGAAAAGTGGGGCGAATTCTCTTATATTAAGGGTGCTGATCTAAAAGCTATCTCCCTGTTATGAGGATAGAGAGCGGCAGTTTGAAAGCTCCTTTCATATTAGACTTGGGACCCGCCCTTGTGTGTTCCAATAGTGTGGTCCCTCGATCACTCCAAAATAATCACATGTTCGTCACACCCGCTCGAACTCTCTATTTACTTTTTCCATTATAACTATTTTGTCACCCGGCCACTTTCTTCGTGCGAGCCGTTAGCTTTAGCCTACCCCGAAAGGAGCCTACCTTGTTAGCGCATACCTCCCACATACTGGAATGCGTTCGAATGTCGGTAGATAAGGATCGAAGACTCCATCATGGACTACCAGGGTATCTTATCCTACCTGTCCCGGGAGCGAAAATACACTTCTTTTCTTTTCCTTGAATCGGGGCCTGGGGGGACTACAGTCAAAACTGTTATGCGCAGGATCCTATATTACTATAGAATAGCATTGTTCAGAGACAGCTCACACCCAAGTATGGATGTCCATCTACGGCCCTAAGACCGGATTTTGGGTCAGTGTGTGCCCCAATACCATCCCTCTTTTGACCAGGCTAGATAGTCTGTGCCAAAAGCGCTTTGCTCCCGCCTCTGGATTGAGCCAGAAGAGCAGGACTGGGATAACCTTCTTCTCATCCTACTCACCAGAGTGGACTCACCATTGCCCCGACAAGGTCCTCACCAGGTAGGCTTTTTTCTTCGTCTATGCCCCCCTACTCAAGACCAGTGGAATAACACGCACGATCGGACTTCTGTCCTGTTCGTCACCCCTGGGCTACACATTGGTTTGGTTTACCGGCCTAGGGGCGACAGGGCTTGTTTATCGCCAACTGTGTTCATTCTGGCTGGAAGGATTTCCAGTGCCCATTAAGCGCGCAAAGACTCTCGGCGTGACCCGCATTGCATTATGGAATTCTTTCCTCAGTCACGCACAAACCGGAAGGGAAGCAAATCCCTCAAACTTGAAACGTATTATGGACTTCTGTCCTCTGTAACGCACAAGTAATCAATAACGACAATGATGTTGGTACTAACTTGATATCGATTACTTATAAAAGAAGAAGTGGACTTTACTGGACCATGGTATTGTAGTTCAATTGGTTAGAGTAAATGGAGGCATCCCGATCTTGCTTCTCCTGCCGAGCTTATCTCTACCTCTACTAACTTGGGAACAGCTCATGTCCAGTTTTAGGTGCCCGCCAAAGTGATTCCATATAAATATCTAGCACAACTGGATCTCCAACTAAAGAAACAGGTGAAACCACTGCTTCTGCCTCTGCGGGATCCACTGGTTCAAAACCCTTTTATAGGCCAAGGTCTTTACATATATACATATGCGCCCGTAGGTGGGAAAGTACATTACAAACTCTTTAGGCCATTAGCCAACTTATAGTTCTATTGATGACCTGGTCTGCCTACTCTGTTCTATTTGATGACCTGGTCTGACCAATCTGGTTGATTCGTTGAATGGCTAATTCCGTATCTGACCGTCCTATCCTTACCCAACCTTCCTATCCAACCCTACGTCCTATCCTCGCCTTCGTATCTGAGACCTGTCCTGTCATGTCGTAATGTCGTACGTCGTATAATTGCTAAGCTCCTGATATCCCGTCGGTACCTCTGTGGCTAACACCACTGATATCCCGTCTGTTCCTCTTCGACTAACGCTAATGTCGTGTAATTCCATGCCCTAGGAAGGTAATGAATTAGATACGATATTTCGCTACGATATTTCGCGACAATTATAAGGATGTTGTACGGCGCTGCTGTAATTACATACATAAAGGCTAATACGCTTCCTAACATTCAACCACTATTGGTTATGAAATTCAAATGAGAATAGTGAAAATGATAGGTAAATAGTGAAATCCATTCTGTTAGTGCCAGCTAATCTCATGACGCTTCTGTAAGCCCATTCCATTCTCTCTCTGCGGTACAAGCTCTGTGGGACCGGATCTAATCTCGCTTTCTTTGTCTCTTTCCCGCCTACCTGTAATTCATCTCGTAATGAGATGATGGAGATGGGAGCGTAAACCGTTTGCTTACTACTTCTCTATTTTCGGCAGTAGTAAGGTAAATTCGGATAACTAGGTGGATGCTCGTAAGTAAAGGGTTCTATAGACGGGCCATACTCTACTGATCTTCCTGGTGGAATGGGAAAGGCATAACTCTTCCATCGTCCTAGGGTTCGGTTGTGAAATCCGGTCCTGATACGAGGGGTTACAGTCCCGACTCGATAGCTACATGAAGTGCATTCATAATAAAGTGGTATAGGGATCTAGTGGTAGGTGGTATGGTAACACTGAAGGGGTTGTGTCACGCCATGCCGGGTCTATCTAGTTGTAGCTCCTAAGCGCTTGATTCATCCAAGTGTTCTGCAGATGAAGATTGATTAGTATCGGGCCTTACTTGACTTGATTGATTATATACGCGATCGAACCTACAGACAGATTAGGAATATGATGTGGTTCCGGACCTTCACGTCGTGCTTTAACCTACAGCCAGAGCAATATGAATTAGTTACGGATCTTACCTTTATGCATTATATATGTGCCTCAAGCAATACACATATTCACTAGAGTACTGGACCTCAACGCCTTATTATAATAAAGTACAATAATTTGAGTAGGGTACCGGTAGGTACAAAGGGTAGGTTACCAGTAGGTTTCTCAAGTAATAAATATGAAGTTAGTAAGAGTAAGTTAGTAAGAGTAAGTGTACTCATAAGTAAGAGATAAAACTCGGAAACCTAGTAGTTGTAGTTGCTAATTCTAATGCAAAAAAACAAATTAGGTAGGGTAAGATCGGAGACCTAGTAGTCGCTAATTCTAATTCAAAAAAACAAAGTGTAATCATGATAAGGGTAGGTTACCTTTAGGGTACAAATGGAAAGGTTCTCAAGAGAAATTAGAAAGCCCGAGGAGCGGTAACGACGAGGTACACTAGGCATTATTATATACTTGATAATGAAGCCGAGGAACGGTAGCGACGAGGTACACTAGGAACCACAGCGAAGCGGCAAAGGAGACAGTAGAATTTCTTATACTGGCTCCGACCTCAAGGCCCTTTGTATTCGGTACTTGCACTTGCCCTTTGTGGGGGGAAGGGGAAGTACCCCTCATTATTATATACTTTATAACTCAGTACTTTCCCTTAGGGTGAAAATCGCCCCCTAACAACAACAACTTCAGCTTCGGTAGAAGTACTTGCCCTTAGGTACCCGCCCCCTAATTTGCTTTAGTTGCTTGTACCCTTCGGGGCGGGAGAACCTACCCTTTGTTTTGGGGTACGGTACCCTCCCTGAGCTTTCAGCTTCAGCTTCGATAGTAATAGGATGCGTAGGGCGACCTTGAGTTACTTATTGGGTGGGGGGCCGAATCGCTGTGTTATTACATATGTAATATCCATCTCTCGACCAGCTCTCGGTTCCTCTCCCAGCCAGCAAGCTTCCCATCCATCCATCCAGACTTGGGAATAGCCCTGCTCATACTTGGCTCTCAAACCCTACCCTCTATCCTCGATCCTCATACCTCTACCCTCTACCTCTCTATACTCAATACTCTCTTCCAATCTAGATATCTCTAAATCTCTCTAGATCTACTCTAGCAGAAGTATTGATTCCTTTGCCTAATAAATAGTGTGTTTATATGGATGTATAGATCAGGGCTAGTTTCTTAATACGAGTACGCCGTAAAAACCGTAGTTTAGGTGAGGCCTAAGAGCTTCGGGCTGAGGACTTCATTCTGTATTCCCTGCCCATACGCATAGTCTTTACTTACGACTGCCCGGTCGCCGATTGTGAAGTGGTAACCGGCCATTCCTAGGTCTCTTCATAGGTGACTGCAAGTGGGAAGTGCTAGCAGTACCTGAGGCAGACGCATAATCTCCGCTTCAAGAGCCGCTGAGGGGGGGGTGGGTGATCGGAATCAGGTCGGGTTGTAATGTGTAGGTGAGAGGTCCTAGGGTTGGAATGCTTAGAATTGGTAGGTTGATCGGGATCAGGGTAATGGGGATCATAGTTTATGCCATGTGGTTGAGGGTTTACGTAATTGTCAGGGGCATGAAAGGTCTATGTGGTAGAAGTGGATATTGTAGGTGGACTTGGAGTTATGATGAGTTTGACTGAGGTGGATAATTCGTTCGGTTAGGAGTTTTATAAAACCTATGGGTTATTGGGCTTTTTCATATCTTTAGCATTATCCTCCCTGTGCTTTCGTGGCTGCTGCTGTTGGATCTACCCACGCCACCTTCTAACTCAATTTACCACTTAAGTTAAGGCCATCTTTCAGTATTTCATTTCTTTTCCCCCCCCATCCAGCGACGCAAGCCATTAATCTCAGCAAGGCAAGCCCCCTGCCCTTCCAGTTCTTTGTTCCAGCGCGAGCGTGCCTGCCCTGCCAGTTCAGAGTTGCGCCCGGGACGTACGTCTCCCCGCCAGGTCTCTCTCTGTTGGTCAATAATCAAAGCATCCCGTCAAAGGAGTAATCGGTCTTAAAGCTATCTCTTGGTAGGCCCTCCCACTCTTCATAAAATGCTTCAGGTAAGCACGCAACATAACAAGCTGTAGGTAGATCCCCGCCCGTTCAAGCAGTGTTTTGGTCTGTCCGTCAGTGTGTGGATCTGGGTATGTGGTTCTGGCCAGGGGGTGTTGGGAAGGTCACAAACTCACTTGCTTCAGGGAGTCCCTAATATAAAAAAGCTCCCGGGCTTCTGGAAGTCCTTCATATTACAAAGCTCCTGGGCTAAAGGGAGTCCCTCTTCTTTATCACAATCGGTAGGGGGCCAGCGATAGCTATAACTTCTTTCAAGCGGGGTGATTCTTTAGCGGCGGTAGCGGTCAAGAATATATAAAGCGGTTTCTTATTTTCTTTCTTTCTGAGTCAGTAAGGGACAGTCTTCCGGTTCTTCCGTCCAATCTATATGGTTCCGGAATCTAATCGCTAGTGAGTTAGTGAAACGATATATGCATGCAGTCTATTCAACCTCTCTAAGCTGCTTTAAGAAGGCTAGCTAGTTATAACCTAATCTTTCTAAGAAGGCAAGGAAGGCTAGTTAGAACCAGAAGCGATATATCCATCCTTCGTAGCTTCCCATCCTTATTAGTGAAACCTGAAGCTAGATATATATGGCTGCATGCAGTCTAGTTAAGCTTATTATAGTCCCACTTAGCTGCTCTAAGAAGTAGTGAGGTAGTCCCGCATCCCACTCTAAGCATGCAGTCTATTCTTTCTTGGCTGTACCGCATTCTATCTTGTCTTGTCTGTACCGGGTACTTACTTTTCTTTCTTGTCTGGGTAGATTAGTCCGGAACCGCAATCTTGCCTGTGTCTGTCTGTGAATGAAACTATCTGAGCTAGCTAGTGGAGTAGCCTTGAGTCCCCTACTACTGAGCCTTCTTAGTTAGGATTAGAGAATGTGAAGTAGCTTAATTAGAGGACCCTCTTTATCTTCCTTTCTAGAAGTCCAGTTTGATTGATTGAGTACGTGCCCCCCCTGACGATTCACCATAGTCAATACACAGGAAAGAGAACCCACCACACCAGGAAGTTTACACAGGGAAGCTGCTTATCGTGTTTGGATATACACATATATAATGCAATCATTTTCACTATATTCGGTAAAATCATCCCTAGACCTTCCAGCCTATCACTAATCCTTGGGACCTTCCTTGGAAACCTAATAATCATACCTACTGCCTTACCCTATGACTTCTGAACGATCCTTGCCTTCACCCTTCCTTCCGCTTTCAGTTCGTTCGCCATTGTACGTTCGCCATAGTCAATTTTGGCATTCAGCCAGAAAACATACCGAGCGAGTAGTGTTTGAGTGAGGTGGTCACCAATGAAAATGGAACAACACCGATAATGACATGATGTGTTACCGATTCTCATCGGGGCTCTTTCTCCTCGATTCTAATCTTTCCCCTACCTTTTTCCTCGAGCCATAGGCGATTGTAGTGAAAGAGAATAAAGTGC
This sequence comes from Pinus tabuliformis, assembly GCA_031772625.1. NCBI lineage: Eukaryota > Viridiplantae > Streptophyta > Pinopsida > Pinales > Pinaceae > Pinus > Pinus tabuliformis. The sequence goes on along the minus strand of CM062816.1, from coordinate 1,779,829,189 downwards.
CTCAGTCTCATGACCGAAATGAACTATTTACCTCTGCAAAGCATAGTACACCCTGGCATAGGGAGACATAGCTTGATTGCCAATACGGCATCCACATAGATTGCCCCTCTAATTGGATTGGACTCTTTTTTTATTATCCTACTTCATTTTATTTAGGTAGGAAAGCGGCCCTCCCCTTAATGGTAATGAACCAAAATGAAAGATGGCAGAGATATGTGGAGCGATTGGGTCATTGATCGGCTGGAGCAGTTGGCGATTGGGTACGGTGAGATACAGTTACAGTTCCCATCCCACTTACTTACCGATACAGTAGGCATTGACCCGGCCGGCCACATGCCACATAAGTAGCACAACACCAATATAGCATAGCAAGCACTTCGAAACTGAGATGCACAAGATAGAAACAACTGAGTAGCACATACATACCTTCCTTATTGATTGACTTTCCTATGAAACAAGCAAGGCACTTAAGCGTGAATAAGCTCGACGCCGAGTAGGGTGAAACTAGGAAGGAAGGCGAGACCAGAGGTGAGGCGAAACCAGGTCGGGACAGACAGAAATCTTTCCTTGCCCCTCCTATTTCTTCTCTGGCGGCTTCGCACCTTATTGATTGGCCTAATAAACTATGTATCGAGGGTAAGCACTTCATGGGAGGATGGTTTCCATAACTCTTTGATTTCTTTATTGCTTTATTGAAAGCCAGAGCATTAGCCATAAACGAGTCGCAGGTATAATGAAAGTGGAAATAGCACGCGCTAGAAGAGCCATTGAGAGGGTTTTCAACATTCACCTAAGGCATAATCCACCTTGGAGTAAGACAAGTCATAATCCACCTTGAAGGAAGGCAAGTCAGAGAATAGTCCCACCTCTCATTAGTACGTCTTTCCTCACTCGCTGAACTCATGGTTCTAGAAATTACCTAAGACTTACATCAATTCATTTTTGAATGATTCTGATAGCCTTACCGGCCTTCCAATACCAGAGTCTTTCCTCTAAAACCAGTAGAAGAGCCAGTAGCAGGCCTATACATAAAAACAAGTCTACATGGTTTGATGGATCGTATATAGTATTTCCTTAGGGAATAGAACGGATTATGGAAGGCAAGAGTCTTTCCTAGATTCCAAAAGTTTCCTATTAGTGAGGGCGGGACTGCCGTTTAGCGTAGCGAGCCGCCCTCCCTAGAGTCTTTCCTTTCCTCTAGTTATCGCTAGAATCCTTCCAATACCTTTCTCCTGACCTTAGACCTTAACGGGAGAAGCCAGTAGAAAGCCAGTAAGCCAGTCTTACGCACCTATATTACGCACCTATATTACTCACCTACCTTACTCAGTACCCATCTCATCTTACGCACCTATTCCTCTAGAACCAGTAGCAAGCCAGTCGCAAGCCAGTAGCGAGAGTCATGAGGCGTGGTGTGGGGTCCTTTCGGTTAACTGAATTTGCATCTAGAACATGAATAAGCTCTGTGACTGGAGGTTCTTAAACTAGCTATGACTTTCCTCAAACGGACTTAGACGCTTCTATAGGTGCTGCCGGGTAAGCTGGTTCCACTCAATACGGTACTGTTTATTCTCCTGCTGTCTTCGCTGCGGGTTATTACACTACTCTATATGCAATGAGCTCTGTCTCTATAGGTTGTGGATATGGATTCACCTATCAGACTAGAGATGATCCAACTCAAACTTGGTGAACTGGATCTGGATCTGCTACGATGTTTGTCCCTGCTCTCGCTTCTGCCTTTGAATCACCTGGCTCTGGATCCGGAAATGGAACCGGACGAAGGGAATCATTCTACTGACGAAAAAGAAACCTTTGCCCATGTTTATGGCTTTGATACCACCCATGCGGCGTGCTCTGCCTCTTATCATGATGGTAAGACTCGGTCGGTCATCGACTGGCTTTGAAACTGGTGCTGCTGGATCTCCGGCTGGAAGCTATACAACTGCCGGATCTGCTACTGGCTATCCTAGCGGGGACGCTGGAACTAGCTCAGATGCTGGCTCTTACTTTGTAACTTGATCAACTTAATGACTTGCATAATCAATAAAAGAAACTACGTCACCTTGCTCCCCCTGCTACAAATGCTGCTACTGATGCTTCTGGGTGATCATGTCATTTCTTTTTACAAGTGATCAGAGCTATGGAGGGAAAGTACTCTACGGAGATGCGCATGTTTGGGACAGTAATAAAAGAACTTTAGATTTGGTTCTCTACTTGGCCACTCTACTCGAAGTTGGCGCAGTCAATTTGAGATCAATTATTTGATCAATTCTTCGATCGCGTAATTACGTATATAATGAAGCGTCATGAACAGGCATACCAGGTTAGGCGTCACACCTTACTTACGAGCATGCCAGACTACGGCATCCCACCTACGGGGCCGAACACGCCGCCCAAAGTCTTCCTACGGCGAGTCGGCATTCTTATACTACTTGGCTACGGAGCTTGAAACCTTCGACCGTTGATTGAGGGAAGGGAACCCACAGCTGGACCAAGCAAAGGGACGTAAAGCTGGCTGGCTTATTTGTTCACTCGTTCATTCATAGGCGGCAGGCTCTCAAGATTGGTTGGTTGATCGATCGATTCGCGTTCGAGTATGGTTATTATATGAGCATGTTGCGGCATGTTTTATGACGTTGTCTCAGGCTATACGTTGATTCAGAAGATGGTTTGTTTCCCCGCTACGATTCACCCGTGATGGTCTCATGGCGTTCTATCAGGCAGGCAGGGCACTTAAAGCAAGTCAGTCAGGCAGAAAGTCAGTCAGGCAGGGCACAACAAGTGATGAATCAGTTGATGGTTTCATGGCGTTCTATCCCGGTTTAACATGTTACTACGTTCAGTCAGTTAACTGGCACAACCCAAACCTACCATTTCACCCCTGCCCTATATAAGCTCTATATCAGCTCTACCTGAGGATTGGCTTTGGGATCGGATTGGCCCTGTTGGTCAATCATTGAACCGGTCTCAGATGCCATTTTCCGCCTAAGCCTATTGATGAAAGGCCAATAGCGAGTCGCCAGGCTGCCGCAAAGGTCAGGTGGCATCACAGCCCCACCATAAGCCTTCTATGAGCCCCATTAGCCCTCCAACCCTTAGGAGGTCGGGTAAGCCTATGGAGGTTGGGTTTAGGCCCTATTAGCCCACCATAAGCCCGCTTGACCCTTGCCTGATGCGGACAAGCGATTTCATTCTTTTTTTCGCATTTCATCAGAGACGAAAACATGGTTTGACCTAAGCAGTTAGGTGGTCTATTCGAGTGATTCGAGTGGTATATTCGTGAGGGCAAAGCATCTGCCTGTTTCCGCATTATCATAGCCTGTATCTGCCTGTATCTGCATTCACCGTTCATAGGCATTCACCGTTCATAGGCATTACCCGTAGGCATTCACTGTGCATAACCTTGCCTTACCTTTCGCCGGCGCAGGACCCGAAGAATTGACCTACCTACCTTTCAGGACCATCCGTTAGATCCTATAGATATTAGATAGTTCTATCGATGAGATAGATAGAAAAAGAAATATTAGTGGCGAAGAGAGGCATCGGGCCATGTGTCGATGTGATGTTCAACAATGTGAAAACCAAGTCTGGGCATCTCCTCATTCTCTGTCTCTGCACGAATCCATCTCCTCCATCATTCTCTAAACAGATTGGGTCGGAAACACAATACCTCTACTCATTCTATTTACTGGTCAGGTCGGGTTGGCATGCTATACACGGGTCAGGTCGAGGCTAGCTAGGTGCTTATCCATATACAAATGACAGACACAGAGAGGGGCCAGCCAGGTAGGTGCTTATTTGGTTCGCCAAGCCGTTTAGGGGCGGGCTTCTACGTGCAGGAGGTGATGGTCCCGATCCTCATTCTCTATACCTACTCAGCTGCAGTGAGGGAAAACGTTTTGGAGAACAGTCATGAAGGTGCTGGTCCCGATCCTCATTCCAACCGACCGATAGTGAGCCTTCGAATCCCTTTCCGATCCAGAAAGATAGTGATTCAAGCCCTCACCTACCACTCTCACACACCTGGTCCATCCAGCATAGTTCTTCTTGCCCTCACGCCCTCACCCACCGACCTCACCTACCGACCTCACACACCGGGTCCATCCAGATAGTTCTTGTTCACCTACCCGGGACAGAAAGGGGATCTTAACTACGAGATGGAGGTGGATATTAATTAGGGTCAAAGTTGGGGTGAAAGTCCGAGAAGTAGCAGTGGGAAGGAGCAGTTTCATTATCTCTCACGTCTTGCCTTCCCGTGTTCTTGCCCGGACCGTTCTTGCCTTACCGTGTCAGTTCTCCCTTAGCGTTCCATCCAGATTCCCCCCGAGCCACCGCTCCATACGAATAACGAAAACAGAGCCGTGGATCTTCTCGTGTTCGGCGCGTACGTAAATACATACCCGAGATAGAGATGGAAGGACCCCATACCCCAGAAAGGTACCTTGTGCAACGAATGAGAGCGGTTGGTTTCTTTATTTTAAAAGTGACATTGACTTTCAGAATAATTGCGTTTTGCTTGGAACCTATGCCCTACCTATGACCGAACACCTTCCTTAATACCCCCTTGCCTGCCTACCCTCTCCATCCGAACGAAGTCAGTGAAACGGGCACAGGAAGGAATTAATTAGAAGTGTGAAACCTGTTTCCATCCCCCCCATGCCCAGGAGGTCGCGGTTCTCCTTGTGCATTACCCGTTCTAGAGACACCGTGAAAAGTTCGACGTGCACAGGAATGAGGCGGTTATATATTTGTTACCTTTTATTGATAACACGTGCCCAGTCAGTGAGTGAGTGTCAGGTTAGTCAGTTAGGTTAGCCGGAAGAGATGGACCTGCCCCTGAAGAAGCGAGACACGCCCCGTAAAGAGGAGCTTTAAGGCATGTAAGGTTGTATTCGTCTGGATCTGCTGTTGGCTCTACCCATGCCACCTTTGGTTCCTGAATTTACCCACACTCTCTATCATCTTTAGACGCCCACTTTTGTTAGTCAATTTACCACCTTCTAAGGGCCGGGTTAATAGAGAGGTCCGGAGGGCCCTTACTTCTTCATAGGGACGGAGTCACTCACTATTCATATGGTGAGGGTGAATCGGTTTTATGGGACACCTCCGGGTTACCCCCAGTTGGATGAGCAACCCGGTGTTAGGCGAACCCCCAGTGAGAGTAGCTATAGTTTCACCCAGTTGATCTCAGCTACTGAGTTTGGGTCAAGCCACTTAGCGTAGTAGATAGGCAATACAGCAGCCCCAGGAGTTAGGCTAAAAACCAAGCTTGGCAGCTTCAAAGTTGATCAGCTCCTGGTGTTGGGCTAACCCAGCTTGTCGGCTAATGTGTGAGTAGACGATGTATTCTCGGCTGCAACCCCCGGTCACTGTCCAAGAGGTAAGTAGTAGGGGGTCAAGGGTATTCCCGAATAGTAGTACGTGGTCAAGGGTACACGAACTAGTCTTTCTTCTCCCCATACGGATGGTTGAGCCTTAAAGCGTAATGACATATATAATAGCGGTGATAATACACCCTGCTTTGACTCATTCCCTTCAATTTACTTATTGGGTGGCCCCTATCAAATAAGTAACTAAAAAAGTCACTAACATACCTAATTGATAGCTCGGCGAGAAGCCTTCTCTATTTGAGAGATAGGAACAGACATGTACCTCGGCCCAGATACGTATTGATTCATTTCCTAGTCATTTCCAGGGGTAAGTGCCATACAGGAACAGGAATGCCGGAGGCATCCTCTCCCGTTGGTCATTCTTTATATATGTCATTATTGACCGATATAATTCATGAAATGACATGAATGACATATATAATATATGCTTTTCATCTCCCTCATTCATGCATAATGACATATCTCGAATGACGTAATTACGTATATAATGAATGACTGGAATCACTGGTCGAAATGAACCAAGGTCCCGGAGGGGCTTGCGCTTCCTCTCGATGGCGGCCCTCTCCTCTCCTCTCCTTAACAGTCGAGCCCCCTAAAGGGTCCTTATCAATCGAGCCCCCTAAAGGGACGGAGTCACTCACTATTCATATGGTGAGGGTCCTCTCCCTCTCCTCTCCCTATGGTCGAGTACCTAAAGGTCCTTAATAGTCGAGTACCTAAAGGTCCTATGGTCGAGCGCCTCCGGTCCTTAACAGTCGAGCACCTAAAGGTGATGGCGGCCTTAACAGTCGAGCCTGCTTACGCATCCATATGGTCGAGCACCTCTCCTCTCCTCTCCCTAATGGTCGAGCCCCCTAAAGGTCCTCTCCTTAACAGTCGAGCCTGCTTACGCATCCTTATCAGTCGAGCCCCTAACGGACCTCACACGACAGGCTCACCCTTGGCGGCACTTTGGTGAGGAATCGAACTCTCGACAAGGGGGAGAGGAACATCTTTCCCCTGCCTCCGGTCATCTTCATTACATTCTCCCTACGAGATTGGCCCTTTTACCGTGGCGGAGGTTCTTCAGAATGACGGGGCTAGGGCTGAAACAAGGTATTATGAGCAACTCTCGTGTGATTGGCTGGCTAGATCCAATGAATGGGTTAGTGGGCAGCACCCCATCCATACTTATAGGGTTCCAGGCATAAATAAATGAAAGGGTAAGACACGTTCCCTCCGATCAACCTGGGGCTGGCTATTAAGGTAAGCATTCTTCCTTCGTGACAACGTGTCTGATTGGGTCTCCCCATCCCCATCCATTCAATATATATCTCTTTGTCTAGCAGGTGAAAGAGTAAACGAAGAGGTATTAAGAGCCATACCTTCCAGCAACTTGTGTGTTCGTGGCTTCTAGTGATCCCCTATCCCCTATTCCCTAATAAGGTGCTGCTTCTTCGGTCTTTCTAGGAGTGGCTCTAACAGGAAACAACTTGTAAGACCTCAAGTTCTAGGACAGCAACTATAGAGTGTATTTCATTGGGTAGTATGAGAAAGGTATAAAGAGTTCCCTACAGCAACTTCATTTCCTGGTCTAATATGTGTGTGGGTAAAGGTAATTCCATCCAAAGTGTCTAGGGTTCTGGGAGTAAAAGAGAAAGGTAAGGCGCAATCCACCCATGACAGCTTGTAAGGCTAAACATGTCCTGACCCAAACTAGGTGATTCCAGGTCTCTAGGGCTGGCTATAGATCTCCCTCCTCGTTCGTTCAGGTAAATAGAAACCAAGGGTTAGGTCTGAGGCATAGGTTTCAAAGTCTAGTTCCAAGGCAGAGTTTATAGGCTGGAGGGATGAGAGTCTAGAAAGAGGTGAACTGGCTTTAACATAACGGGTATGTTATAACTCCTTCCTATCCTGCCATGGTTTCGCCTTTTTAGTTGCACCCACCAGGCATGGAGAAGTGGTTAGTTGCACCAGGTAATGCAATAATTTGTAAGGTGGTTGCACCTCACTCAACTCTCGTTATGGGTTCTGGCATTGATCTGAATGGACTGCTGGAATGGCTGTACCGTAAGCTGTGTGCCGTAAGCCATTAGCCGTAGCTTTCCGTGTGCTGGGTGTAAACATACACCACTAACCAACCGAATCAAAGCCGTTCGCTGCGCACATAAAGCCATTCACAAAAGCCATTCACTGAAACCACAGCACATAGCCTTGTCCCGGGCACATAATCGTTCACAGCACATAGTCGCTTGCCCCACGAGCTAGGTAAAACTATCACTCTAGCAACACCACGAGCTAGGCCTCACTCTAGCAAAACTATCCACTCTCTTGCGTATGGCGTGGGTCATCTCTCTTCCGGTGGGGAACATGGGGAGCAATGAGAAAGCAAGCAAACCCGTGTCAAGTTCCTCTTCATCTGCAAGGATGTAAAGATCGAGAAAGCAAGAGACCTACCTTCGTCAAGCAGCAAGTTGAATCAGCAGGGATTTATCGCTCGACCATAAGGACCTTTAGGTGCTCGACCATAGGACCTTTAGGTACTCGACTGTTAAGGATGCGTAAGCAGACTCGACCAAAAGGGAGAGGACCCTTTAGGGGGCTCGACTGATAAGGAGAGGAGAGGGAGAGGATGCGTAAGCAGGCTCGACTATTAAGGCCGACATCACCTTTAGGTGCTCGACCATAAGGGAGAGGGAGAGGGCGGGTTCACTTTTTTCGGTGTTTTCACTATTTCATGATGGGGGAAATCAATGGGAAAGCGAGCAAACAGTGGCAAGTTCATTATCTCCAGTTCGCAAGAAGAGAGAGATACGGATAAGAGAGATCCGGGTATCAATCGATATAAAGGTATAAATAAAGATCCAGCCAGGTATAAATATCGAAGATATCAGGTAGAGAGAGGGAATAGACGGGCATTGATAGAGAGACGGTCAGCAATCGAGATACGAACAGTTAGCAAGATCGAAGATATCAGGCCGGTTCGTTCGGTTTCATTCAGTTCCCACTGCGTGCCCGATAGGGAATAAACCTTCCTTCTGTTGACAGTCGTTCGTCCTTTGGGCCTCACAACCCCCAAGATGCTGGCCGTCGATCAATCACTCGATCAATCAATTGCTATCCGGGCAAGGTCGGATCGGTCAGTCAAACTAGGCAAGAGCTGAACTGTGGACTTCCTCTGAACTGTTCACTTTTCCCGTTGCGCCACCCCGTCCCGTGTTGATAACTCCGAGTGCACTCACTGTGAGGGTGTCCAGATGGGTATGTGGAGTCCGCAGGTAGGTAAATGCTACTGTTTGTAGAGGTGCTCTTTCTGGTCTCTTCCTCATACCTCCTAATCTGTCCGCTCAGTAAGGCCAGGCAGTTCTCTAATCGTTTCCAACCCCGAAACATGCAACATATATATATCTTCTTACCTCGTCCGGTGTAAAACGCTGCGCGCCATCTCCATCTAGCCCGCAAGCTTGGGTGAGGAGAGAATAACTTATTCCGTTTGGGCAGGTTGATGATAGAACAGCAGCAGATGGAACTGAGCATTTGGCATAAGATTGCAATTGGGACCGGCTGGGTGTGAACTGGTTGACTCAATAACCGTGGGTGTTAGGTAACTGCATTTGGTAACAGGGTGAAAAGAGAACTTTGGGCTGCTGTTGGTCCCCGACCGGTTGTGTGTGTAGGCTTTAGGTGATACCCCTAGTTCTGGGTGGGCTGTTTCTCCAGGTCGAAAGAAAAAAGAGGGTAGAGATATAAGATATAAGGCATCATTAGATCTAAGGCAGAGATGGAGAATATATCATCAGGCAGTTAGCAAGAGAGGTCAATACGGGTAGATCGATACGCAAGAGATCGATCAGCAGGTCAGGTCTCCGGTTCGTAGCTCTTGTCTCTATCGTGAAGCAGAATACTAATATAGGTTCTATTTTATCGCGAAGCAGAATAGTCGTGGGTTGGGTTAGTCAAGCGAAGCTGAATCGTCAGCAAGTTCAATCGATTAGCAGGTAGGTGTGATTCGCAGTGTCTGTCGATCATTGCGTACCGTATCCGTGTTGGTTAGATGTTCCCCGTATTGGTGCTTGACTCAATCTATTATGGTGGGAACTTGGGAAACTCAATTCATCTCGTTCGGTGGAAACATGGTCTCAATGGGTGTGATGTTATTGCTCACATAGTCGTTCATTGCACATAGTCGTTGTATTCGCCCCTAGCCTCACGTGCTAGTCCCACTCTCTCTAGCCACACACACACGTCTAGCCATCCATTGTCTAGCCGGTTCATCAAGAAGCTGACTTAGTCAACCCATCAGCACTTGGTCATTTGCACTTGGTCCACTTGGTCATTTGCACTTGGTCATAAGACCCAGCCAGCAGCACTACAAATAGTTGCTCCTTAATTGGTATTTCTAGTAAGCGAACTGCGAGGGCCAACAGCGACGCTTTTTAAGAGGGAAAATTGAGATTTCTGGTAAGGCAACTGCGACGGCCAACTGCGACGCTTTTACAGAGGATAAAATCACCCTTATACCTTAGAAATAAGTAAGCGACTTATGTGATCTAATAATTGATCAAATAATTGATCGAATTGACTTTCTTTCGATCACGCATCTCCGACCGAGTACTTTCCCTCTACAGCTCCGATTAGTTCATCAAGCCAAAGTCTAGCCACCACAGGTTCTAGCTAGCCTCACGGTTTTGACCCCTTCCCTCTGGTCAGACAACCCCTTTCCCCTTTCCCTTTGGTCTGGTCAGGCAACCCCTCGGGTCTGGTCTGGGGCCCCTTTCCCTTTCCCTCTGGTCTGGTCTGGCTCAGTCAGCCTATCGGGTCTGGCAACCCCTTCCCTCTGGCATCCCCTTTCCCTTTACCTCTTGTCTGGGGCCCCTTTCCCTTTCCCTCTGGTCTGGTCTGGTTCCAATCTCTCTATTTATCCAGCAGGCACCGGAAAGGCCAATAGCGAGTCGCCAGGCTGCCGCTTCACCAGAAAAGGCAGGTAGTGTCAGGAAGGGAGAAAGAAGGTCCCGGAGGGGCTTGCGCTTCCTAGTGCAAGGAGATGAAGCCGTTTATTATGTTCCAGATCGTGATCCAGAGTCTTATCTTCGTGATCGAGTTACTTACCTTCCACACAATAGGGAGGGAGGAATTTATTGCTCAATCAGATTGGACAGCTGGATCGGGCCCATTAACCCTGTGGATCGGATCGGATGGTTATATTGAGGATTATAAAAAAAGCTCACTGGCTTGGGATTGCTGGGAAGGTTCTCTCTAACCACCTGATATGACGAGGCAGTTACTCTCCAACCAGTTTAGATGCAGCGGGATATGGGTGATCTCAGAAGAAGAGATCCTGGGCGAGCTTCTTATGAACTAAATCAACAGGAGCTTCAACGTAAGCGCTGGACAGCGCAGTCTTGAACGATTGCCCACGCCCTAACTCAATGGGGTGGGGCATGCTGAGGACTACTTCCCTTGATTCCAGCCATACCCAGTAAACGATATATACCTGGTATGACATATTGACATATATAACCTACACACTAATGCATTGAATGAAAGGATTGACTTGAACCCGCCAGTGATACGGGACATACATAGATAGCAGTGGATAGTGCGGTCTAGAGAGCTGGGCAGATAACGCAGTGGAGATAGCTATAGTGCGGTCTATAAAGCTGGGCAGATAAGCCTAATAGTGGGGTGGACCTTATACGGGGGTTAGCTAGGAAGAGGTATACGTGGTATAGGTAATGCGGGGTATACCTAGCCAGTTTCTCTCTTGGTCAAGCCTATCCTGGCAGTCCTGGGGTTACTGGGTATACGTCTAAGTAAGAGCTTATACGAGGTATACGACCTATACCGTACTAGCTATACCAAACAGGCCCTGATCGGGCATTTGATTATATAAAAACTAGCCTTTCAGAACGACACTTTCCTACTTATCATTGGGCAGTCTGCGGACCCTGACCTCTCAGTGTAATGAACATTGCGGGAATTTTATATTAGATCCTTGCTTCTTGACTTGCTTCCTCTTTACCTAGCAGTGGCACGAACATTCTGGGAAGATCATAAAGCCGTCTTGCTTCTTGACTTGCTTCCTCTTAGGGGCTTGGGCTCGCTTAGCAAACTTGGCTGGCTTACTCAACTGAACGGATGCCAAGTCTGAGTCTGGCTTTACTGACCTTGGCCGGCTCCCTACGCAACCCATCTCCTCTAGTTGGTTCTTGGCTTAGCTGGGTCCTATGCCTCACCCTTTTGGGGCTTCTACTTGACTAAGGTAGGTGGAGCATCGGGTTGTTACGGACCTTGCCTACTCATGGGGGAATCAAACTCGGGCCTCTACGTGTTTGGAAGTTCCCAACCTTGACTACTTCTTTATGATTGGGGAGTCAGCGAACACATACCTAGCTGTGTTACCACACGTGGTGGGGTGGGATGGGAATGTTTCCTTTATTTTATAGGCTAGTCCCTTCTCTCATTCGCACTCGATATTCAATTAACTAAAATAGATAAGGGTGGTTCCGAGTAGGCATGCTCCTGCACCGAGAGATGATTCGGGAATAGCGGAAAAGGATACTTGCTTCCTTGGGTGGGGCAGGTGTTCCTCTTTCACTGCTTGCAGGTATAACCTCCTTTGCATCGACCGGACAACCATCATGATGGGAAAGGATTGATAGATTTAGCCGCAAGATAAGCCGGTTAGGAGTCTCTTTCCGCTGTAGGAGACAGCTTTTCCATAAGTGGTAGAGATTGATTTCTGAGGTATGCTTGTCTTCCTCTGGTTGAGTCATGTAAACCTCCTCCAATGGGCTCATCCATTTATAGAACCCCAGCTGATAGTACCCAGGAGGGGGAAAGACATAATAATGGCCCTAAGATCTCTAATGAGTACTCATTTCCCTGCCTGTCATGCTGCTGCAACCAGTTCTCTGGAGCGTTTGAGTTCCACAACTTGGGATCTAGTAAGATCCTCCTAAAAATATCCTGCTAGGGAGGGATAATATACTTCGCTTGACCCGGAGAGCCTGTGAGGCATGTCACCTACTTACCTGAACCAGATTCAAAGTGTATAATCTGATTTTCACCAAGTATCTCTAGAGTAATATCATGGAGATCAAGGGCCCCATATTACTTAGGGGTCACTCACTATTCATATGGTGAGGGTTTATCCGGTTGCATGAGGTCCGGGGATGGGAAGGGTGAGGCGCGAAGCCCTTGCCTTTAGATTGTTCATCTCCCCGGCACGCCTAGTATGCTCTTCTACAAGCTTGGCCTGCACTACTTCCTCAACCGCAGCAAGAGGGGTAGGAGCCCCTTCCCCGAACGACTTGTGCCCAAGAATTCATGTCTCAATTTATTGTTTGAAGGTGAAATGTTGAGTTGAAAACTCCTCCCTCTCCCTATTCAAACCAATCCAATGCTCCAGGGCTTGCTTCTAGGAGGACTATATATAAAAAGACTCCATCTTCAGGTTCTTTGAAAAATAAGGCTCCAGGGCTTAAGGCTATGGATCTTCGAACCATATTTCACTTTCATACAAATAGCATTTCACAACGTTTAGAGCTATTGCGCGGGGGCATGGATAAGCTAGAATTGCTGCTATTGCTGGTACGGCTGGAATTGCTTTTAGGCTTGAGGAACCCGGCTGCTGCTGGCTTTTAGTTAGTGTAGGCATCGTTCGTTACTTGCCTCGTTAGTTATTGGCAGGCTGCTGGTTGAATTACCCTGGGCAGGAGGGTCGAACCCATAATGCTAGAACGTGTGACTAGACCCACGATTATGGTGCTTCGCGAAACAAGAGCATTGAACCCACCAGTAGTAGATTGACCTGGCTTGACATCCCACCCATTGTAATCAATACACAGAACGATATAGATTGAGATGAGTTCCCCCATGTTCCCATCAGAAGACATTGAGCCATGCTTGTTTACTTACGCTATGAATACCTAGGGATTTGAAGAAACGATAGGACACAGTGGACCTGCTTCGAACTTGCTGCTTGCTGGATAGCTGGACAGAATGATTGATGGTACCGCTGCCTAGAATAATGAAGAGGGTGCCTACAATACAAATATGATTCTGAAAGGAGGGGGGGAAGGAAAAGCATATTAATTGCTGAGCTTACTTTTGGATAATTACGTGTATAATAATAGAATTGAATTAGTACTGCTTGAGTTACTTGCTTCAGTACTGGAGATTCTTTTACTGCTCGCTGGGACAAGAAACTTGCTTGTCGATGAAACCCCGGCTGGCAGAAGAAACGACACGAGCTAGGTAGGAAAAGAAACAATTCTATATTCCCCATCCCTCTATCCCCTCTACCCTCTATCTCTACCTCTCTCTACTGTAACCTATCCACCGCTATCTCTACTTCTCTCTACCGATACTAAATACTTTATACTCTAGACGTTCAGTTCATCAGTCCAGATACGGTAAGTCTATAGACGTGAAAGCCAGAACAACCCATCCCGAAAGTGTTTGTGTGAGGAGGTGCACCGATTACCCTAACAACTTATCCATGCATGACAAGGTGCCAACTTCAAAGAATGAGAGATGTGAACCAATGGATGGATAGGAGTTACAGCAGACACGTTCTTTTCAATCCATTAGATACAGATGTTCTGTTCAGTTCATATACGTGAAATCTATATACATGAAATAATTACCCCATCCCGACAGAGTGAGTGAGGTAGGTAGGTGCACCTATGAAGAGTGATTGATTGAAAGAAATCAAATGGACTAAAGCTAGATCACCACGGAAGTCATAGTCATGGCTTGAAAACGGGAAACAAGCGTAGTGCCAGGTCAAGTAGTGGAAATTACGTTTACTAGTGTAATTAGAGCTTAGAGTCTCATGCAAGTGGTTACAGTGTATGAAACCTTATGAAATAGGTACAACCTTAGAATAGGTAACTGCTTAGGCTTAATCAATTAGAAAGAAAATAGATCATTAATGGAACAATCACATCCGGAGTGCAGGCTGGCTTGACCAAACCAGCTTGAACCAACCTACTAAGGCTAATCACTTACCCTACCGGCTTCTATTACGCTTGAACTAGAAGTCCGTATGGATACAGAGAGAGTCCAGTCATTATCGCACTACAGAGAGGCTAAGCACAGAGAGTAGAGCTAGGAGTTAGCTTATGAACTCAAGCTAAGCACCATATGGATTCCACTGGTTGTTTCTTTATATGGAATGGGTGCCATAGATATGCGATCATCATATAAAATATATTTGGATTTTGGATTATTCCCCACTGACTAACCTCACACTCACTAACCTTACTGGGCATGTGGTAACATGAATAGTTGCTGCTATAGTACCTTCTCCCTTAGGTCTGGTCTACATGTCTGGTCTGGCGTGCCCTACCACCCTACCCTATGCGGTTGTGGAACTTGAAATGTGTGGAGTAGTTAGGGTAATGGGTGCACCTAACACTGTTACTAAATCACCCACCTCCCTACTGGCTCTACCCCCTCCCCTCTTATAAGACTAAATAAAGCCCTTCGCAGAAGACTGGCTCTGGCATGTGGACTCATTTGTCCAGCTCCTAAAACTCTTCGTAAAGGGGTGAAAGCCTTTTCCTGACTGGGTTTTCCAGGGCAAGTGTAATGACGAGTGAACTGTCTCACGAAGGGGCAATGGGAAAGCAAGCAAACGGTGGAAAGTGATTCGTCTCCAGGGAGAGCAGGAATATTGAGAAAGCAAGAGACCTTCGGCAAGCAGCAAGTTCTAGATCAGCAGATAGGTTCACCGTGGAAGGTGTTTTCACTGTTTAAGGGGTCCTATCGCGTATGATGGGGTCCTTCTCTCACGTCTGGTGCTGGCTAAATCCTCTCATCAGGGAGGTTGAGCCATTCAGGAAGATGGGCTAATTGGATGGTGAAATTAGAGGAGTCTTATTTGGAAATAAAGCCCTACCCACATGTTCAAAAATATCATCTGCAAATGGTGTAGCGAAGGGGTCATGTACATACACATGCTTAATTCAATCCCTCCCTTATGAAATCCACACAGATCTAGATCTCACCTGTATTCTTAATGATCACGGGGATTATCCACAAAGATTCCTCGATAGGGAAGACGAGTCCTGCCTTCAACATCTTATAAAGCTCTAGTTCAACCTTCTCTTTGATTCTTGGATTTCATCTGTATGACCTCTTTTGATAGGCTTTGCATCAGGTTTCAAATGATTTTAATCTCACCTACTAGTGAGCCTGCTATGCCTTGCCCGATGCGGACAAGCGGGTCAACCCCCTTAGGAGAAGTCTTTAGGAAATAGTCTCCATATTCTCTAAGTAATTCTACCGTAACTGGTATTTATCCAATCACACTCGGATCTTATTCATAGCAAATAGCCATGAAGCTAACTACCCAGATTTCCCATAAAGACGTTTACACCTGGACTAGCCATATCCACATTTTCACGTCTGATATCGCCATATCTACGTCCTTGCTAAGAATCAATCTAGTCTTCCCTTTGCCCCATAGGTAGAACCTTCGCCAGTCATATCTACGTGGCTATATATGATGTCACATAGATACGTGGACCACTTGGATTTGCCATCTCGATATCGCCATATCTACTACTACTAAGCCAGCAGGTTGCCAATGCCAGTGCTGGGCCTCACTCAGAGACTACTCCACTTGGACTACTTGCTCGGCTGGGCTACTTGAGATAAACTATGTAGCATGGATAAGTTTTCACCTCTGATATTTGCCTATCTATGTCTGCTAGTGGATCCCCGGCTGCTGGATCCCTGGCTGCTTAGCTTGGATCTGGTCTGCCAACTTGAACTCCACGGAGGAAACATAGCCCTCGACCCTCTCCTCGAAACTAGACCTCGAAACAACCGTGGCCCTACACTTCCACCTCGATCCTCAACCCTTGACCTATAACTTGACATCACTACGCTGCAGAACTTTCCTACCTCAACTTGATGGGCCATGCATTATATATGAGGCATCCGTTGAGGATAGATCAGGCGCCATACACATAGTTTCATTCACGCTAGGATGGTTTTGACGGCCAGGGAAGTAGGTTGGGCTTGGAGATATATTGATTGATTGGACTTGATTGATTCACTTTAGAAAAGATTTTGAGAATAGCGTTCCCACCTGCCCCATCTTCCGAGAATAGTTTGACACCAAACTCCCCATAGCACGTCCCAATAAACTAACCATCTAACGTCCCAATATTAGGCGACAAGAGATGCGGGGTCCACCGGATCGACCAATGAGTGACAGCAGACCCAACCAGGAGACCTAAACTGAAGACCCAGCCAGCAGACCCAACCAAGAGACCTTGCCATAGCTGCCAGACCTACAACTCCTACGCCAAACTCAAAAATCCAACCTTGACCTCCTAACTCCCAAACTCCAAACTCAAAACTACTACCGAACAAGTTTTTCGATAGGGGTGGCCCCATGGATATTCTCATATATAAGAAAGTTGACACACCTAGAAGGGAACCTCAATTTCATGGATACGCTTATATACCACCTGAAGAACACCTAGTTGGGGACAGGCACTCTGTTTGGGTGGACCAGATCTTCAAAAAGATTCTCATTCGCCATTTTCCCATTTTGGATAAACCTCGTTTTTCTCTAGATACAGGAAAAGAACATGGTTGTTACTTACAAGCATTTAGACCAAGTTCCACTGAACTGATTCGATTGGATTTTCTGAACTAATTAGTCTTCTTAGGTTGGCTGGAAGGAGTGGCCAAAGGTGACTTATTAGTCTTCTGGGGGAGGACGCTTCACAAGCTACTGATGAGTATTACGGTGAGGCAAGTTCCAACTGATTTCTATTGTGGCTCTGTCTAGTTGTAGCAGCAGGTAGGTCAAATCAAGAGATGTTTCCGTAGCGTTAGTAGGCCCCTGGTTTTGAGTTTGTTGGCAGAGTAGGCCCATGGATCTTGGCCTGGTGGGAGTAGGTGTGGTGGGATTGGTGTTCTTGGTGGGACTGGACTAGTTGGACAGGTGGGTGTAGTTCATCCCTGTTGGTGTGCTTAGTGTGTTGGCAGTTGAGAAGGGGTATATGGAAAAATCAAATCAATCTAGTGAGCAAGCAAGAAGCACATAAGTAATATCATCCCGCAATATCTTTCATCTCCAAGCCCCGCCTCGGTTCAACAACAAGCTGATGGACCAGCCCTTCCTCATCCATTTATTACGAGAGCTCACATGGAGATGTTTCACTTTCCCATTTGAGGAGGTAACCCCTCCTTAGCCGAGAGTAAGGAGATGGGAGACCCCTCTAAAACTGAATCATACATTAGAGCCATGTTCACAGGGTTCACAATAGATAGAATCTCCATGGTTTGTTCATTTGGTTGGACCAGAAGATGACAACTTTTATCATATATATATGTGATGATTCCGAATATTGAATAATAAGTCTTCTTATTAGAGTAGTGTCATAATTATAGGAATAGGAAGGAGAAGAGAGGATACTCCCTCGGGAAGGGTAATAATATAAATATCCAATGGGGTAGTTTACTATCCCTACTAGTTACTAGTAGCTAGTTATCATCACCAGTCACATTGTTGTTGTCATAGGGTCCTTCCTTGCCATACAGCTGTCAGTCATATATGATTATATCATACTGGCATATCAAAGTTGAAATGTTCCATTAAAAGAGCAAACCATTTTTTGCTCGCTTATGCCGGATCGAACACCACCGCTTTATGCTTATTACACCGTAGTTCCTCGAAGCTATGTATTAATACGTGATCAATTGGTGCGGGGTAAAATACAATAAGTTCTGGGTCACGCGTCGGGTCTTTATCTCAATATATACCCAGGGGTGAAGTATCTGGAAGTACGCCTATAGGGATTGCTGTCGTATCGCTCCACACGCTTGAATCCTGTTCCCTAGCAATAGGGGCGGTAAGGGCATGCATTGCACAATTCATGTTCCCATAAGGTACATTTGATCCGGAATCACCAGCTATTGACCTAGAATAAGTAGCAAAGGCGGGCGGTGGAGGGCGTTTACCGTGTAAAAGAATCCGTTATAATTCCAGTTCCATTTTCTTAACCAGTCCTGGTTTAAGTCGATTCACCACAAGATATCTACCACTAGGGGATAACCTTAACGCACTTATTCACCTGCAACCTTGACTGCCTATGCTTCTGACCCTGCAACTGGCACATTCACTGGGCTGGAGCTACCTTATATATATATCCGCCCTTGCCGAAGTACTTATCGATTCCTTACGGGGCTTTGTTCGAGCAAGCGATATCGCAAGGACTGACCTTTCTGGGTTGACTTCGCCCTTCTTCATGAAATAAGAGGGTATGAATCGGACCTCAAATAAGATTTCCTTTCAAGTGTTTTGCCGTCGTATTCTTTATCCCAATGTGGTAGTGGAGACCCCCCACCTTGTGTTTCTCTTCCCCTATTATAATCTAAATAGCGAGCGCCCTCGCAATTGAATAGCGACATACAGCGCCTCCCCCTTCCATAGAAAGAAAGTAAGACAAGAAAGAAAGGCTCTTTTTATTTACTTTGCTTTAATTAGATAAGTACTTCGAAGTACTAATGCTTATATGAATAGTTACGTTGTAAGGAAAGAAAGAGGTCATTGCTTCTTAAGCGAGATCCTGGTCAATGTGAAAGTGACGGGGTCAGCTATGCATAGAGTGGGTCGGCTCGTTCCGTATTAGGAGGGTAAGTGAGCCGGGGAATTGAGTGGTTCCCACCTGAACTACCGCAAAGCGAGGGGGAGGTAGGACTCAACATTAGCCCTAGTAGCTCCTATTACCTTACCACTTCTATTCCCAGTTCTTCTGCTACGACGACCTCCTTGACAACACCGGTGACATCGACTCATCACATGGTAACTCGGTCGAAAAGTGGCATTCGGAAACCAAAGGTGCTATATGCTACTCGTCATCCTATCCCACCGTGCTTTTCTGCTATGCTTGCTACCACTGCATCCTCAGATCCAACCTGCTATTCTCAGGCCAAGCGAGAGCCTCATTGGCGTCTTGCTATGCAAGAAGAATTTCATGCTTTGCTATGCAACAACACATGGACTCTTGTTCCTCCACGACCTGGCTTCAATATCGTTGGCTGCAAATGGGTCTATAAGACCAAACGCAAGGCAGATGGCTCCATTGAGTAAGGCTCGTCTTGTTGCCAAGGGGTTCCATCAACAGCAAGGCATTTACGAGGAACACCAATGAACCAGGTTCCAAAACTTGATGTCCGCAATGCATTCTTACATGGTGATCTCATTGAGGAGGTATATATGACTCAACCACTTGGTTTCATTGATCCAGTACGACCACACTATGTCTGTCGACTCTACAAGGCCATCTATGACCTTAAGCAGGCCCCGCAAGCATGGTTCTTCCGGTTCAGCTCAGCTCTTCGTGAGCGTGGTTTTGTTGGTAGCCGTGCTGACTCATCCCCGTTCATTCACAGTAGTGCAGCTGGGTGCATCTTTCTTCTTCTCTACGTTGATTACATTTTTCTTACCGGAAGCAACACACGTGGTATTGACATGCTTATATCCTCCCTGGCTTCTCAGTTTGACATGAAAGACCTTGGCCCCCTACACTTCTTCCTAGGTATGGAAGTTTCTCGTTCCTCTAATGAACTTGTGCTTACTCAAACAAAGTATGCTCTTGAGCTACTACATCACACTAATATGCTTGCTGCTAAGCCCCTCTCTACACCAGCTCCTTTTGGCTTCAAATTATATCAATTTGATGGTGACCCTTTGTCTGATGCGACCACTTCTCGTAGTATTGTGGGTGCGCTTCAATACCTGACCATGACTCGACCAGACGTTTCCTACGCCGTGAATCAAGTCTGTCAGTTTATGCATGCCCCCACTACTACTTACTTTGAGGCAGTCAAGCGCATCTTACGTTACTTAAAAGCAGGGGTATGGTCTTCGTTTTCAACCAATCACAAATGCTTCTTGCTTATTCTGATGCTGATTGGGCCGGGTGCCCTGATGATCACCGCTCCACTTCTGGTGGTTGCATATTCCTTGGCCCCACTCTTCTCTCTTGGTGCTCTCGCAAACAGCCGACTCTTTCTCATTCCAGTGCTAAGGCCGAATATCGAGCTCTTGCCACACTTACTGCCGATATATGCTGGCAACAGTCGTTGTTACGTGATCTTGGTGTCTTTCTCAAAGCTCCGCCAACATGATTCTGCGACAACATCAGTCCTTCGTCCTTCCTGAGAGAAATACCTTGCCCCCGGAGGGCGGCTTCGCACCTTGAAACTTACTTCTTTTTCTATAAACTTACTTATTCTTCTTCCATTCTCAATATATATGTAAAAACAAAGGATTGAGGGGAATGAAGAGGGCCTGCCTTTGCCTGCCTATTGATTTATCGATCGAGGCTTCATAAGCGCCTTATAGAATCTGTATTGACTAAGGACCTAACTCCATCCAATTAAGTCGTTAGTGCACCCTCCACTTCGTTAATAGGGTGAAGTCTTGGGTTAACCCATTATTTCCCTGGCCCCTACTTGCTTATATCCATAAAGAAAGCGGCACGTACATTCCTACTTAAAGACGGTTATCCCTATTTCCTTGCCCCCTCAATTCGCCTAGTAGGACCTTACTCTATTGTCCAATAATGTGCGAGAGCCATGAAAAATGGTGCTGGAACACACACCGCATCCGCGTTCACTAGTGCTATCTATTGAAAGGGTGGTGTTTTCGCCTTAAAGATCTCTGACCAACTACCCTATCCATTCATCTCTATTGAATTGATTCACGAGCAGGCACAGCACAGAATGGAGGCAGAGTCATATGCAGCACCTACTTATATCGGTGGCATTCGTCATCCTTACCATTCCAGCTAGTCCTGCTTTCCCTGATTACTAGACCCATCTAACTAACTGGTTCTCACCAGCCAGCGACATAGATCCCTGCCCACCCGCCGTACGCGAACGACGCTTTCCGAATTGACCGATCCGCCTACTCCCCTTACTGCTTTTTTGGGGAAAGGGTAAGTGCTAGTTGAATGCACATAACATAGCGGGGTTGGAGAATCAGTGTTAGGACACCCCCTTCCGAATGTGCTTTAGATCTTATCGGTTCGTAATAAAGAGATCCGGGAAAGAATACTTACTAGGATCAGCCTACTCTACTCATCTACTCATAATGGGTGGTCCTACCCATACCTAAATGGATAAGTGTTCTATAGTAGTTTCATTAATGGGGATCGTCAGCGAGCCTACCAGTATGGGCCTTTTAGGGATATTGGGTAAACCAGGAAGAGGGAGTGATCTAAGCAAGATGTATCCCCCTCTCTTTGTTTGCCCTTATATCTCTATATCTTACCTATCCCAACAAGCAAGAGTTGGCTGGTCGACACCAATTGACTTGTTTTCTCAGCTCGCGCCCCCCGGGCCGGCATTGATTGATCATTCATTTCAAGGGGGGTACTGCTAACTACCTTTTCCCCAACAGTGATTGATAGTTCTGATCCTGCACCTCGAGAAAATGCTATTTCCAACTGAGATTATGTTCCACTTTATGATAAGCGGATTGGGCGGAGCTCGAATAACAGGATTGGAGTACGCCGATCTCCTCTGAAAATAGATCGGCGACTAGGTCCAATGTAATTGAGTCTGGCTGTCTGGCTGGCTTTACATGCGATGAAATTTGTGAGGGGAAATGCAGCTGGAAATGAAAATGGGCAATGGGCAATGAAAAGAAACCCCAAAAGGCTTTCTTAATGGGTGCAATAATATCGTAGGATACCATAATCCACTATTGCAGGAAGGAAAGAAATGAAACGCTGCACGAACGACGGCCGGTGTGAGGTAGGTACTGCTCGAATAAGTATGATTTGTCCTGATTTGACCTGAGCTATGTGCTCTATTGATTACCTTCAAATCACTATTTGAAGACAGACAGAACAGAAGAAGATGTGACGCGCATTACTTACGAGCATGTCGCTTTAAGTCAACCTAAGGATTGTTGGATTGCTCACCCAAAGGATTTCCCCTCACCCTCACCAAATAAGTCACTTAGGATCAGGAAAGAAAAGCGTAATTACGTAGATAAAGAATGAATGCATAATGACATATGCCCATAGCAGCATTGTCGAAGATCAGCACTTACTTACCTTCTCAAAGGGGAAGAAAGTGACACCATTTGAGGGGAAAAAACAGAAGTACGATAAGAAACGGAGTTGTGTCTGTCTACGCTAAAGCGTAATTACGTATATAATAGCAGCATTGTCGAAGGATTGGATTGACCTTGCCTGAGGAAGGAACGTAGTCGCTTGCTCTTCCGAGAGCAAGGACAAGCGGCTTCGCTCCTTACCATAAAGTAAAGGCCAACTCTTCATTGAACACAGTTATATAAACTGAGATCATATCTGTTAGATAAGGAAGGGGGGGGGGGGAGGCCATGCCTCGCCACTTCATTCTGAATCAAAAGGGGGGTTTCCCGAGGAATCAAAGGGGGGGGGGAAGACCCCGGCCAGAGCAACAAACAAGTTGGGGTAGAGAGCCGTAAGCACGGTGGTGACGGACGTGCTCGTACGGTCCATAGAGGACCGGGTGGGGGGTATGATCCTCTCGTTGATTATTGGAAACTGGAACTCCCCCATATCCGAAATATGCTTTTCCAGGAGCATTACGATCTGCAGCTCAAATGGTCTCTTACGAAGTATCTATTGGTCTTATTATTATTGTGCGCCTCGTGAGCGCGTTTGGATCCGCTACAGCACTCGGTCGGATGTTACCCTAACCCGACCCGGGAATGGACCAGAGGGAACCGCAACATGGGTAATGTCCGCGTCTCGCCGCAAGGCTAATTTTGAGTTGCAACAACAGGGTTGAGGCCCCTTCCGGAAAAGGCAGTCCGGCGGCACCAAGGGTCCTGGTACTATCCAGGTGCGAATAACCCCCGGGGGTGGCTGCAATGGGCAGAGATGCCACTCATCGGCCTAAACGACGAGCAAACACTCGAACGTGAGAGCGAGGGATCACCCAACGAATGGACTCTACAGCGACAGGAACCATGCTTTTGGATGGAGAAGTGGGAACCTTAATGATGAATAGTAATAGGCCGAATCTGAACTGCGGGAATATATATTCGGAACCTAAGGGACTAATATGAATAGGGGCCAGGAATGTATGGGTGACAGATCGGCCATAAATGTACTCCGGAATATACACCAGGGCAACAAATGTCGGTCGACGATGCCGCCCGTTTCCATTTCGTGGAAGTGCTCGGCAGAGGAAGGGGTTGTAGGTGATGATGATGCCCCTATTGATGAAGGAATCGTTGGGCACCTATTTCTTTCTCTCTTATTTATTTCATAGGCAGCAGGTCCTGGTAAAATCCGGTGGGTGCCGCAAGGTTATACCCCCCCCCTATCTATCTACCTATCTATCTACCTATCTATAGAGAGATAGTAGCGAGGGGTAGGTATCGGTCCGATAGGGATAACCTTAATTCTTAATCAAAAGGTTCAATTTACTTATTGGGTGGGGGGGCTTATGGTCGAGCCTGCTTGCGCATCCTTCAAGGCCCTCGCCTTCGGAGGGCTCGCGTTCGTTCCTCGCCCTCTACAGTAGTGCGAGTCACTTCACGTACCTCGGCCATAACAACCAAGTGACTCGTCCCTCGTACCTTTTTGGTTTGCTTATTGGGTGGGGGGCTTATGGGTGAGCAATAAATCACCTTTGTCGGTCGAGTGTGAAAACGATGGCGGCCCGGGGGTCGAGCGTTCGTTACCTCACCCTCACCATATGAATAGTGAGTGTGCTAACGCACCCTCTCCTGGACAGTCGAGTGTGCTTACGCACCCTCACCATATGAATAGTGAGTGACTCCGTCCCTCTCCTCTCCTCTCCCTTGGGTCGAGTACCTAAAGGTCCTTATCAGTCGAGCCCCCTAAAGGGTCCTTGGACAGTCGAGTGTGCTTACGCACCCTCACCCATAATGGGTGAGTGCCTCTTATAGTACCTCGCCCTTCTTAGGTCGGGCGAGTCACTTAAAAGTCACTTATCTGGTGGGGGGCCTTGGCCGACATTCGTCAATTCAGAGACTATACCTTCGCGTTCAGGCTTTGAGGGGAAGAAATATAGGTCCGGCAGGGTGAGGTAACGAACGCTCGACTAAAAGAAGAGGGCTCGACTGTTAAGGAGAGGAACTTGAGTTGCTCGACCATACGGGAGAGGGTGAGTAAGCATGCGAGGATAGGAGCAGCTCCGTTTTCTTGCTATTAGATCTTGGGTGGGTGAAAATGGAGGAACTCGAAGACCGGCCCCTCACCAAAGAAGTAAATTGAGGGACCTTACCTTTGCTATGCGTAAGACCTAGACGTAGCGAAGGAAAGGCAAGATCTATAGTTACAGAATTACGGCACTATGGATCGAACGTAGTTGCCGTAACAAATTCACAAATGAATTCTAGATAGTGCCCAATTTAGAACCTTGCAGAGGGACCGTAGCTCCGGGAATATCTGGGGATCTGCCGAACAACCAACCCCCTAACCCTTTTGCAGCAAATGCTTTTATTCACAGTGAAAGGGGGCAACCAACCACATGAGTAGTTCGCTCCAAGACCCAACCAATTGCTTGCCTCCCTCCGGATGCTGAGATAGAGCAACACAACCTATATGCCCCAACACCGATACTTCCAACAACCTGCTTAAGGGCAAAAAGCTAAAGCGAGCGCTTGGTCGGTAGGCCTATGCACCCCGATCAGCTAGCTAGGGATGGATATGGTGAATGCCTGCCATAGTCTCTGAACACCGTGAAGTTCCCCTCCATCTATTCATTTCATTCAAGGGGCCGGGGGCACGCCCTTGGAAAGCAAAGCACGGACGAGCCACATGCAGGGAAACTTGCACGTGTGGCCCTGACCGGGGACCCCGGTATACTGTATCAATATGTGTAGGTCCCCGTAATTTGAGTGAGATTGTCATGGCGCAAAGGCAGATATGGTTTGGTATTCCCTTGTTCCCCGTATTGGTTATGTTTTTTATTTCTCGTCTAGCAGAAACTAATCGAGCTCCTCCTGATCCCCCAGAAGCGGAAGCTGAATCAGTTGCAGGCTATAATGCAGAATATGCGCGGGATGCGATCCTTAGGAGTTCACTGTTGGCGGAAGCCAATGTCTC
The DNA here is from genome assembly GCA_031772625.1 of Pinus tabuliformis. NCBI lineage: Eukaryota > Viridiplantae > Streptophyta > Pinopsida > Pinales > Pinaceae > Pinus > Pinus tabuliformis. The sequence goes on along the minus strand of CM062816.1, from coordinate 1,779,803,709 downwards.
GGGATCCGGGGGACTAATTCTGACTGAAACAAGGGACGGAGTCGCTCACTCATTCATATGGGTGAGGGTCTTTCCCAACCTCCAAATCTTTATCGATCCAGCCAGGGAAGAAGAGGAAGAGGCTGTTAGCGGGGTGATTCTTTTCTTCGGAAAACAAACCCCAAAATAGAAAACCCCTCAATTTGCATAATCAATAGGGTGAGGTAACGTGGCCCCTCTCAAATAAGTCACTAAGACGAGCAACTCTCTTTTGGGCCCCTCACCAAATAAGCACCCCATACGAACCCACTCTCCCGACCAAAGAAGGGCCCTTACTTCTTCATAGGGGTCACTCACTATTCATATGGTGAGGGGGAGGGGCCCCAAAAGAGAGGACCGACAGGGTGCGTAAGCACACTCGACTGTCAAGGACCGGCAACGGGGCTCGACTGATAAGGAGAGGTCCGGCAGGGTGAGGGTGAGCCTGTCGAACTCTCGACCTATGGGAGAGGTAACGAACGCTCGACTAAAAGGCCGCCATCGCCCTTTTTTTGACTTATTTGAGAGACCCAATAAGTAAATTGAAACTTTAGTTGCTCGACCATAAGGTCTGTCAGGGGCTCGACTGATAAGGACCCTTTAGGGGGCTCGACTGATAAGGAGAGGAGAGGATGCGCAAGCAGGCTCGACCATAAGGATGCGTAAGCATGCTCGACTGTTAAGGACCTTTAGGTGCTCGACTGTTAAGGAGAGGAGAGGGAGAGGTGCCGTTAGGCCGCTCGACCATAAGGGACGGAGTCACTCACTATTCATATGGTGAGGACCGGCAGGGGCTCGACTGGCCGCCATCGATTTATCGCTCGACCATAGGCCCGGTAGGGACTCACTATTCATATGGTGAGGGATTTATCGCTCGACCATAAGGTCCGGAGGCGCTCGACTGTTAAGGAGCCAATGAAGATCTGCCTCGGGCGATAACCCTTAGAATGGCACTATCGTTTAAACTTTAATAAACGATAGTGGATAAGGATGCGCAAGCAGGCTCGACACTATTCTAATCTGGGCATATCGTCTTTTGTTAAGGGAAGTGTCGTTCTTTGTGAAAGGTAGTTATGGCACACCTTTAAGAGGCAACTTCAGTAATTTCTCTTACATTAATGGATTATATGTATCATATGTAGAAATTTTGAATAATAAACACTTATTCACAGAGATTATCTTGATTATACACTATTGCGGAATGCATGCATAATACATAACCTCCTCTACGTTGATCATCAATTTCGCAGTATTAAAAACAATGAAACATCAATCGCATGTGCACATTAACACAACATGTAACCCGGGGAAAGCATACAACTGAAAACCCCACACTATCTGAATATTTTAATGATAGAGAACATGTAACAGTACATAGTACAATACTCCTCTCAAGTACTTAGTACTATCTCCACCTGTTACGCAAAAACTAGCTCAAATCTGATGCCTCAAATCTCCTCCACTATTTGCCTACCTCCACTGCACAATCCTGCATGAGAATAATGATGAATGGCTGAAGCAAACTCGTATTTCCTTGGCTGAACCATGCAATCCTCATTGGCATTACTCAATCCCATTGATTTTGCAAGATCTCATGCACAACTATAGTCACAACTGATAGCAATCTCAACCTCTAACACCTGTCTCCACTGAATTGTCCATGCATTGAGTTAACTGATGTATTCTTTAGTTTCTTTATGAGTTAATAGTTAGTGAATTAATTAATAATTAATTCACATCACTCATCACTAGTGTATTCTGCAGTTAGACTAAATACAACTAGTTTAACCAAGTCAAACTGAACACAACTCCATCAACTCCTCAATCAACTCCACCAAACTCAACCACATGAGTTCTAACTAAAGTCCTGCATGCAATAGCTCAACTGACCCACAAGAAAAGCGTATTTCCTTCTGACAGCTGCATGTGCCACATTTGTAGCTCAAACTGAAGTGCTCCAAGAGGATAAGATAATTTTTATAGGCCAAATATTATTATGAGCTAATAATATTCGACTGTTCTATTTTTAGCCTGGTAGTCTAAAAATAGAAACAGCCCATATGTCTAAAAATAGAAGTCCATCTATTTTTACCAACATGACCAATCATCCACAAATAACATCCTGCAACTCATAGACCATGATCCATATGTCTAAAAATAGACTTTGCACCAAAAATAGCATGCGGGCCCACTTAGTGAAGGCGACTTCTTTTCACTAAGCTCCATCATCTTGTTGCATTTTCAACACTCCCTCTCAAAAAGATATGGATTATTTGCAACCCCTATCCTGCAACTCTGGAATGTTCTGCATGCAACACATTTGCCCGGTCCACTTGCTCCAACAACACTTGGAACAAAAACACTCCTAACTGACCACTATGTTCGGCAAGGAACATACTCTAATGCTGAAGCTCTACCTACTGATGAAAAGTTCTCCCTCTCTGACATTTGCGCTACTGCAACATCTCCATGCATCTCGCACCATTGCACACCTCTCTATGCCACCTAGCACTGTGCAAAACACTTGTGCCTCTCGCATTGCTATAACCTGCTAGCTATGCATTGTCTTGGGATTCCCTGCACTGTCGCTCTCTCTGCCGCTCCATCCGCATCTGTCTCTACCCAATCAGTCAATTCCTGCTACTCCACATCGGGGCTCCCGTAGCAACGTCTCATCCAAGATGTTGGGTACCTCAAGGATCCTGCCCCTCCTCCTTGGGACAATCAATCCACATCAACCACCTCCAACCTGGAGGTATGGCTGCATGCGATCCCTCAGCCCACTTGGCCTGAAGTTTCCCCCTACTGGAGGTCTCTACATGAGTAGATGTCTCTACTCGATCTCCTCTCAGCTTCCCTTGTTGTGGCTGCTCCACAACCTCCTGAAGCTGCTGCACCAATCGTGGCTCCTCCATAATCGTTTGAGACTTCTTCTGGCTCTGTATGTTGAGAGGTAATATACGCTCCCTCTCAACCACCAAGTCTCCATCAATTGCCTCGCTGCACAAGGCTTTGCATGCATCTTGAACCTCAAGAGCATACAGGTTCTTGACCCGTGAACCAATCTGCTTCACCTGTCTAGTGATGATGTGTCTAAGGAAAACCTTTCCCTTACTGAAGACTACATCATAGCCTCTATCTTCCAGCATCATGATCAACACCAAGTTTCTCTTCAATCCTGGTACATACTTGACATCGGTCAAGGTAAGGCGAGCTCTATGTTCCCTCTGAAAATAATCGTGCCTACACTTGAGACACTATACTTCTCATCATTACCCATCGCTATGAGTATCTGGAGATCTTTCTCCTCCAAGGTACTGAACAAACTCTTGTCACCGGTCATGTGGAAAGAAGCTCCACTATCAAGAAACCAACCACTTCCCACCATGGATGAAACCATGCATGCAAAGAGTGTGAAATCCAACTCAAATTGTGAAGCAAGTGCCTCACCTTCAGATCCTTCCCCGGATCCCTTCTTGGATTTCCTCCGTGGACAATTTACAGCATAATGGCCCACCTCATGACAACGAAATCATCGCACTTTCGATTTTTCAACCTTCTTCCCATCATTGGAAGAACTAGATTCAGAAAGAGAACCCTTATCCTTCCCCTTCTTCACCTTACTCGCTAAGGCACAGTTCTCCTCATCATGCATGGATGAAGAACTATCTCTGGTGCTTCGTCTGATCTCCTCTTGCACAAGATCCGACCAAAGTCTCTCCCATTCTGGCAGTTTCTCTCGACCATTGACAGAGTCCTGATAGGAATGCCAACTCTTCAGAAGACCAAGGAGAGCCAAGCTCACCAAGTCCTCATCATCGACAGTCACCCCCACACTTCCCAGCTCATCCCGACACTGGGTGAACTTCGTGAGATACCTGGGCATACTGTCTCCATTCTCACACTTAATGTTTCTGAGTTTATCCTTGAGCGCCAACTTCCTTTGTTCGCTCTTGCTTTGGAATAGATCTGTCAATGCTTTCCACATCAAGTATGGAGAAGCCTTTCCATGCAGGCTAGATACAATGTGATCCTTCACGCCCTCCAACAGAATCCTTCGACACTTTGTTGTCTTCTTTTGCCAAGCCACAACTTCAGCAGCATCAGTAGGTTTTGGGACCTCAGCCTCTATGAAATCCTTCAACCCATTGTCATCTAATACCGCCTCCATCCTGTCTTTCCATGCAATATAATTCGAGATGCCTTCAAGAGCATACTCCAATCGCAATCCGTTGCAAGACATTTCAACTTTGACACCAAGAAAACACTGCTGCAAATTCGAATTCCACCAGCTCAAAACTCAACCGCTTCTGATCTAAAATTCGTGAGAACAAAGTATTTCTCGTACAGAGATTGACTGTATGGGCTTTTACCGGATATCTCACCTTCCAAAAGAAGGATGAATCCAGAGGCTACCTGGCCCGATTACAGACTCTGCTTGAAGAAATAAAATGTAATCACTTTCTGAATAATAGATCTGATGATCAACAGCTCCGATACCATGTAGAAATTTTGAATAATAAACACTTATTCACAAAGATTATCTTGATTATACACTATTGTGGAATGCATGCATAATACATAACCTCCTCTACGTTGATCATCAATTTTGCAGTATTAAAAACAATGAAACATCAATCACATGCGCACATTAACACAGTATGTAACCTGGGGAAAGCATATAGCTGAAAACCCCACACTATATGTATATTATAATGATAGAGAACATGTAACAATACATAGTACAATACTCCTCTCAAGTACTCAGTAATATCTCCACCTATTACACACAAACTAGCTCAGATCTAATGCCTCAAATCTCCTCCACTATTTGCCTGCCTCCACTGCACAATCCTGCATGAGAATAATGATGAATGGCTGAAGCAAACTTGTATTTCCTTGGCTGAACCACGCAATACTCATTGGCACTACTCAATCCCATTGATTGTGCAAGATCTCATGCACAACTATAGTCACAACTGATAGCAATCTCAACCTCTAACACCTGTCTCCACTGAACTGTCCATGCACTGAGTTAACTGATGTATTCTTTAGTTGCTTTATGAGTTAATAATTAGTGAATTAATTAATAATTAATTCACATCACTCATCACTAGTGTATTCTGCAGTTAGACTAAATACAACTAGTTTAACCAAGTCAAACTGAACACAACTCCATCAACTCCTCAATCAACTCCACCAAACTCAACCACATGAGTTCTAACTGAAGTCCTACATGCAATAGCTCAACTGACCCACAAGAAAAGCGTATTTCCTTCTGACAGCTGCGTGTGCACATTTGTAGCTCAAACTGAAGTGCTCCAAGAGGATAAGATAATGTTTATAATCCAAATATTATTATGAGCTAATAATATTCGGCTATTCTATTTTTATCCTGGCAGTCTAAAAATAGAAACCGCCCATATGTCTAAAAATAGAAGTCCATATATTTTTACCAACATGACCAATCATCCACAAATAGCATCCTGCAACTCATAGACCATGATCCATATGTCTAAAAATAGACATAGTCTAAAAATAGACTTTGCGCCAAAAATAGCCTGCGGGCCCTCTTAGTGAAGGAAACTTATTTTCACTACGATCCATCATCTTGTTGCATTTTCAACATCATAGGGACATGCAATGGAATAATCCTCAAGGTATTGCACACTTCCTTTTTGTGGTCTACACTTGCGTCAAAAGGTATATCTTAAGTGTTTCACTTAGAGGTGATCTAGGTGGATCCATAATGGCCTAAAAATCAAGTCCTTATATTGCAGTGAAACTAGGACTATATCGAAGAGCTCGTCATAAGAAATCTAATGGTGCCAACAATGCCTTAATCTGAGTTCATATATGAAAGATATGCCCTTCTAAAATTTCTGGCAAACAATTAAACTTTTGATAGCAAGTGGACACACAAGGTACCATGTGGAACTCACATAGTCTACCACATGGAAGACCATCATCATAACACTTGGGCCAATGAGGAGTTTCCATGTGGCCCTACTAGATGGAGATATTGGTCACAAGATGATTGCCCAACATGGCCCAATCACAAGATGCTATGTGGCCTAATGAATGGGCGAAACATGGCCATGTGAAAGGTTGCCATGTGGCCCTAACGGATTGACCAAAATATGGATGGAGGACCTGACAAGAATCGACCCCCAGACATCCTTACTCAAATTTTGATGGCTTGCCATTGCACAACAACCACAAGGCTTAATATTATATCATGGCCAACCGTATTTGTGTTTGACTGTCTATGAAAGGGTTGGTGGAGTCTACAAAAACTAGCCACTCCACTAAATTTAATTGATGAGTTTCAGATGGTCAGATATAACCAAATGGGTTAATTTTATCCGACGGTTATCAAAACTCTAAAGGACTATGGTTTATTATGTTTTATGGCTTTGAATCGGCCAACAATCAACAATTATACTAGCGCGACGGTTTTATATAAACGGGTGGTTCCAACAAACGACGATTTCAAACATCAAAATGGTCAGCAGTACAAACAACAATGATTTTGGTTTATTTCCATGACAAAGGCTTCAAATTTAAATAGTGGTGGTTAATGGTTTATGTTATATACCATTATGCGATCAAACATGACCATGGAAGACCATTATGCTGGTGTTACAACCAATTTTTAAACAACCGATAGGCGACATTTGATTGAAATAACAATAAAACAAAATTGGGTAGGCTTGTAGGTTTTGAACTTGGGACACCAACCAATGAACACCTTCAATAAAAAGTCCAACCAACCCACCAACTAGGTAGAAATTAGAATTTCCACTGACAAGAAAGTATTTGAACCATGCCGTCTCATTTGACGCGGGGTTGGAGCGTGATTTGAGGGCGAAGGTCAGAACTCAGAATAGTGGATCTGTGAGAATGAGAACCTTCCAAGTGGAACCCTATTGTAGGAACATGGATCGAGAAGGAATATTCCTAGGGAATAATCACAAGGAATGTTCCCTAAAATATTCGCATGCAAAATATTTTGTGGAATCTTGAATATTCCCTTAGGGGCCAAAATTGCAAGTGACTAGATATAGTAAAATTTATACTCATTTTAACATAATTGTGCAAGGATCATAATGGTGCAATATATTTTTGCAGCATTTTCAAAAACTATGTAAAATCATCATTCCTTATCATTTGTGAAGTGTATCAAACACTAATAAATGTGTGTTTGATGCATGTCTGACATAAAGAGGTTTTGCGACCTTCAGGAATTTTTGTAGATTATTATGAAAGGAAGAAGATCTGAATGATTTCTGGGATTTTGGTTCATATTTTCTATTGGGATTAGGATTTATCTTTCTTTCATTGCAGATCTATGAGCATCTATGGTGAAGACTTGTCAACGGATTTAACCAAAATCAAGAACAAGACTTATGGTCTCACAATCGTACCTCTGCGCAAATTCCTAAGCATTTATCTTTATATTTTGGCCCGCATGAAAGTTAAGTGGGTCCTCAAGAACCAACAAAAAGGGAACTCATGTACTTGGAGAAAAGAAACCTTGAACGCTTATTATCTCTATGGATTATACTTGCAAAGGAACAAAAGAAATCAAGATCTAATTCTTTAAATTTTCAAAGGTCTCAACTTTGTGGTCTCATTGAAATTGCAAAGGGGTTTTTGAGACTAAAATTTGTTATCAAAAGGTTGTAAAGAACTTTGCAGGCCTGTGTAAAAGGAAATTTTGATTTTGGATGCTATATAGAGAATCATTATCGTTGTGATGAAGGAACGACGAGGACTTTCCTAAGCCTAGTGTGAAGAATTTGGATTTTGACATTAATCTTGAAGAGTTAGATCTATAATTTATTTAAGAGACCATCAAAGTAGATCAAATCCTTGTTTCTATGGGAGCTTAGATGAGCAAGGATATGGGTTCATTTACATATTCTTGGTGAAATGTTTATATATATATATATATATATATATATATATATATATATATATATATATATAGATATATATATATATATATATATATATATTACCAAGTCAAGTCTGAAGTGCTTAACAATGGAACCCTGAAACAAATCCAGTTTGTGAAATTTTTATGTGTGTTTGGAACTTGTTCTCGTTTCTACAAGAAGAATTCTAAAACACAAAAGTCATCACAACATCTTAGTGACTAAATTGCATCAAACAAGCGAAGAAAAATATTGATGCATTTGACCTTCATTTTTGGAAGATTGGAGTTCATTGGAGTTCATAAATAATTCAATACCACCTTTTTTACTGTTCGCCCTTGGAACAACTAAGGATTAAAGCCCTTGAATGAAATTAGAGACTCTACATAACTCCTTGTTGTATACGATTCATGACCAGGTGATGAAGAAACAATCAGGTTGAAATCTATAAGCATTGAACTCACTAATTCATGTATTCAATTAGGTTTATGCTTACATTAAAAGGAATGAAACAATAATATTAGTTATTATAACATTTCATATCGATTTCAACGATCCTAAGGTCCACCCTTAATACATCCCTTTGGTTAGATTGGTCTCCCACATCATTTTTTTGGGTGGAAATTATTTGCTAATAAAGATAGAGGTTGGTTCATAGAATATATTATGACATAATTAAGTATTCTATTGAGAAGTGTCTATGCTCTACTATAAAATCATCTTCAAAAAAAAGAAAGGATTTACACTGGGTAACCTTTTGTAATTATTAAGAACTTTTGGTTAATCAATCAAAGGCGCATTGTCAACTTCTTTAGCAAATTGCAGTTGTTGAAGGTATCATTTCAGAGATCTCTCCAATCATTTTTACATCAATAGGCTTCTATGCAACATTTGTCAATAAGGATGTTGTTATAGGTTCTATAGTAGTATTTGATGTCTCTTCACCTCTTACAAAAATGATGATCTATGCAAGTGACTTGGATAACATTGATGCAATGATGACGGTGCTATTATAACCTTCTATGGGAAGCGATCTAATAAAAATGACCTAAATATAATAGAGACCTGACATATAAAATTCTGATGGTAGCCTTGATTAGACAACAATTTTGTATGCATCATAGTGTTATTTGGGTTGAATTTCATTGATATCTAGAAAGTATCTTTAGAAAATTATGTTGATAGTAGTGATGGAAGTATATGACATTGGTTATATTGTTGGGAAGTAAGCATGAGATGCTTGTTTTTATGTTACTAAGGTTTGACAACCTAATGGTATGTGTGTTGAGTAGAGACAAATAGAAGGCCTTAGATTTACTCCTGTAGCTAGTTCTCGTTGCAGATAGAGATTAATGTTGACAGTGACATATTATTGGAGTCATGTTGATTATAGTACAAGACTATTGTGATAGGAAATATGAGAAACTAATTGATTGGTGCCATCTTGACAGCTTGAACAAATGTTAATGTATTGAGTATTATGATATCACCTTGTGACAATGACAGTGTATTAGATATGTGTGTTGTAGATGAGCAATGGATGGTGGAATAAGCATTGACAATAGATGTGGCAGAAGGAGTGATAGCAGAAATTGTAGCATTGAAATTAACAATAATAGTGGATCAGTGGCAACAATGAGTGAGGTAGTAGTAATAGTGGATCAGTGGCAACAATGAGTGGGGCAGTGGAAGTAACAACAACAACAACAACAGTTGAAATAATTTGATTGTACTTGGGCCATTATCCCTGGTACAAGAGCCCAAACCTTCAGGAAGCATCAAATGCCTTACAGATTGCTGGTAAATCCTTGGGGAGTCTTGCACTTCCTTCCATACTTGTTTGGTAAATTTTGTATGTACATCATACATAAGAAATCTTGTTTGGATGACATATTTTGTGTACTCTTCTTGATGTGATGATGTGTCATATGATTTAATTGTTGATGCTATTAATGTTTAAATAATTTGACCAATTGTGTGAAGAAGAAGGAAACATTTATTCACCCCCCTCTCATTATTTCCAACATAACCCTCATGGTTGTTCAAGAAGTTGGGAGGTATAATTGCTTTACCTTTCTAGAAATAAAATGTTCTTAAAAAATGCATATTACAATCATCATATTATAGGTATTAGTTGGTCTGAAAGATATTTCTCAGTGTGGAACCCTTTCCTGTTCAACATGCAAAACAAGTAACCATGTTTGTGTAGATCCAATTTCCAATTCACCTAGAAATAAGGTTAAATATACATACATAAGCATAAATTACATAACATCAAACAATTATCATATTTCATATTTAAAACATAGAAACACGTATATGATTTGATTCAAAGATGAGTCATTTTCCACCCAACCATAAGCCAAAGTGTGCGTTAATATATCTTGAAGTTGGCTACCTCCTAGCAAAACCACAATTCCTTCAGTGTAACTATCTCTTAGCAAATAAAAGGTGGAAGTATGAAGGACAATCTACTCTGTTAACAAAAAATAAACAACACTTTCCTTCAAACCCACTTAATCCAAGAGTCTACTCAAACCATAAGTGGTTTCTTAGTTGGCTTGGATTCCCTTTACAAGCCCAATAGTCCCTTGGTGACCTCCCCTCTTAGTGCCTATACGCCTTGCCTAATAATCATCTAAAAACATAACTCTCTATTATATATCAAGTATAGGGAACTTGTGATTGATTTTCTCAACTAGAAAATGGATCTAATGACTCCTCATAGTTCTACCATCAAGCAACAATGTTTTGGAACTATTTTTCATTTAGACAATGTCCTTAGACCCATTCATGTGCATTCCATACTTCTTGCATGTGAAATATCCATGTTCTTTAATTTTCTAACATGATATTTCATGGGTCAAATCCCCAAATTTGAGGGTCAAGTCAAAATTCTAGATGGTTTATTTATGTATACCATTTAGGGACAAGTTGGTACAAATCCCAACTACCCCCATAATTATAGTTTGTTGGTAATTCAATTACCAATTCATTCTCTAATTGTTTCCTTGAAAAATTGTACAATTGGGCTTTTAATTTTCAACTTTGAAAAATAATTCTTGGCATGGTAGTTTTAGCAAGTACAACCACCACCTTTCCCACACATAGCCTATGGTTGGTGTAGGTTCTCATTCTTTCATTCAGTTATTTGATATTTTTCATTAACAATAAAATATGTACGTGTTATTTTGAGTTTAACCCATTCCCCATAAAGAAGTTCGTTCAAGCAACATTAATATAATTAATTACATTGTGAGGAAGGATCAAAAGGGGGGTGTTACAAATTTGATGTCCAACTTGTCAATTGTTGGCACTATGGCTAATGTGTTGTCCTCGATGGCAACCTACTTGATACAGGTGTACTTCATGTCAATAGTGATGATAATATGATGATTGTGGAACTAATGTAGATATCAGGAATGTTGGTAAAGATGATATAAACAGAGAATTGGCAGTTCAGTTATAGAAGGATGAAAAAAGTGATGCTTGAGAAAGTATATGCAATTCCTATGAAGAAGGGTCTCGTACATAGATAGGTCCTGTGAGAAAAAGTAGCGTACACAATCTGAACCATGGAAATATGGATAGTAGGGGTCATTACCATGGTATTTTCCCATAGTAATTGGAGCGTCAACATTTATTTGATCTCGTCAAAGAATACTAATGACATTACCAAATGATTTAACTGAGGCATTGGCTAAGGAAAAACTATATAAGGATATGGAGATCAAGGTGTTAAGTGTGCAAGTGAATGGGTTATTTATATGAAATTTGATCTGAAATGGGCGTGCACGAGAAAGCAAGGAGAAGACTCAGATCTGAAAGTTCTGAAGATATGTTAATATATATGGTTGTTTGATTTACTTATTGCATATGTTTAAATAACTAACAATGATAGATTTGTGGTTATAATGGTGATGTGATCTGAATGGGTTATTCAGGAGTCTGTAGTTTTGACAATGAATGTTACAAAATGTAGGTTGTGTTTGCGTTGAATGTATGCTTCAGTAATTTAAGATCTATCCACTGGTTTGCTTATCGATAGTCACATACATACGCAGTTCTGTATCTGTTGGGTCATGTATATATTCTAAGATATGTTTTTCAATATGTTGAGACTTGTACGAGGGTGTTATGCATGGTAAACATGTACATACACTGATTTGTCTTGTGGAAGTTGCATATATGTATTAGGGTTTTGTTGTAGCGGCTGCTGATCTGAGTTGACTCAACTCCTGGATTTAACCAAGATCTTTTACTTTTGTGATGTGATTGGAATTGCATATAAGATAGCATAATTGAACATATCTGGATGCTGTAAAGAAGAAGGAACATGACAATCATCAGCAACATGAAATAACAAGACGTTGATAACGGAGTTCGTCAAGGAGGGACTATGTCTCCAAGCCCCAGTGTCAAGATGGTGTATACCGTTGCATTAAGTGTTGTCAATAGTGATAATGTACATAGGTGATGATGTCGCTATCATACAAGGAAAATGCTCTCATGAAGGTGTTGTCAATAGTGATGATGTACATAGGTGATGATGTCGCTATCATATAAGGAAAATGCTCTAACGCAGGAGTGGCTCCAAGAGATGTTCTGCTACAGGAACTCTCAGTCAAAAAGGGACTCCTAATAGTATGACATAAACTCATGCATGATGATAATGAACATCCCGCCATAAAGGGATTTCAATGCAATCATACATGGCGACACATGAGTATCCCATCAACATACAACAAAGGGATCTCATACAAAACATGAAGAATCATGACAACAAGTGCATCTCACAAATGATTCCACGTCATAACAAGCAAGAATCATGAAACAAGTAATAAAACAAGATCCCACATCAAACATCAAACAGGGATCTGTGCAACATAATGCATCTCATAGCAAAAAGAAGTACATGACCACACTACATATACCTCACATCCTGAGGCCATATGAAGAAAAGGATGTCAAACTACTGAAGCTGGTCGTACCATCAAGCTCACGGCGTCAAATCTCATAGAAGGATTGCTCCCATGTTGAATGCTGACACTTGCACCCCAATCGATTTTCGTGCCATGCCTTGGCTCCTCCATGCTAGTGGGTGCACTGACAAATGAGTATATATATAAAATTTATGGTGGATAAAACAATGACAAGGCCAGTTTCCTAGTGGTTAAGTCACCATATTAGGTGCGCGGAGGTCAGGGCATCAAATCTAGACCACTCTAAAATTACGTGCCTTTTGTTTTGAAAACTCGCATATATTTCTTTTTTGGGGGTCAGGTCCACATTGGGTGACCTGCTGCTTAACCCCCGTAACTCATTGTATTAAATGGGATTGGTTGGTATGGGGCCGCCACATGGTGACAGGCCAACCCACGTGGCTGGTGTGGGCTTGATACCCGCTGGCCTCTGTAACATGTGCATTAAACAATGGTGGTGTTCGGATGTGGGCCGGGTCTACCGGAGGTGGCCCGCCCACCCCTTATAACATATGATATTTGTATATATGCAGTTGGAGTGTGGGAGGGTTCGGCGGGGTAATGGTTTCCAACCAAATTAAAATTAAACTTTGGTTATGGTCGGTTGGGGGTCGGCAGGGGTCATGCCCCGTTGACCCAAAATTATTTAAAAAAATTTTTGGGTCCCGGTCGAAGTGGCAGGGATCATGGCCCACCACCCATTTTAATATATATATATATATATATATATATATATATATATATATATATATATATATATATATATATATATATATATATATATATATATATATATATATATATTATTTTAAGAACATAACAGTAATTTTTAAAATCTTTTCGAAAATAAGGGATATTGGGCAATTTAATGAGGCCAAAATTTTTCCCGCTTTCGAGAGCTAATTTTCATGCTTTGGGGTCGGTCAAATTGTAGGAGACTTAAACCTGGCCCACAAACCAGCTTTGACTGGCTCTTTCTCCCTCATACGATCTCAGATCGACGAACTGTTTACACCATTGCAATCAAGACGACAAGATCTACACCATAGTCATGGTTCAAAAGCATTGTGAACACTTTGATTTTTGAGCTTCCCTAAGCCCTCTTTCTCCTGTGTGTGTCTATGGAGCCACCTGGGTCAATCCTCTCCACTGAGGAGCTTTTGGTCCTCCAAAAGCATGAAAAATAATCTGCAACTTCTTTGTACCTTGTCTACATCACAAGCATCTTGAAAAGGTATCGCTTCCATCTCCTTCACCTTTGTCCTTTGGAGCCTTAAGCAATGAGCCGACACCTGCCACTGCTGCAACCTGTAGTACCAATCTACAAATTACATGCTTGATTGACATGACCAACTAATGACCCAATCATCCCATAATTGCCACAAGTTTATAACACATACTCGGTGGTCAAGTTTACATCAAAATGGAAATAATATCCCAACTACGAAAACAAGGCCAACATATAATTTTTGTTCCAACAATTGATGGAAAACACATCATCACTGCAACACATGATTTACAAAGATAAGGCCAAGAACTATTTTTCTTTGACAAGTGATGGAAACACAACATCACTTTCAGAGTGTAAAATGTAACACATAATAAGACCAAACATCATTGTTGCTTAACAAGTGATGGAACACACATCATCACTTTTACATTTTAAAATGCAACAAATGATTTACAAAAGCACGACCATGACAAGCTAACATATCTAGAAACCATTTTTCACTTATCGATGTGAATGGGTCATCCCCTTGTGGTGGTTTTTCTTGTTGAACAATTGTTTCACCTGGTTCATGCATCAACACTTTGTCTTTAAGGCGTTGCTCTGGATGGAGCCTCCAACATGTGGCTCTTTGATGGAAACTTCTATCGCAATGACTGCAATAGGTCTTCTTCCTCCAGATCTGCATAACATGTTTCTTTACGTGTTGTTCAGAGGGTCTTTCACGCCTCTTCTTTGTTTGTGCTACTATTCTTTTCCAACACTTAGCAAATGTATGGTTATGTAATCCACAAAAGGTACATGTTTTTCGATTCCATGATTTACGTTCATCTTTAACAACATGATTATAACCGAAATGAACATTTGAATGTCGAGAGTGGTTATACCTTTCCTTTCCGTATCTGATGTCACTATGGCGATGAGATCTTACCTCAGCTCTTTCTCTACAATGTTAATTTCCATCAGATGATGGGGATGTGTTTCGATCATTCTCTTTCCTCGATGATTTTGATGACATCTCGAAAGAATCTGACACCTTAGAGAATTCTCCCTCAGTGTATCTCAAGCCTGCAATTTGAGGTATCTACATAACCTCCAATGGCTTAGTTATGCTTTGGTTATTAACACCATGTTCTTTTTCCTCCTTGCACCTTTTCCTGGTAAGGAGCCTCATGTTCGTCCCTGTAATTGCTATCTCCACATCTCCAACATAAATCATACTATGTGAAGATGAAAATGAAGGGAAATCAACATCTTTTACCTCCTTTGTCTATTTGGAACGAACTGATGAGGGCTTCTCATCATCGGTTGTTGGTGGTTCGCTAGTTTTTGTGGCACATTCCCCAACTTCCTTTCTGACATACCCAATCCTACCTGACGGGGTAATTCTTCTACTTTTATGGGGTTGACATTGCCTTGGCCATTAATTCCCAAGCCTTTTCCTTCATAACGCATTTTCTTCAACAGTTTGGAGCCAATTCCCGTGGTATGATTTTAAAAAACAGCGATATCATCATCAGGAAACATACATGAAGATGGAGAACTACTTTTTACCTCGCATGGGTCACACTGTAGCTTTTCCAAGGCCTCGTCCTTTGCTTGCAGCTGTCGTAGAAAACTATGTTTTTCCTCTTTCTCTTCTTGTAGACGCATCTTCAATTCAGCGTTCTCTGTTTGAAGGTTTTGGTTGTTGTGCTTCAGTTCTTCCAAGGCCTCTTCCATGGCTCGCAACTGAAGCTGCAATCACTCCTTTTCCTCGGTCTCTTTCTGTAGAGCTTCATATATTATTTCCACCCTTTGGGAAATTTTGAACATGTCCCATACATCATCTTTTCATCCTCTATCACTACACGTTCCATTATTAATTCTTACAATTCACATCCATGCAAAGGCCGCTCTGATACCAAACTTGATCTGAATTGACTCAACTCCTGGATTTAACCAAGATATTTTACTTTCATGATGTCATTAGAATTGCATTCAAGATAGCATAATTGCACATATCTGCATGTCGTAAAGAAGAAGGAACATGATAATCATTAGCAACATGAAATAACAAGGCATTGATAACGAAGTTCGTCCAGGAGGGACTACGTCTACGAGCCCCGGTATCAAGATGGTGTAGGCTATTGCATTAAGTACTGTCAATAGTGATGATGTACATAGGTGGTGATGTCGCTATCACACAAGGAAAATGCCCTCACACAGGAGTGGCTCCAAGAGATGTACCGCTACAGGAACTCTCAATCAAAAAAGGACTCCTAACAGTATGACATAAACTCATGCATGATGATAATGAACATCCCGCCAACATGGCATAAGGGGATTTCAATGCAATCATACATGGCGACACATGAGTATCCCATCAACATACAACAAAGGGATCTCAAACAAAACATGATGAATCATGAAAACAAGTACATCTCACAGATGATTCCATGTCATATCAAGCGGGAATCATGAAACAAGTAATAAAACAAGATCCCACATCAAACATCAAATAGGGATCTGTGCAACACAATGCATCTCATAGCAAAAAGAAGTACATGAACACACTGCATATACCTCACATCCTGAGGCCATCTGAAGAAGGATGTCAAACTGCTAAAGTTGGCCGTACCATCAAGCTTGCAGCATCGAATCTAATGGAATGAATGCTCACATGTTGAATGTTGACACCTGCACCCCACTTAATTTCCGTGCCACACCTTGGCTCCTCCATGCTGGTGGGCACACTGACAAATGAGTATATATATAAAATTTTGGGCGGATAAAACAATAACAAGTTCGTTGGGCTAGTGGTTAAGTCGCCACATTAGGCGCGCAGAGGTCGGGGGATCAAATCCCGACCCCTCCAAAATCGCGTGCCTTTTGTTTTGAAAACCTGCATATATTTATTTTTTGGAGGTCAGGTCCGCATTGGGTGGCCCGCCCCTTAACTCCCGTAGCTCATTGTATTAAATGGGATTGGGTTGTTTGTTTTAGTTCAATGGTTGGTCTAGGGCCGCCATATGGTGGCGGGACAGGCCACGTGGCTAGCATTGGCTCGATACCCTCCGACCTCTGTAACATGTGCATTAAACAATGGCAGTGTTGGGGTGTGGGTCGGGTCCACCGGAGGTGGCCCGCCCACCCCTTATAATATATGATATTTATGTATATGCGGTTGGAGTGTGGGAGGGTTCGGCGTGTCGACCCAAAATTATTTAAAATTTGTTTTGGGTCCCCTTGGGGGTGGCGGGGGTCATGGCTCGCCATCCATTTTAATATATCTATATATATATATATATATATATATATATCTATATATATTTTATTTTATTTTAAAAACATAATAGTCATTTTTCAAATATTTTCGAAAATAAGGGATATTAGGCAATTTAACGAGGCCACAATTTTGTCTGCTTTCGAGAGCTAAGTTTCATGCCCCAGGTTCAGTCAAATTGTAGGACACTTAAACCTGGCCCATAAACCAACTTTGACCAAAACTTTGATTGGCTTGTTCTCCCTTATACAAGCTCAGATCGATGAACCATTCACACCGTTGTGATCAGGACGATAAGATCTACGCCATTGTCTTGGTTCGAAAGCATTCTAATCACTTTGATTTTTTGAGATTCCCTAAGCCCTATTTATCCTGTGCCTGTCTCTGGAGCCACCTAGATTAGCTACAACCACCCTCCAAAATTTTGGCCTGCACCCAAATTCGGAGCATCCCTTAAGAGTTTCACTTGATGGTTACCTACACTCAGGCTCACTTTGCGAGCTCGTGTGGCCCTTCGCACCCACCCTGCTTGTTCATTCCACCCAAGCTTTTGCATGTTGATGTCAGTGTATTTCTTGCGACCATGTTCTGGTCATGCTCAAGGTCTTGTATTTGTGTGTACATGTAATGTTTGCTATGAAAGCATCTATCACACTCAAACATGGAGTCACATTCATTGTCATACAAGCATCGTCAAGGTCGATCAATGATCAATCACGAGTGTCGCGCTTGTCGCTTACACCATCGGTCAGTCATGTTGAACATGTGTCTCTAGTTGGTTTGAGTTATCTCATTGTCAATTCATGTGGGTGTGTGTTTATAAGATCACATTTGCATCTTTCACTCGTTCGTTCAAACACTTAATCATTTTGTTGAAGTTTTGACGATCGGACTCCCCATTGACAACCGGACCATCACCCCGCCATCGAATCGATCAACTATCACCCAGAACAACGCAAAAGCAACAAGAAAGTCTTTTCAAGATGCATTGCTCACAAGAAATTCAATCAACCTTTATGCTAGCCACCCGAAGAGTTGGACCTAGCAGCCACCCCAGGACTGACTCCCCTAAAAAATTACATAGAGGCTGTAGACCTTGCCTACACTTTTGACTAAGGAAATGTTGGCATTATGATGCATGTGTTGTACTTGATGGCAACCCTCTCATAGAAGAATATCTCACTTATGTATAACTGGATGAATCTTCAGAAGAGATATCAGATGTGACTGATGGAAGACGGCTCAAAGGAATCAGATGATAGTTCTAAGTGTGACAAGTTAGCTTTGCCATCAAGTCCAAAGGGGGAGATTGTTGGCATTATGAGACAAGTGTTGCCCTTGATGGCAAACCACACTGATGAGAAATCATAGTGAAGAAGGACAGCAGTAAGGAATTGATGATCAGACTATAAGAAGAAGAGAAAGTTCATACACGCAGGTTAGTTAAGCCCAAGTCGCGTGTACACGCAGGTTGGCTTCATTAAAAGCGCGTGTATGTGGAAAACTCATTTTGGTCCATGGCGGTTAGTCCTTGGAAGTTGTGCCTATGGTTTTGGACCTTTGTGTCTCGACGGACGTGTTGATCCCTAGTTTTAAAGTTGATGGTATTGGATTTCTATGGTTGTGGCCCTTGGTATTGAACAAGGCCTAAGGCTATATAAGGAGAAGGAAATCATTAAGCAAGTGCATCTGAAATGTCTTGAATATCTGATGAAGCATTAGATCCAGTATGCAGGTTATGGGTTGATGATGCATTGCTTGATCTGAGCTAAGGAGAGATCTCACCTGTTGATGGAGAACTAGATCTAAGGAGAGATCGGGATCAAATGGTTTGAAATGAACTATCTTTATGATGCTTATTCTAGATCTACATACTGACGCATGTATTGTTCTATAAGTGTTATGAGTATGACTGATGTCTGGTACAGCTGCAAGTTATGAGAAATTATTTTTAGATCTGTACGCGGGTTGGATTTGATAAAAGCGCGTATACACGCGGGTTTGATTCATCAAAGTAGCGTATACATTGTAAATCTTAATATTTGAAGTTGCAGATGGATCTGATGGTTATTACAGAGTTCTGTGTCTGCTCTGTGTTCTGGTGACTGTTGTTAACAGGGTTTCAGTGATTCAGAGTTTGATGATTGTTTTGAGCTTCAATGATAGTTATGGGTCCAGTATGAAAATTGGATGAAAAGTGGCCTTACAGATTATGTGTTGTGCTTCAGTGTATCCAGTCTGAAAATTGATGAAATGTGGTACCTGGAGGTGAGAAGATTGTAGGCAAGCACCTACGTACTAGTATCTAAGCTAGTACAAAAGCTAAAGGAGATCTTTGGAGCATTGTAGCAGGTAGCAGCCTGCGTACTAGTAAATGGATCGGCTAGTACAAGAGCAAAGGGGGTTGTAGCTCCCGTACTGGTATAAGACTGCACCAGTACAAATATTGTAAAAGGATTTTCTTATTAAGAAGAAGATTGAGATGACTTGCAGCAGGTGGTTTTCACCCACATTGGGTTTCCACCTTATATCTTTGTGTTCATGTGTGTGGCTCTTGTGTGATGTTCTGTTCTGTTATTCTGCACCTGTTTACTGTTAATATGCTTAATAATGATCTGATGCATTTACTGAAGATTAAGCTAACTGAATTATAAGATCTCTGGATATACGCAAGTTTCATTAGACACAGTTGCGTGTACACGCGGGTTCACTTAATTGAAGTAGCGTATATGTTTCTGAGTATGAAATTGAAAAGTTTGATTGATCTGATAATACTGATTCACCCCCCCCTCTCAGTATTATTTCCAACAATTGGTATCAGAGCAGGTCCTTTGGTAGAAGCTTGATCGCTTGAAGGAGATCCGTGGAACAATGGGAAAGAAGCTTAAGAAGAAAGCTCATAAGAAGAAGAAGACATCTCAGAAGGACTATGACAGTGGGAGAGTCGATTGGGGATTAGGTATAAGAAGCTCCTCAGATTCAGAATCAGATTCAGAATCATTATCAGGTATGAATGTGTTATCCTCTGATGTTCCTGCTATATTTCCTTGTGAAAGTGATGGAAGTGATAGTGAAACTACTGAACATGCTTTTATGGGTGAGCAAGAAAAGTATCAAATAGAGGCATTATTTAGAAGGCTTACAGACAAAGTTAAAGATCAACAAGATCTATTGAACAAAAGGGAATGTGCTTTCAAAGAAGAAGTTACCAAACTAAAGGCCCAACTAGAAGAAGGAAACAAGGTAAGAAAGCTACTCAAGGACAAGGAAGACCAATGTCAAAAATTGCAGCATGAAGTGACATCATTAAGAAAAGAAGTCAACGAAAGAAGCACAACCATCAAGAAACTCAAAGATAGATCCAGCTACTATGAAAATCTTGAAGCTACAATCCTCTCACTAAAAGGAGATCTTGAAGAATCAAAGAAGCAGAATACAGATCTACTCCAAGCTATTGCAAATCAAGAAACCGAAGTCACCAGCTTAAAATCTCAACTAGAATGTGCCTTCCGAGTTCGTCAAATGCAGCAGGATCTGAATGAAGAACAAGAAAAGGAGATTCTCAAACTAAGGCATCAGTTGGAAGAAGGAAGGAAAGATGGAGAAGACATGAAGAAGCAATGTCTAGAAAAGGAGGAACAACTTCAAGTTGAGGTAAATATCTTGAAAGGTAAAATAGAAGAAAAGGATAAGCTTTTACGATTTCAAGATAGTTCTAAAGTCTTGGATGATATTCTTAGTAGTCAAAGGTCTCCTGCTATCAAGACTGGTCTTGGTTTCCATGAATCTGTTGAAGGTGAATCTAGTTCACAAGGTGAGGCAAGGAACTCTAAAGAGAAATCCAAAATGATCAACAAGGAGATGAAAGGTCAATCTCATCATCAACCAAGGAAAGAAAGTCTTCAAAGAAAATCTTTTACTCCTCCTATGAATAATGTTGAATGTTATGTATGTCACAATCTTGGACATGTTGCAGCTAGATGTAGAAGAAGAAGAGTTCAAGACTATTATGCGGACAGGTCATCTCAATCAAGGTACTTTAATGGATATTGCTTTGCTTGCAATATGTATGGTCACAAAGCTGCTGATTGCTACAGGAGGAATATGAAACATGTAAGATGTTATACATGTAACAAGCCTGGACATATAGCAAAGGAATGCAGGAACAAAGGATGGACATCACATCAAAAGGAGAAAACCTCATCACACTTGAAGATATGGAGGAAGAAGGAAGTACAGTCAGCACAATGTACTGAGACACAGCACAGCACAGACATATCAGACTCAGGGGGAGCTGAAGGTGTAAAACTTCAGTGTCCTGAATATCATACGCAAGTTCCTTAAAGGGAAGTCGCGTATATACGCGAGTTAGACACTGCAAAGTCGCGTATATGTCAGTCTGAGGAAAAGCAGTGGGGACAGGCTCAGAAAAGGGATCTGATATGATTCAGTCCATTATTTGCTCTATTGGTTAATAGTTACAGTCGGCTGAGGATGTGTGAAAATGCTTTGATACTAGTATGATGTCTAGAAGTGTTTTGATCCTACTTGAGGATGAAGATGTTTTGATGCTTACTGCTGATATATGCATGATCAGATCTAACAAATGGCACTGGTTGAGGGGGAGCATATGCCTTTAGTAATTCATTGTTGGCATTATGGTTAATAATCCTTGGTGATGATTCTTATATGGATAAATGATATATCTTGCTATGATAAGATGTTGTGAGTTGTCTATGATAAACTCTCATATGATTCTTGAAGTTACATAGAAGATGTTAAGATCAGATTTATGGTTGATTCTTTGATGATGCATGTATGGTGCTTACATGGTGATCTTCATAAGAACAAGGAGAAGTACAAAGCTTGAATACATATCTTCCTCACTTGATGATGAGTCACTTATATACTGCTGTTGTCATATGCATAAAGATCATACAGTTATGATGCAGGCACTCTTGTGGATAAGGATTGTTGCTGATACATGGATGACTACTCAAAGTTGCTTTATTGGAGACATGGTGATGAGTTCTTATCTATATGATGATAGGTTGATCCTTACATATGTTAATTGATGCAGATGTTCCCAAGTAATGATACTTGGATCATGTAGAGCTTGATGAAATGGCTATGATGGTTTCACACATGATACAATGTGAATGACTCTGAATTCTGTTCAAAGGGATAATTTGATGCAGACATACCCTATTATAGGTTGATGACCTATTCTCTACAGGACATTTACAGGTTGCTGATATGAAAATTTGTGTACGCGTGTTGTTTAAAGGATATCCGCGTGCATACGCCGTTTTACAAGGGGATAGTCGCGTATATGGTGTACGCGTTTTGCGTAAGGTATATCCGCGTATATACGCTTGTTTACATGGATGCAGACGCGTATATGGAGTTTTGAAGGAAATCAGCAGGGACAGATGTTGGTTGCAGAAAGTCTGATATGGGTCTGACAGAGATCATCTGGCACAGGTTCAGGGGGAGCAGATAATCTTCCAATGATGCATTGTTGGCATTATCTTAGAAGTCTTTGGTTCTAGTTCACAAGTTGTTGTTGATTTCAGGTGAAACAAAGTCAGAGGAAGAACAAAAGGATCTCTTGGTTGCTGATCTGAATGCTGATTGACAAGATGCTGGCGATATCAGTTATTTGTGACTTTCATAAGTCTTGGTCTAGATCTATTGTCGCTATGTCATGTATCTCATTTGTGATATCTCGTTTATGGTGTCAAGGTCATGTAACGACCTATTTTGGTTTCCCCACTATGCCTGGGATGATTGATGCAATATGATTGGTTGTCATATGTAAACTTTTGATGTATCCCCACTTGGTTGGGTGGATGAGTCAATTTTTGTATATCCTCACTTAGTTGAGAGATGGATGTATGTATGAGTCTTTGGTGATAGGAAGGTCTTTTATGAAGTATAGAGTCATGTTCTTCTTAGAAGAACATCTTTTGCAGATCTTGCCTACAGTCAGGAAGAGCATGAACAGCACACTTCAGCGGTACAGAGATTCAGCATGTACTCAGAGGGAGCATGGACAGATTGGTACACCTTGGCATATACAAAGGGGGAGATTATTCAGAGATTTCAGCAGGTACTCAGGGGGAGTATGGACAGTGGAATGATTCAGCAAAGGAAGAGAATATCTTGGTCCACCCTTTGCCCTTGATGTCAAAGGGGGAGAGTGATTTGGTGTTGTTGCCATCAAGTCCAAAGGGGGAGATTGTTGGCATTATGATGCATGTGTTGTACTTGATGGCAACCCTCTCATAGAAGAATATCTCACTTATGTATAACTGGATGAATCTTCAGAAGAGATATCAGATGTGACTGATGGAAGACGGCTCAAAGGAATCAGATGATAGTTCTAAGTGTGACAAGTTAGCTTTGCCATCAAGTCCAAAGGGGGAGATTGTTGGCATTATGAGACAAGTGTTGCCCTTGATGGCAAACCACATTGATGAGAAATCATAGTGCAGAAGGACAGCAGCAAGGAATTGATGATCAGACTATAAGAAGAAGAGAAAGTTCATACACGCAGGTTAGTTAAGCCCAAGTCGCGTGTACACGCAGGTTGGCTTCATTAAAAGCGCGTGTATGTGGAAAACTCATTTTGGTCCATGGCGGTTAGTCCTTGGAAGTTGTGCCTATGGTTTTGGACCTTTGTGTCTCGACGGACGTGTTGATCCCTAGTTTTAAAGTTGATGGTATTGGATTTCTATGGTTGTGGCCCTTGGTATTGAACAAGGCCTAAGGCTATATAAGGAGAAGGAAATCATTAAGCAAGTGCATCTGAAATGTCTTGAATATCTGATGAAGCATTAGATCCAGTATGCAGGTTATGGGTTGATGATGCATTGCTTGATCTGAGCTAAGGAGAGATCTCACCTATTGATGGAGAACTAGATCTAAGGAGAGATCGGGATCAAATGGTTTGAAATGAACTATCTTTATGATGCTTATTCTAGATCTACATACTGACGCATGTATTGTTCTATAAGTGTTATGAGTATGACTGATGTCTGGTACAGCTGCAAGTTATGAGAAATTATTTTTAGATCTGTACGCGGGTTGGATTTGATAAAAGCGCGTATACACGCGGGTTTGATTCATCAAAGTAGCGTATACATTGTAAATCTTAATATTTGAAGTTGCAGATGGATCTGATGGTTATTACAGAGTTCTGTGTCTGCTCTGTGTTCTGGTGACTGTTGTTAACAGGGTTTCAGTGATTCAGAGTTTGATGATTGTTTTGAGCTTCAATGATAGTTATGGGTCCAGTATGAAAATTGGATGAAAAGTGGCCTTACAGATTATGTGTTGTGCTTCAGTGTATCCAGTCTGAAAATTGATGAAATGTGGTACCTGGAGGTGAGAAGATTGTAGGCAAGCACCTACGTACTAGTATCTAAGCTAGTACAAAAGCTAAAGGAGATCTTTGGAGCATTGTAGCAGGTAGCAGCCTGCGTACTAGTAAATGGATCGGCTAGTACAAGAGCAAAGGGGGTTGTAGCTCCCGTACTGGTATAAGACTGCACCAGTACAAATATTGTAAAAGGATTTTCTTATTAAGAAGAAGATTGAGATGACTTGCAGCAGGTGGTTTTCACCCACATTGGGTTTCCACCTTATATCTTTGTGTTCATGTGTGTGGCTCTTGTGTGATGTTCTGTTCTGTTATTCTGCACCTGTTTACTGTTAATATGCTTAATAATGATCTGATGCATTTACTGAAGATTAAGCTAACTGAATTATAAGATCTCTGGATATACGCAAGTTTCATTAGACACAGTTGCGTGTACACGCAGGTTCACTTAATTGAAGTAGCGTATATGTTTCTGAGTATGAAATTGAAAAGTTTGATTGATCTGATAATACTGATTCACCCCCCCCTCTCAGTATTATTTCCAACAGGAAATTGCCGAGACAGGCTGGACAGACATCCAGTGCCCATCCCCGTCTCCCTCAGAAAATTGCGGAGTTTTGCTAGCCAATCCTCCCAAAAGTAGACCTTCTAGACATCCAAAAAATTGCACAGTTTTCATGAGCAACCCTCTATTTCCCAACAGTTCGCTCAGCACAAAAATTGCGCAGACTTGATCAGCAAGATGGCCTCCCAACATGAGTGAAATTTCTCTTGCCAACAACTCCCAACAGAAGACTGACAGTTTCCTCCAAGAATTGCACAGTTTCTATTGACATATTCATGGCAGCTGACTGCTAGTTCCCCTAAGGAATTGTGCAGTTTCTGCTTTCAGTGACCTAGCAGCCAGCTGTCATTTCCATTTAGGAATTGCGTAGATTTGGTTGCCAGGCTCTCGACAAGCTCCTCCAAAAAATTGCACAAAGCCTGTCTGGCAATCCTCCTTGCATCCCAACTTATTCCTCCAATAAATTGAGAAAATTTTTCTTTCAAGCCCTTCCAGCCCGCTCATTCCGAAAAAATGTAGATTTTTTCTATCTTGCCTTCCTGCAACCCAGACTGTCCCTCCAAAGATTTGCATATTTTTTCCTTCTAGCCAAGCTAGACCTCGCGGACAGTCACTGTTGACTCAAATTTCTCACCTTCATCACCTAGTGACACTTGCGCAGTTTTCATCAGCAATGCCTGGATCCATCATCCTGCCTCACAACCTTGTTGCCTCTCCTAGTCACTTGCATCTGAAATGATCCTGTGTCATGGTAGACTAGGAGGTTTTTGGATTTGATGTCATATCGTCATTTGTGACTGCAGGTACAGGTACACCAATAAACATGGCGTGACGACGAATGAGATGAACAAAGGGAGCACATGCAGAAGGACAAGTTCACTAATAGACGAACGATCAATGCATGCGAAGGGATGTGCTTGCGAACGAATGATCATTAAAAGATGTGTTCGCAGATGGATGGTCAGGAAAACATGCAATATGTTCTCACGGATGGACGAACGAACGAACATGCACCTTTCGTGAACAGACGAACCTGTCAAGCCTTCCAACATACAAGAAAGGAACAATGTGCCAAAGAAACATCAAGCGAACCAATGACCATCGAAGACTCCATGCACCTTGCCATGTGAAGGTGAAGTTGTGACACACCATGAAGACATCCACCACCTAGCAACATTGCAATTCAACATGCACCCCGGTAGCAGTATGAATGAACCAACACTGTCATGTTGAGTCGTGTCATGAGTCATGTCGTCCACATCTCTACTGTGGGCCATGTTGTGAATCAATATAATGTAACGTGGAAGTCCAAGAGACCCACTTGTTGTACAAAGAGTCATGTAAAGTCAAAAAGTCATGAAAGTCAAACAGTCATGACAGTAGCCGAACAACCACAAGGGTGAGTTTCATCCTTGGCTATAAATGTTTGGTTGTGTTATATTCTTTCCACAACTAGCCCATGTAGTTAACCGAGGGGTTAGAAGGGGGGCGGAGCCCCCCTTTCATTGTGCTGATTACGTAGGTGGGGGGGTCATAGGGGGTTTGAGGGCTGCAGGTAACCCCACTCTATGGGGTCCGGGGTAGCGCCCTGGAAAATTTTGTTTTTGGACCCTATATTAGGTTGGGTGGACCTACCTATGGTTTTGTGCATGATTTTTTGCACATGGTTTTGGACGCGATAGTTTTCGGTCCATGGTATTGGATGCTTCGGCATGTATAAATATGTATTGTAACATTGAAAGGAATATAATGAAAAATCAAGCTGGTAGTCCAGGTTTTGGGATCCAGGGGAAAATCTCTATGTATATGTGTTTTAAGTGTTATGCTCTCACATTGTTTATTTTATGTGTTTTAGAATTCGTATGCAAGTAATTTCTGTATGGGGTTAAAACCTACATTTGGTATCAAAGTTGTTTTGGCTTCAAGGGGACACCTTGGTTGCTAAGGGGTTTCACTCAGGCTTGTGGTAGACCCTATTCAGTGGGAGATCTGCAGGATTGATTCTGGTGGTGAAAGAGGATGGCAAGCAGTGGAAAGATAGAGATAGAGAAATTTAATGGTCAGAGTTTTGAGTTATGGAAACTCAAGATGGAGGATCTGTTGGTGGATAAATATTAGTGGGTCGCGGTAGATCCAGGTACTAAACTAACAAGAGTGTCTGATGAAGAATTGAAGAAGTTTGATCGGAAGGCTAAGAGCATAATACGATTGTGTGTCTTAGATTCAGTATTGCTAAATATATCAGGGGAAGCTACGACGAAGGCTTTGTGGGACAAGTTAGGGACTTTGTACCAATCTAAGTCTCTGGTGAATAAACTTTTCCTACGGAAAAGGTTGTATAACCTAAGGATGAAAGATGGAGACTGGGTGACAGAGCATCTAAATGCATTTAAGACTATGGTAAGTCAATTATTATCTGTTAATATTAAAATTTCAGATGAAGATAAGTGCATCAGTTTGTTGTGTTCTCTACCAAATTCATGGGATAGTCTGGTTATTGCAATAAGTAGCAATGAAACTGCCTTGCAGTTTGATGAAATAGTCTCATCCTTATTGACAGAGGAGATGAGATGGAAAAATATGGAGAGCCAGAATGGTGATGCCTTGTTTGTACGACGGTCCCAGAACAGAAACAAAATTAAGTCATCGAGTGGGAGATCTAAATCTAGAGGGAGATCTAAATCTCCAGGAAAACCTGTAAAGGTGGTGTGCTGGAAATGCAGAAAGGAAGGGCACTAAAAAAGGGATTGTATATCTAAAGCTCCTAACAAAGGAAAGGGATCTGATAATGCTCCTTCTGTAGAGGAAAAAACCACCTTAGATGAAGGTGGGGATGTGTACTTGGCTTCTTCAAGTACACATGTAGATCATGAGGCATGGTTGATTGACTCAAGTGCATCCTTTCACTTCACTCCCCATAGAGAGTGGTTCTGCTAGTATGAGAAATATGATGGTGGTGATGTCTTCTTGGGGCATGACAGGAAGGCTAGAATCATTGGTCACGCAAAAGTAAAGTTGAAGTTGCAATGTGGAAGGGTTAGAATTTTTTCATTTATTCTGCATATTCCTGCATTAGCCAGAAATCTGATTTCCAAAAGCAAGCTGGATGATGCAGCTGTAAAAACAGTGTTTGAGAAGGATACCTGCAAAATGGTTCGGTGAGCACTGGTATTGATGCAAGGAGTTTGGATTGGAACTCTGTACAAGCTGCAAGGTAGCACTGTTACTGATGGGTGCACCAGTTCTGTGGTTCCTGAAAGTGGAGTAGAAAACCTAGTGATCTTTGGAGAGAAGACCATGATGTGGCATCAAAGGCTTGGACATATTGGAGAGAAGGGCCTTTGAATACTTCATGGTAAAGGTATGGTAGAAGGTATGAGTAATAGCTCTCTGGATTTTCATTTCTGTGAAAATTGTGTATATGGGAAGCAGAATTGGGTGAGTTTTCCCTATGGTCGTAAGAGGGCGAAACATATATTAGAGCTTGTGCACAGTGATGTCTTTGGACCTGTGAAGGTTCCATCACTGGGTAAGTCTGTGTACTTTGTATCATTTAAAGATGACTTGTCAAGGAATACATGGATATATTTCCTTAAGAAGAAATCTGAAGTCTTCAACAGGTTTAAAGAATTTAAGGCTCTGGCGGAAAACCAGACATAGAAGAAGATAAAGGTGTTGAGGACAGGTAACGGTGGAGAGTTTTGCAGTAAGGAATTTGAAGAATTCTGTAAGAAGTGTGGTATAGCACGACAAAAGACTACTCCATATACACCTCAGAAAAATGGAGTTTTAGAAAGAATGAATAAGACGTTGATGGAAAGGGCCAGAAGCATGCTCAGTGGTGCCAAGTTAGGACAAGAATTCTGGGCAGAGGCGGTGGAGACTGCATGTTACCTGGTCAACAGATCACCTTGATCAACATTGGAAGATAAGACTCCACAAGAGGTATGGACTAGTAAGAAACCTTCTCTTTCACATTTTAGAGTATTTGGATGCTATACATATGTACATGTTCCAAAGGAGAAAAGAACCAAGTTGGATAGTAAATTTGAAAAATGCATTTTTATTGGGTATAAGAATAGTTTAAAGGGTTATAAGCTTTGGAACCTAGTAACAAGGAAGGTTGTGTATAGCCGAGATGTGGTGTTTAGAGAGGTGAAAGATGTTATTAAACATGAATTCCAACCAAAGGAACCTGAGAAGATAGAGTTTGAGCTAAAGGAGGAAGAATTAGACTCTAGAACAGAGGAGGAATCAGAAGATGAAGAGCCACAAACTCCAGGTGTGAGAAGATCAGTTCGAGAAAGAAGGGAGCTAGAAAGGTATAGTCCATCTGCTTTCTGTTCAAATTTTTCTTTATCTATTACTAATGATGATACCAGAACTGTGAAGGAAGTAGTAGATTCAGAGGATGGAAAACTATGGAAAGAGACCATGGTTGATGAAATGGCATCTTTGCACAAAAATGAGGCTTGGGATCTGGTGGAGTTGTCGGTTTGGAAGGAAACCCATTGGCAGCAAATGGGAGTTCAAGAAGAAGATAAATGCAAAAGGAAAGGTGGAGAAATACAAAGCTCGGTTGGTAGCAAAAGGTTATTCCCAGGTGTTGGGAATTGATTTTGGTGATATTTTTTCTCTTGTTGTCAAGGTAACTTCTATTAGATTACTTTTATCTGTTCCTGCTGCTTTTGATTTTGAGGTAGAACAGATGGATGTGAAGACAACATTTCTTCACGGGGATCTAGAAGAGGAGATATACATGAAGCAACCTGAAGGTTTTGCGGTGAAGGGTAAGAAAGAACTGGTATGCAAGTTAAAGAAGTCTCTGTATGGGTTAAAACAGTCACCAAGGATGTGGTATCAGAAATTTGATACATTTATACGAGGACTTGGCTTCACTAGAAGCAAAGCATATCACTATGTGTATTTTAAATTAATTGGTGACCGTGTTATTTATCTGGTATTGTATGGGGATTATATGTTGCTGGTTGGAAATGACAAAGAAATTATCCAGGATTTGAAGACCCATTTGTCCTCCAAATTCGACATGAAAGATCTTGGTGCTGCAAACTATATTTTTGGAATAGAGATTAAAAGAGATTGGACAAAGAGGAAGATCTGGTTAAACTAGAGGAAGTATGTCGAGACAATATTAGAGGTTTAATATGCAGGATAGCAAACTGGTGAAGGTTCCTATTCATGTAGGTGTAAAGTTATCTGCTGAACAGTGTCCCAAGACACAAGAAGAGGAAGAGGATATGTCCCATGTTCCATATGCAAGTGTAGTTGGTAGCCTGATGTATGCGATGGTCTGTACTAGACCAGGCATTTCACATGCAGTGGGAGTATTGAGTAGGTTTATTTCAAAACCAAGGAAGGAGCACTGGACAATAGTGAGGCGGGCTTTCAGGTATTTGCGTGGCACTAGTGATTATGGTTTCTGCTACCAAGGAAGACCAGGATTGGACAGAGTGTTAGATATTCGTGGCTTTGTTGATGTAGACTGGGCTGGAGATCTGGATCAAAGAAGATCTACAAGTGGGTATGTGTTTAACCTATTTGGAGGAAGTCAGTTGGATGAGTAAGAAACAAATTGTAGTGGAACTATTAATTACAGAGGAAGAATACATGGCAGCCACTCATGCAAGAAAGGAAGCAGTTTGGTTATAGAGATTGTGTTCAAGTATGGGGTTAGTACAAGGAGCTATAAGGATAGACTTTGATAGCCAAAGTGCAATTTTCTTGGCAATGAGTCCTGCATATCATTCAAAGACAAAGCACATTGATGTTTAGTATCACTTTGTGAGGGAAATGATAGAAGACAAAAAGGTGTTGTTGGTAAAGGTGGAAACTTTGAAGAATACTGCAGATGCAATGACAAAATCTGTGAGCTCTGAGAAGTTCTCTTGGTGTAGATAAACAATGGGTGTTGCAAGGCTGGATAAATGACTAAGCTCTCTTGTGGCCCCCTATGGAAAGAAAAGAACAAGTGAGAGAATGTTGGGTTGTGTTATATTCTTTCCATGAGTAGCCCATGTAGTTAACCGGGGGGTTAGAACAGGGGCAGAGCCCCCCTTTCGTTGCACTGATTGCGTAGCGGGGGGGGGTTCACAGGGGGTTTGAGGGGTGCACGTAAACCCACTCTATGGGGTCTATGGTAGCACCCCATAAAATTTTGTTTTTGGACCCTATATTAGGTTGGGAGGACCTACCTATGGTTTTCTGCATGAATTTTTGCACATGGTTTTGGACGCGATAGTTTTCGGTCCATGGTATTGGATGCTTCGGCATGTATAAATATGTATTGTAACATTGAAAAGAATATAATGAAAAATCAAGCTGGTAGTCCTGGTTTTGGGATCCAGGGGAAAATCTCTGTGTATGTGTGTTTTATGTGTTATGCTCTCACATTGTTTATTTTATGTGTTTTAGAATTCGTATGAAGGTAATTTATGTACGGGGTTAAAACCTACAATAAATACCCCCTCATTTATACATGCAAAGGAATTTTCACTTCAGCTCCTCCCACAAAGCCAAGAGAGTTTGTAATATTTTCTTTGAGGAGTAACTAGTGGCTCCAACGCCCCATGCACGGGGTTAGTGATGTATGGTGTAACGATGTGTCTTGGAACTTTTGCTTAATTCAGAAGCTTGCTAGTAGGCCAGCACGTTTTAACACATGTATATTAATTTTTGTAAGACTAATCTTGAACACTTGTAATGCATGTTTCTTTACCTTGTGTTGAACACCTGAACTTATTCCACTTGCTGTAATGCATAATCTGTTAATGAAAATGTGTTGTATATGTTGTTAATGTTGTCTCGCCCGTGGTGGCTATCTCCCCAGACACTAGATAGACCTTTCACATAAAACTTGTTGTAACAACCATTGCAATTGTGTGGACTCATTCACTGAGTGTTGTATGTGTTATCTTCCCTTGTGTGTTGTGACTGCCACATCCATGTGGACTGCTCCTCCGAAAGTTGTGCATGTCCTATTGTGTTGTGTGTTCCTAGCAGAGTTGGAGCTTCCTCCCAACCGACTTGGGACTCACTGTCAGCCTCCCCATCTACAATGAAAGAACCATTAACACAAGTAATGCTAGTAATCACCAGGTACATGAACGTCACTTCTCGAAGACAATCCAGACCACTCTTCTGTGCTGACAAGCAAGAGCTGAGGAAAATCCTTAAGAGAATGGAAACCGAGCCATCATACTAGATGGGACTCCCACACCAAACCATGTGAGGTCTAGTTGGGAATTCACACCGGGGTGATCCGCTGAATGTTGGCAAGTCCAACACCGTCAACATTTCTGGCACTAGAAAGAGGGAAACTAGTTGTATATGGCTAACATCCTCTCACACTCATTCATCAACCATCTGGTCAAGGTGGTAACTCGCACTCCCTCTCACCTACATGCGACTCTGTAGTTGGTTACTCCTCACCTCCTAGGATTGAACACAAGATTTTGCGTCAACACCTTCGATCCGTCTATCCCATCACTCACCAGTTTGTGAAAGAAGTTAGACTGATCCCAGGCATACAAAATCTTCCATACACATCAAGAAAGCCAAAAGCCACTCCTACAGGAGTTGTTGTATCATCGGTGGAAGAAGCAGTCCTTGCCACACTTGAAGGTTTGGCAGAAGCCATTGAAGATGGAGAGGAACCTCCGGTCTTCTCGAAAGGCAAATAAGACACTCTTGTGATCTTGGGATTGAACTCTGATACAGGAGGCGGAGGGGAAGGATGCGGAGGTAGAGACGAACCAACAGACTTAGAGCTAGAACCATCAGATTTTGGAAGAGAGGAGGAGGACGAAGAAGAAGAAGAAATGGTTGACCCAAATCTTAAATGGATGACTCAATGACCATTAGCTCTCCTGGATGTTTTGCACAAGATGCTAAAGCGAGCGGAGAGAATGAACATCAAGTTCAACCTTGACATCATGGTGAAGGCAAAATATGACTTGGACAACTTCTACCTATAGCTGCAGACCCTTGAGGTATGATATGACGACGTAGCATGTAGATTGTTCCCATGTACCTTGGATGGTCGAACAACTGCATGGTATCACAAACTTCCACCAAACTCTAAACAGAACTGGGGTTCATTCAAATGCATGTTCCTTGAAAAGTTTGCTGATGACAAGACCCCAACCATGCAACTCAAAGAATTGGGAAGCCTCAAGATGGAGGGAAAATAGAAAGTGAAAGACTTCAATCAGAGGTTTACACGCATATTGAACAAGTTTTCAGCAGAAACTAAACCTCATGACTCCATCACTGTTGATTACTACACATCCGCACTGTCGGCCAGCATTGCACAATTCGTCAAGTGAGCTGCGAAACCAACACTCTTAGAAAAATGCGAAGAGGCTATTGTTGTTAAGAAGTACCTACACGCAATTGGAGTCATCAAGGATGACAAATCAGCAAAGGACTCTATGGATAAGAGCAGGAAGTCCCAAGCAATGTCGAGTAAGGGTAGAGACAAGGAAGCAACTGATATTGAGACCCTCATTTGCCTTGTCAAGAACTTGACTACAGAAGTTTCTGAGCTCAAACAATGGAAAATGGACACATTTGAAAACAACCATCCTCCCAGATAGAGATAGGAAACCAACTCATCAATCAGCAACCGGTTCGGTCTAAAAACTACGCAGAAACATGTGTTCTAGGTCGAACAATGTGCAGATACTATTTTATGTTCTTTCCACGAAGAACATCACCCTGAGAACTCTTGTTCAGACTAGAAGTGAGTTGCAATCTCTTTCTACAGTCATACACTCGATGTAGAAAGAAATATGCAGGAGAAGCTAGAAGAAACTGATGATGAAGAAGAGGTTGCACCGAATGAACCATCAAGCTCTGGGCATATGGTGAATGCGTATCAGTGCTCGCGAATGATGTCAAAGATGAATAATGAGAAGTAGCCCCTAAAGAAAACTGACCATTACAATATTAGGAGTAAAGGGGCTCCCCCACACTTGGGGAAATGCAAGAGAAGATGAGACTACTAATGAGGAACGCTGACCCATTGGCCGCCCCAACGCAGAAAACACAAAACAAGTCTAGGAAGACAGCGGCGGACAAGATTACATCCATGAGAAGCAAGCTGCAAAACACTCCATCGAAAAACATGAACATCCATTCTATGCCAGACATCTCGGTAATTCTACTACCTCTGGACTACACAATTTTTGATGATATGAAGAAAAATTGGTTGAACATCAATTTGTTCGAGTTAGCTAAGATCCAGAGCCAACGAGATATCCTGCTACGCACATTGGGATAGAAAACAATAGACAATGTAGCCTCTACCAGCAAGGGAGCAAGCACACCTCCCAGATCACTTTCCACTGTGCTCAATACACTCCAAATGGAAGAAGCGAACTCAGGTTGCCCTCCGTTCTTGCTATCTTTTGAAATTTTCAACTGTAATGTCCAAAACTACTTGGTTGATTCCAGTGTGGCAGCCAACGTCATGCCCCTCTCCACTGTGAAAAATATCAATGCACAATGGAGTGAGACATCCACGTGAATCATCCAACTTGATCAAACAATGGTACTAGCCATTGGTGAACTACGAGATGTGATCATCTGACTATCTCATGACGGTCGAGTCCATCAATGCATAAACATAGTGGTTGTAGACGTAACAGAAGCATACAATCTACTCCTCAGTAGAGGCTGGTCCAGCAAGGTAGACGGATATTTTGCTATAGACTAGTCTCACTTGTGGCTCCTGTACAAGGGCAAGTGCAACCAAATCCAGGTGTTGTCCGAGAGGTACATGAAGCATAATTTCACTCCCCTTAATGGTGAGAATGAACCATTGGGCTTCGCAAAACTCATGTTTGGAAATTTCCTCCTTCAAATAGCATTGGGGTGTTATCCTACATGGCCAGCTCCAACCCCACCAGACACACAGTTGGGACTCCTTCTTTGCCCAACTGATGATAATGAAACTTGTACAGTACATTGCACCAATAGTAGCAGCAGTAGTAGTAGTACTAGCACATCAAGCGGTCCATGTACAGACAAGTTTTGGACCGTGTACTTTGAAAAAGCAAAGGCATAGGACGGCTCAGGAGCCAGGTGTGTCTTGATCGACACTTACAACAGGAAGCATCTAGTTTCAAGTCGCTTGGAGTTGGAGTGCACGAACAATGGTTCTGAGTATGAAGAACTCATGTTAGGCTTGTAGAAAGCCGTAAGCCTCAATGTGGTCACACTCAAAGTGGTAGGTGATTAAGAGATAGTGGTATGGTAGGTACGTAACACCATTCACTATTTATCACCGCATCTCAAAGTTAACAATAAGAGGTATGGTGACTAGTCTCAAAATTCCAAGCATTCAACATCATTGTTGTACCACATACGCGTAATGTAGCTGCCAATGCACTGAAAAATGCAGCTTCGAGAATGTCACAAATTAGGGATAGATTTACTATTGAAATTTTGTAAAAACCATCTATCCCGGACAACATAACTAAATTACGCGTGTTTAATGATGATCAATAGATACTGCATTTCATGGCCAATGTTGACGTCTTCAAATATGTAGCGATAGATGATGATAGGCATGAGTGCTCTCTGCAAGCAAAAGCTGGTAACAGGAAAGGAAACCTTATTACAAAAGGTGTGGTAACATTGGAAAATCTTTATGACTTGTAAGAACATTTCCAGGGGCCAAGGAGCAGCAAGACCCACAGTTTCACCATGACACCTGAACTGATCAACCTAGGAACGGGAAAAAAATTTGAAGTTCGTCAATCTTGGTAAATGTTGCACACAGCAAGAGTGACAAGACTTTGTTTGTTTGTTCAAATAGTACCAAGATGTGTTCACGTGGACGTATGATGATATGAAAACTTATGACACACGGATTATCCAACACATCATCCCGACCAAAGAAGGGGTCAAGCCATATCAACATAAGCTGAGGAAAGTACATCTGTCACTTGAACCCCTCATACATAAAGGGCTTACTAAGTTGTTGGATGCACGGATCATATACAAATTTCATCACTCCACATGGGTTTCAAATCTTGTTCCTGTATGTAAGAAATCTGGGGAAATCTGCTTGTGTGTCGATTTCTAAATTGTAAACCGCGCCTCGGACAAAGACAACTACCCTGTGTCATCTATGGATCACATTCTGCAAACAGTATTTGGGGCACATATGTTTTCTCTTCTTGACGGTTTCTTAGGATACAATCAAGTTCTGGTAGAAGAACCCAACAGACTCAAAACATATGGCTTTTGTAATGTTGAAGAATTAACTCATTATTGACTTGGACAATTTTCATGGTTAATTGTGTTTGTATCTTAACCAAGTAGTCATTCTAAGAAGTTCAGCTAACTTATGTCCAGGGCAGTGTCAGTTCAGCCATATAAAAGGATTAAGCCTACATATTTGTCAGGTGCAGCACCTCGGATACTACCTTCTCCAGAAGATATCCTAAGCATGCACCGCCTATTCCTTAACTTGTAGCAGAGAATGATGAATCTATCTACGAATTTAAATTTGCTTGCACAATATTGCATGGAATGCCTCATATAAGCCTTCTCATGAATGTCTTATTATTCTTTCAGCTTAATTACTTCCTATGTTCATGTTGTATTCAGAGTGTAGTACAATTAATAATGAAATAGTGTACCGGTATTTCATATTTGATTATATAAACTAGACTTTTGGAAGCATGCTTCTCCATTCAATAAAGTCTATAATTTTTGGTAAATTGCATTATGTGCATAGTACATACCATCTTGATTGTTGAATATTTCGGTGGATCCAGAGTCATTTGAAATTGCATTAGGGGATATATAGGGTCTTTTATGAGATTGTGTTACTTTGTGTAATGCACTATAGAGCTTATGCTAGACAATTATGTGACGGAAAGGATAATGTGCTCTGCAGAAGCACTAAGGTAGTAATCATTTTGCAAATCGCTGAGCATGCTTTGGCTCATCCAATTATAGCTTTCTGAATGATACCAACACTGATATATCAGATAGCTCACGATGTCGATCCAAATGGCCATCCTTAAATCGATTGTAGATTCCTTAAGGCGATTGCAGGTTCTTCGAATATTCAGGAATCTGACAGACATGGGGCAGTCAATTTTGACCGCCCAATGTCCATTGGATTCCCGAATATTCGGGGAACTTGCAATCGACTTAAGCTCACCGGATTCGATTAAGGTGACCTATTTTCCATGATCTCAGCCACTTCAGTGCATTAATGCTTTTTAACAAGGAAACAGACTAATTTTCAAGGAAAGTTTCAGTGCATTAATGCTTCTTAACAAGGAGACATACTAATTTTCAAGGAAAATTCATAACAAGAGTGCTAGACCACAGGGCTGAGCATCTAGAACCAGACTAACTCAAATAAGATAGCCTATTTGACATCGAATGACATCAAATTCAAAAAAAATAGTTCACATGTGCTTATATCTTCATTGACCTGTTCCTAGAAACACTACACGTTGGTGATCATGTCAACGTGGCATATGTAAAGTTCATTTCAAATACACGAGTAAAGATTTGCTACTTCGCAACTCATATTGTAACTTTAGTACTTGAAGAGTGGGCTGGTAGTGGAGTCACCACGTTAAATGAAATCATGAAATAGTTGACAAAAGATATGAAATGCAAACAAAAAAACCAAAACACATCGAATAATTCCAGAAGCGAATGAATGGAGGTTCCCACACATCAATCAATTACAACCCCGCGGTATGACATTAAATGTCGCATGGGGTCGTATGTATGCACCGAATTTAATTCCTGCCGGAGAGTTTCCTTGCCTATAATCCTAGTCCTCGCATAGGACTAGTGTGGATATGTTGCTTTGTCTACATGCATGAGTGTTATTTTCTTCTTGATAATTGCGTATACCACTTTTTTTTTTTTTAATTTTCCTCAATAAAATTAATATTTCTAGCACATCTATTCTTTTAATAAATTTCTATATTTACATTATCTTATTTTTTATTTCATAATTTGTATGCACACTAATTTAATAACTATATTAAATAAATGTAAAAAATTATAATACATGATGTTAGAATTTAATTTATTTTTTAATAATATAATTAAGTCAATAAGTTTATTGATGGATAATTTGGTCTTTGTTTAGTTTGAAGTTGAGACATGTTTTAAAAAAAATATTTTAAGTAAAAATAAAATATTAGCAATAATAAAAATATAAATAATTGTTTATGAAGTTTTGGATAGATGTTGATTTTGTTAAGGCACTCCTAGATATTAAGTCACCAGTTCAACTCCACTCCTTGTTTAAGCATTATTCTAAGGCGTGATTAAGATGTAGCCTCATCAATGAGAAACTTACAAAAACAAAACAAAAAAGCCTTAAATGATTATACATATTTGGTTAGTTTTAATTAAAAACATTATAAAATATCAATAATCTCATTTTCATTGAGCTCACTTGGTTTGTTATTAATATTACAATTCAGTCTGGAAAAATATATAGTGAAAATATTTCACTTTCACTTTTAAAGTTATAAATAGAATATATCTATGTTTCCGTAAGGGTATATGTGATCCATCCAACGTTTCGGATAGGAACTCCATGAGAGCAAACGAGTATTGGATTTCCTTTTATAGGAACTTCTTGGATTATGTATTCTGCGATCAACAGTAGAAATATTGAATTTTATCATCTTTGACGAAAATTTAGATAAAAAAAATGAATGAGATGATTTCATTATGGACCAAGGTTTGATTAGAAAATTAGTTAATTAATTTGAATGTGAAGGGAAAGAGAGAGTGGAAAAGTGATAGTTGAAGTAAATTAAAATATGAATAAATATTAACCAAATTGAGAAGAAAAATTATGTTATTTTTTGGAATTAGAATAAATGAGTTATTTTTGAAAAGGGACATATAAATAAGGAATATTTTACCCTATGAATTGGTTAATTATGGAACGATTTGGATGAGCTTTTTGATAATTTAAGAAATAGGAGAATGATAAATTGTAGAAAATTAAAATTAAATTTATTGAAAGATTTTAGAATGAAACCTGGATAAATATAAATGGGAGGGTAATCTAATGAAATATCAAAGGATTATAATGCAAAAGGGAGATAATGAGACACTAGGGAAATTTAAGGATGGGAGAAGAAATTAGAGCAAGATAAAAAAAAAAAAAAATTAAGAAGAGAAAGTGAACAGAGCTAGGATAAGGAACCGGAATTCTATAGGGATACCTGAAGGGGGAGGGAGGGGCACAGAGAACAGGGTCGTGTCAAGAGTCAAGGGTGAAATGGTTGATGACAGATTTCCACGATTGGCTAAGCTTGTAACCATATTCCCTATCAAAATTATGAGGGTTTTTCTCGATTTCGAGGGCTTCTCGAATTATACGAGAGTGGTAAAAAGGGGAAGAAGTAATGACTTTAGCTTGGTTGAAACAGATTAGGTGTTTGGTCTTATAAGAGTGCTCTGCAATGGTGGAATTTGAAAGATGGTTATGGTTGGCATCAACAATATGTTCCTTGAGGTGGGCTTTGAACGGGCGACCTGTTTGACCATTGTAAGATTTATTGCAAGAATAAGGGATTTTATAAACCCTTGATCCTAGCATTGGATCTGATAAGTCTTTGGGTGAGTGAAAAAATTTCTTGAGGGTTTTATGGGGTTTGAATACAGTTTTAATGCTTTTCTTAACCATAATCTTGGTAATAAGATTAGTGGTCCCTTTTGTGTAAGGGAGGGTGACTTGGCCACAAGAGGGGGAGGGGTCCATCTTTTTAGGTTTAGGGTGAGCCATAGACTAGAGTTCTTTGGAGATCTGAGCAGAGGAATAGCCATTGGCCTTGAAAGCCTTGACTAGATGAGATTTTTTAACTGAGAGAGAATGTGGGGCAGATATTTTTAGAGCTCGAGAGAAGAGTTTTTTGAGGACACCAAACTTTTGGGATGGGTGGTGATGGGAGAGGACGTGGAGATAACGGTTAGTATGAGTCTTTTTTCTATAAAATTGCTGGGAGAGGGTGCGATTGGGGAGGTGAGTAACAAGCACATCAAGGAACGAGAGGGATTTTTTGGATTCAATCTCCATAGTAAACTGGATAAAGGGGGAGATGTTATTAAGATGGCTCTGAAAGGCATCAAGGGTGTGGCATCCGTGTTGCCAGATGACAAAGGTGTCATCAACAAAATGGAACCAACATTTGGGTTTGAGATGCCGAGAGTTGAGAGCTATGGCTTCAAATTGCTCCATAAAGATGTTAGCCACAACAGGAAACAGGGGGGAGCCCATTGTTGTACCTTCCGTCTGCTCATAGATATTGCCTTTATAGGAGAAGAAGGTGGACTAAAGGAAATTTTGGATTAAGTTTAGGATTTCTTGGTCAACTAACTAGGAGATAAAGAGAAGAGCTTCGAGGATAGGGATCTTGGTGAAAAGGGAAACAACGTTAACCAAAAGGTCGTTCTCATCAATCATAATGGATCTAGTCTTCTCAATGACGTTCACGAAATTATTGATGTAAGAGGGAGTGGAGCCCACGAATTGTTGAAGGTTGGAGGCTAGATAATGACTCACCGCATGGGTAGGAGCTCCAATGGAACTAACAATGGGGTGGAGGGGGATATCAGGCTTATGAATTTTCGATTGACCATAAATTTTAGGAGTTTGGGGGGCCTAGGGAATGAGCTTGCACTGAATGAAAGTAGGTATAGAAGAGGATTTTATAGCCTTGGAAACCAGCTGAGAGATATCATTTAGGGGGTTCTTAGGAAGGACTTTATAAGAAGAAGAAGACAAGAGATCTGTCATCTTGGACTCATAATCAGAAGTGTTCATGACAACCGAAGAATTACCTTTGTCAGCTTTGAAAACAAGGATATTAGGATTATAATTAAGGTGCTTGATGGATTGGAATTCCTCTTTAGAAAGGTTAGGGATAGGAGGCTTGGCGCACTGCAAAATTTAACCACTTTCTTGTTGGATTTCTTCAACAGAGTGAGGAGGGAGGTTCAGGGTCATCAACTCAATGGAGCAAAGGATCTCTTCCACGGGAATCTTGCGAGGAGAAAGAGAAAAATTAAAATATTTTTCTAGGAGTTGGAGGGTATGGGGATCAAGG
Organism: Pinus tabuliformis; assembly: GCA_031772625.1. Taxonomy (NCBI): domain Eukaryota; kingdom Viridiplantae; phylum Streptophyta; class Pinopsida; order Pinales; family Pinaceae; genus Pinus; species Pinus tabuliformis. The sequence continues at coordinate 1,779,762,194 of CM062816.1, read as the reverse complement.
ATGAGCGAAGAGAGGTTTACCACAAAAGGAGGATGAGAATAGGAAGAAGAGGTTGATGAAATAGAAGAGGATGAGGTCTTAAGAAGAAAATTATTAGAATTGATATTAGTAATCAAAGAAGGGGAATTACATTTGCCAAGTGCCTTAGAATTTGAGAGACTAGATTCAACATGAATCACAATAGCATGAATATTAGAGTCGATAGAGGGATTACTAGGGATATTGATTTGATTAGAATGGACCGATATGGAATTAGAGAGAGAAGTAAGGGAATTAGTGGGAAAGTCAAACCCCATCGAGAGGTTAGGGTTGGTTAGGTTCGAAATGGGTGCAATCGACTTAGAGAACGAATTAGCATGCAGGGAGGGGGTGCAAGTTAAAAGGGAGGAGCGGTTAATGAATTATGATCATCATTCATGATGGCTGCTGGTGGTAGCATATTAACACTAAACGAAACGATGGAGTCTAGATTGGGAAGCGACGTGCTAGAGGTGAAATCCAAGCTAGATAGGACAGAGCTGGATGCAGTGTTGCAGTTGGTACATTCGACAGAGGATTACGAGGAGGCGTAGTCGGCTTCAAAGGTGATGCAGTCGGCTTCTGAGATGGCTAGATGTATCAAGAAAGGGTAGGTAAGTTCGAGTTGTCAATGAAGGGGATCAATAGAGGGAGAAGGCTTCGAAGAGGGGGACAACTACAAAGAGGGGGAACGAGAGTTAATGGGGAGGTTGAAGAGGCAGAATGCGATTGCAGGCTAATGAGCATTCAAGGGGAGGAAAAATAACTACTTTGATCACTGAAGGGTGAGGTCCACAGTCCAGATGAGGCTGAAGTAGGAGGGTGGGTGTCAAGCCCATGATTCAGTGGTTGATGTGTGGCAGAGTGGGGTGACGCACCCTTGATTAAAAGCGACGAGCCAGGCGAGCGACGAGTCGGTGAATGTGCAAGTAGGTTGTGACGTTTGTTGTGACGATGGGACAAGTTGGTGCTGCGACGAGCTAGGGCGGTCGGTTAAAGGTGCCCAGGACACGAGTTGCGACGAGCCAACGAAGAGTCGAAAAACCGGAATTTGGCTAAGTGTGGAGACTTTGCGGAGGTAATATTATACGGTGCAAAGTTGGGCATGTGGACCTGGCGGGGTGGCGACATGGGCAAGCCAACGTAAAATGGGAGCGAGTTTTCTGATTTGAGAGGTTAGCCTGGGCAAGCCAACCCACGATGAATCCTTGGAGAATCATATAACTAAGAGGACGCCATGGTGGAGAGAAGCCATCAAATCAATTGAATTTCAATCATTCAAGTGTGAGTTCAAGGATAATGTGGATGAGAAAAGGAGTGGGCAAAATGAGTTAAGGCAAGGTGCAGGCAAATCTAGACCAAAGCACCGAGCCAAAGAAATAGAACACAAGGTTTTTGGTTTCGCAGATCACAAGTTGGGCACGTCTGCTCGACGGATGAACCGGGTAGGGCATTGTTGTACACAGTGGGTACGTCTACCCGACGGGTGACTCGCGGAGGGCGTGCTGCACGACAGGGCGAGATGGACGAACGAGGAGTTCTACGGTGTGAGTGCGATTAAGGTTGTAGTTACGGTTGTGGTAAGGCACGCGGAGGTGCGGGCGAAGCATCGGGTGGTTGGACAAGCTACGGATAAGCACTGGGAAGGGCGACACGCCGGAAGCGAAGACCGAATGGTGTGATGAGCTGCAGAATTGGTTTTTGCGATGATTTTGTGTGGAGGGTGACTCGGGTAGGGTGCCTCTGCCGGATGAGTTGGGCGACCTGACCTGGCAGGGGTGGGCACTCCTGAACGGTGCTTCAGGATGTACTGAATGGTGCAGGCCAAACTGTGTATTTTGACAGAATAAAGTAATAAGGAAGTTGGGGTTCCTCTTCAAAGACTGTACCTATATATTTCGTAAAGATTATTATTATCATTGTGGGAAGACTCATATTCAGGGAGTTTCCCCTCCCGTTAAAGATTGTATCCGATGTGCATATGTTATAAATGATAATGATGATGAAAGAAGATTAAATGAATGTTTCCACTGTGTTATGAATGTTAAATGCTTATAAATTGAAAAGTATACTAAGTATGGAATGTTAGTCGTAGTCCACACTTGAAAGTATTGTTGAAAAGAAATCGGGTGGTGGTGCCGCACTTTCCTATGAGCGGTTGAAAGACTATCGCCAAGATAGGGGCGTGATAGGTGGTATCAGAGCTTGATTCAGTTGAACCAGATTTACAGATGAAGTGATACAACTGCACTTTGTGACAGTTGGTATCAGAGGCTTTGATGATTCAGTTAAAGTTTTGGGTTTTGAAGGCTGATGACTGTTGAAGGTGAAGCAGGTGTTGAAGACTTGCTGAATGGATGAAGATGGTTGAAAAGTCACTTCAAAAACTTGAAGACATGACTGATTATTGGAGAGATGAAACATAGAGACACTATGAAGCTCTTGTTCAAGAGTGGGAACTCTTGCTACATTTGGGAAGCAGGATAGCAGACATGCGAGAGGACTTGAATAATCTTCATGGGAAGACTGATGAACTCAAGGAACTTGATGAGGAGATATGACAGGGTCATCATAGACTCCAAGAACTCATGGATGAACGGGTTCGACTAAGGGAGAAGAGCACCATGGCGCAAGCTAAAGTCAAGGAAATTGAGGATGAAATTAAGAATGACTTTCTTGGCAGAAAGCTAGTTGTGATAGAGCAAGATGAGCTCGATTACATTGGCAGACTTGGGGACTATCATCGAAACATGCAGCAAGATGTTCAGAAGATTGGTTCACTTCGAATGGAAGGAGTCAATGTGTGCTTGATTGGTACACTTAAGCAGGATGCAATGGAGGACAATATTGAAGTAAATCAAGCTGAACCAGGATAGAATTGCTTAGATGAGCCAAGCAAGGAGTTGAAGTACCTTAAGAAGGAAGTCATGTCGAAGCAAAAGTTGATAGACTCTTCTGAGGCCGAATTGTTGAAGAAGGTTGCCAAAGTAAGATGCAAGATCAAGCCAAAAGTTGATGGAGATGCCTTGAAGCTGAGTTTTGTGCAGGTGACTGTACATGGCAAAAGGTTTGCAGCTTTGGTGGACACAGTAGCTACTCATAGTTTCCTTAGTAGGAGAGCAACAAATTCTTTTCGGAAGAAAGCTGAAGTGGGAGGAGAGTGGAGTGCTTTCAAAGAAGTGAACTCTACCATGAAAGCTGTGACTGGTGTATTAGAGAACACTTAGGTGAGAGTGGGCTCTTGGTTTGGAAAGTTGGACTTGAGGATCGTTGACTTGGATGATCATTTTATGGTGTTGGGGAAAGACTTTTTGAAGGTTGCACAAGTAATAACAATGGTGGACCGGGACATTATCTTGATTACAGCTGAAGGGAGAACCATGTTGGTTCTGATGAATAGGAGAATTTTCTTGGGATATAGACCAAGAATGGATTCTATGACTTTGTATCCAAAGGATCTGAATGTGAAGCATGAACATGTGGAGCAAAGAGGACTTGGATGTATGAATCAAACAATGAAGGAAGGGAAGTTAGTAGACTTCATTGCAAGAGCTAGGAGGAAATATGGAGGTAGAAAATCAATTTCACACATCTTGAGACACTTGACAGGAGCATCTTCTATGAAGGATATTCACTATGGAGTTGTAGATGGAGGGAGTTAGAATACTTATTCAGTGGCAGTGGTTGGGGAATATTACACAGGTTGAGATCTGACTAGCATAGTGGAGTTTTGCAGGTATGCCATGGGCATATATGACTTTCAGTTAACGAAAGACAAGCTTGATAAGCTTGGTTGTACACATGAGGAGGTTGAGGTTGTGCACAAGTACTTGAGAACGTAGCATTAATTGGATACATGGGTGGATGAGAGTTAGGGAGGGAATTTCCTGTCCCTCCTTGCTCGATAAACAACCTTGGAGATGGGTTGGTGCAATGGCCTTGACATTTAGGAGGGTTGCACCACCTTTACAATGGGCCTTGGTGACAAGGCTTCTTTATTGATTGGTTGATGATGCTTGGATGTATGCGATTGCATAGCAACACATTGGAATTAGCATCATGGGAAACATGTTGCAGATGAGATGGGCACACCATGGACCTGAGCATGGCTTATTTTAAACTTGGATGGATTCTTGATCGAGTTGAGATTGTGACAGCATGCTGAGAAACAACCAACGGTGGCATGGGGGAGGTACATGCTCATGGGTTGAGCATTATGGTTGGATTAGCAACCCAACTAGTTTGATGACATGGGGGCATGTAGTGCACCGAGTTTGTGTCAGATAGGTGTCTTGGTTTCAATTGAGATGTTGTGTTAGATGGAGTATTATGAAGAGATTCACATGATGGGCTATACATGATGGAGACAGTTGTGATATATATGTTGCAGGGACGTTTGCAAGATATGGACTGGCCGAAGTCATGGATTAAGGAGACTTCCTATTTATGAGGGCATAGACTGATGGTTTATGTGACATTGGAGCGGAGGCAGGGAGCATGAGCATCTTTGAGTGTTGGACCTAGTAGCACTTTGCGACGATGGTTGGTGGAGAGAGTTGTTGAGGATGACAACCATTTAGAGTGGGGGAGTATGTCAAGCCAACGAGTCGGCGGTTGATGTGCGATAGAGTGGGGTGACGCGCCCTCGGTTAAAAGTGATGAGCCGAGCGAGCGACGAGTCGGTTGCAACGATGAGACAAATTGGTGTTGCGACGAGCTGGGGCAGTTGGTTAAACACGCCCGGGACATGAGTTGTGACGAGCCAATGGAGAGTCAAAAAACCGAAATTTGACTAAGTGTGAATACTTTTTGGAGGTAAGATTATACGACACGAAGTTGGGCATGTGGACTTGGTGGGGTGATGACATGGGCGAGCCGACATAAAGTGGGGGTGAGTTGGCCGAGTTGAGAAGTCGGCCTGGGCAGGCTGACCCATGATGAATCCTTAGAGAAGTGTATAAGTAAAAGGATGCCATGGAGGAGAGAAGGTATCAAATCAATTGAAGTTCCATCATTCATGTGTGAGTTAAAGGATAAGGTGGACGAGCAAAGGAGTGGGTGAACTGAGTTAAGGCAAGGTGCAGGCAGCTCTAGACCGAAGCACCGAGCTGAAGAAACAGAACACAGAGTTTTCGGTTTCGCAGATCGTAGGTTGGGTACGTCTGCCTGACGGGCAAACCAGGTAAGGTGTCGCTACATGCGATGGGCATGTTTGCTTGGTGGGCAACCCACGGAGGGCACGTTGCATGACAGGGCGAGCTGGGTCGAACGATGAGTTCTGCGGTGTGACTGCAATTGAGGTTGCGGTTATGTTTGTGGTAAGGCGTGCGGAGGTGTGGGCGAAGCGCCGAGTGGTTGGACAAGCTGTGGACAAGCGTTGGGAAAGGCAACACGCTGGAAGTGAAGGTAGAACGGTACGACGAGTTGCAAAACCGGTTTGTGCAACGAGTTTGTTCGGAGGGCGACTCGGGTAGGGTGCCTCTGCCCGACGAGTTGGGCGACTCGACCCGGCAGGAGTGGGTGCTCCTGAACAATGGTTCGGGCACTGCTAAATGGTGCAGACCGAACTATGTATTTTGACAGAAATTGTAAGAAGGAAGTTGGGGTTCCTCTTCAAAGACTGTACTTGTATATTTCGTAAAGATTATTATTATCATTGTGGGCAGACTCATATTCAAGGAGTTTCCCCTCCTGTTAAAGATTGTATCTGTTGTGCATATGTTATAAATGATAATGATTATGAAAGAAGATTAAATGAGTTTTCCCACTGTGTTATGAATGTTAAATGCTTAGAAAATGAAAAATAGACTAAGTATGGAATGTTAGGCGTAGTCCACACTTGAAAGTATTGTTGAAAAGAAATCGAGTGTTGGTGTCGCACCTGCTTATGAGCGGTTGAAAGACTACCGCCAAGATAGGGGCATGACAGTGGGGGTGGGGGTCCACAATCCGAAAGATATTGTGCTCTGATTTTTTAAGGGCGGAGAGGAGGCGGAATTTTTTTTCTTCTCAAATTGGTTCATTTTATTAATATTTTAATTTACTTCAATTAACATTTTTCCATTCTCTCCTTCCCTTCACATTCAAATTAATTAACTAATTTTCTAATCAAACCTTGGTCCATAATGAACCCATCTCATTCTTTTTTATCTAAATTTTAGTCCAAGATGATAAAAATTCATTTTTATTTCTAGCATTATTTCGATTGTTAATCATTGAACTCATAATCCAAATTCATTTTAATAATGATTAGGATGAAATAATTTTAAATATAGTTATATGTCCCATTTCGAAAAATGATTTATATATTCTATTTCCAAAAATAATTGTAGATAGGCCTATATGTCCTGTTTTGGAATTGGATTCATATTTTTAATATTTATTAATCCCCCTTCAACAAACATATTTTACTATCTCCTCCCTACCGACCTTATACTTATTCCAATTTAAATAACTAAATTTCTAACCTTGGTCTTTCGTGAACGCTTCTAATTCTTCATTTATCTAAATTTTGGTCAAAGATAATAAAATTCAATATTTCGACTGTTAATCACCGAAAATATAATCCAAGAGGTGCCTATAAAAGGCAATCCAACACTCATTTACTCTCATGGCTCTCATATGTCCCTGATTCCGGAAATCTATAACAATATGAATCATTGTGGAAGTCTCTAGTCACTTATAACACACAATTCAAAATAAAACTTAATATACATATTAACTAATATATTTCAATATTGAAAACATTCTCTACTCTAGGGAGTATTTTTGTTTATATATATGTTAATGTTGACCTTAGTAAAATATTTTAATATTCATAAAGAAAAAGTAATTAGAGGTAAAATAATTTAGTTACTTCTTAATAAGAGAGATATGTATAATCTATTTTGTTTTTAATATAAAATAATAATATTAATAATAAATTATTAAAAATATAATTTAAACAATCGAAAATTTCATACCTATATACACAGACCAAAAAAACAATTATCGCCAATTTTCCAAGCACTAAAAAATAATTTTGTCTTTTCAATTTGCATTAAAAATGAGATTTAATTTTCTTTTCCGTTTTTACATTCTAAAATAAGATTTACATATAATGAACTTTTATCTTTATTAATTCTTATTAGTTTTCGATACATCTGTGATTATAAATCTATAATTATATTAAATAAAGTAAACACTAAAACCAGGGTGTGCACATTTTTTCCAACACATTTACAACCTTCCTCACTTGCATGCATAGAGGGGTGGTAGATGTGATATTTCTTTCTTTATTTCTCCTTCCAAATTATCACAAGCAAGGTCCTGCCCTACTACGCAGTAGTAGGTCCGGCCATATGTCTTCTTTGCGAGCGTTCAGACCGTGGTTTTTCTCGACAGTGGTATAACGAGTCAAAATTTTGGGGTCCAGGCAGATTCTTTTTGGATTTTGTAATGAAAAATTGGAAAATTTAATTTATAGAAATTTTAGTCATATTTATTTATGCATTTAAAAGTAAATAACAAAGTTTACTTAAAAAAATCATAATACTAATGTAGATTTTGGAAGAGTTAAATTTGATATTTTTACATGACTTTTAATATTTACTTTTATTGATATTTTTTTATATAAAAATATAATTAATAAAAAATCATCATTTTTTTTATTTAACACTTAATTTAATAATGAGAAATAAAGAAAAATTTCATAAACAATCAGTTATATATATAGGTGGCACTTTATTTAATATTGGCAGATACCGAAAGTTTCCACTAACATAAATATGTTGAAATCCAAAAACATAAACGTCAATGTTAACCCATGTTTACTTAGATATAGGTTAACATATATTTTTAGAAATTTAAAATCAAGTGCAGTAATCAATTATATCATTCTAAGAGCCTCTTAGTAGATTGTTGTGTCTTATTAATAAATATTAATTTTTTTCTTGCCAATAAAATTATTTACAACCAATTTCTTAAAGCATCTTGACAAAGACTTTTAAAACTAATCACTTCTTTGTGTCATGGGTCTCTGAGGATGACATAAACTCTAAATTGATTTATTATAATTGATCGAGTGCAAAGTGGGATGATTAAAATAATACTTGATGCTAAACAATGATCATTTTTATTCACATCTATTTAAGATTTCAGTGAGTTCACTTTGGGAATACTCAACTATATGTATTGGTTTTTCAGTTAAGACTCAATTTTGCTAGACATCGAATTTTTGGGATTATAGATTAGGTTAGTTGTGTTATGTTGAATAGTTATTGGAGTCCAAGAAACTTAAGAAATTGAATCAATGGTTTACCTATTTTATTAATGTACATTATGTACATTGACATTCTTTGATATCATTTAATATACCGTGGATTTTGGTTTCCAATTTTGTTGTCTTACCATGGTATCATATCAAAGGTTAATTTGCTTTGTCTTCCAGAATGAGCAACGGTTGTATGGCCTTATTATGGAGCATTGATGAAGCAGAGATCATTGGTAAACAAAGCATGATTGGTGAACTACAAAGACTACGGGCAATGGCGGCCTAATTTTTGTTAACACTCATCTTGATGCAGTCACAAGGAGTGAAAAATATGAGAGCAATAAGATGAGAATATTGTGAAGAGTCTGCACTAACTCTTGAAGAGCATGATAATCAATTGATGTGGAACAAGGAGATGAATCAAAATGGTCGAAATATTCTATTTTTTTGAGAGGATAATCGACACCACCAGTGATAGTGCGAAAATGAGTTAACTGCCATCAAAACAATAGAACATTGTTTGCAAAATAAAATTGATCATGGGTATTCCATTTAAGTAAAGGAAAAAAACCTTAGTTATATTCAAAGGAGGATGTGTGAAATCCATTGAAGCAAACGAAGAATACCACTAACATTTCTCTACCTCTGTATCTATCTTTTCGAAGTGTTTTCCTAGTAAAACCAGTGAGCAGACCAACATACATGGAAGATGTTGCTCCATCGATCGTTTTGATAATATTATCTGAGCCATACCCTCATGGAGATCCAACTAGTTTTCTCAAGGACGAGAGATAGAGAAGCTATGAGATAATTTGATCCCAAAAATCCAGATTAAATTAGATTTGGAGATGTTGCTACAAGCATTTGTAAGTTTGGGGAATTTTTTTAGCTTCTGGTCAGTTTCGTTTCTGTTATTTGGATGGTGCCAGTTGAACTTGGAAAATTTGTGTAAGTCATTTTGGAGATCTCTTGTCGACTTTCCAGTTTGCATGGGAGTAATTAGATTCTTGGGTAATATGACCCGTATATGTATCTCGCCTAGTTTTGATTTCCATGGTTTGGTGCTTGACATGTTGACTTGATTTTGACAGCTCATGAACATGGTTCAATTTATATATTTGGGAATGGTATTTTCATACACATGTTGGTTGGATAATGGTATATGTATGTCATGTATCACCTGTGAGGGAAGAGGAAAATACCCCATAACGTCTGATATGCATGTCGACGTAGCATTAATGCATATTTTTTCCTGTGTGCCTACTTTAATTCACGGTTTGAAGGTACGCAAATGCTCTGTTACTATGAAACTTCACTTCTAGTTTTATCTAATCCATCGAAAATCTAAAATTATTCAACTCCATAAGGTCACACTGAAAAAAAGGCAAAAAGATTTCTGTGTTGTCAAGAAGATGTTTCATGTTTCACTACCTTATACGAATGATGTGAAGATGAATTTATGGGGGGGGGGGGGGAAGGGACTTGATTGCTTGGGACTTCGTAAAGGATATTAATGTATGCTCAAAGTGTGGTATTTAGCGAGGATGTTGTCTTAGAGAGAAGCTAATGATTGTTGTGTCTCAAAGTTGTTGCTTGGCGTATCTGTGTGTCTACATCATCTAAGAATTGGCTGCTCTGAAGATACACTAGTGAAATTTTTTTATGCCAATTGAATGTAAAAGAAGTACCAACTACGTAAGTGTGTACCAAGATGCCGAATGTTTGAGACTACCACACAACAGACTGAAGAAAAGATTACCCCAAGTGATGCAGAATAAAGAAAATTTTATCGACAGAATTCAGAAAAATGTGTAGCTCGTAAATAAAAGGAATTTCATCGACGTCGAGTATTTTCTCCACAGAGGAAACAAGCATATTGAGCTCTTGAAGACCGCCACTGTAGGTTTTTTGGCTATCAAGGTTAGATGATTTTTGTTTTTTTCTGTATGATTGTATTTGATTTGAAACCTTAACTAAGCTTTTGGGTTTCAAGTCTATTGCAGTAGTGATTATTGTACCTATTTTTTAATGAAGCTTGTGGTGAAAGTTTGATCTGGTAACCATAGTGGGAGACAAACTCGTATTTTTTTGCTCTACTCGGTCTTCACATTCAAATCCATAAATCTAACACCCCCAACAAACGAGCCTTTTCCTTTAGAGCAAATAGTAATGCAATTATCTATTGATTCAGGGAAGAAGGTGTAGATCATAATAAACACATTTTCCCTTCCTCTTTTGTACCGATAATCATCTTTCTTGTTGATTTTACATTGTAAATGGGTGCATTTTTGTTAAAATTGGCAACTAGGGCCAAAATCCACATGGGTCATCTTATTTATGACAACTAATATTTTTATTAGATTCCTCTCTCAGAGAGGTGTAGGATTGATCTAAAGATCATCCGATTCTGACATGTACAAATGAAGATATGAATTTATTTATATTATGGACAAATTGTCAAGGTCGTCCAGCAAACAAAACAGGCACACAACCCCCCAATTCATCCTCAATGTTGCATATAAAAAGAGGGAGACCTCAAGTCATTTTCACCATCATCTCATCACACATATCTCTCTCTCCTCTTGTGATTGGGCACACTATCTGAGGCGGTGTTCTCTCTCTCCACATGTGTGAATTAAGGTTTATGTTTTTTGTGTTGACCACCATTGACCGAGTTGATGGGAGGTTGTTTGACTATGTTGACTTAATGCATTGACCTGTTTTGACTTCGGTTTGGGTGAGGAATCTCTGTCTAAGTAGGTCGCAATTTTGGGCACAAAAATCGAGAAGTTTTGACCAGTGTTGAGTGTGGTTAGGGTTGGCCGTAGGTTGACTATTTGACCAAATTTTGACTGGGTAGAATTAGACTGTTTTGAGGGCTATTTCATCTTGTTGTTTGGAGACCAAAGTTGATTGAAGTTGACCGAATCTTTGAGGGTCGAATCTTCCCTGTTGACCAACGTTGAATTTTCTTGTTAGGGCTCTTTTGCTGCTATAAATTATCAGAATTTGTAAATTGTACTATCTCTCTCTGCTGAACTATTGAAGACTAAAAGAAGATTTGATCAAGGGTTCCCCACATTTAGGTTTGTCCCTGGTTGGTGCCACATCTTGTGCCCTCTTGCCTTGGCTTGTCTTCTACTGTTTATGTTCTATCAACATTTTACTTACATGTTTATGTGATTGCTAAACTGAAATTGATATCGGGCTCATAAATAAATTGAAGTAAAATTTCTCTAAAGCATAGAACATACCATTGTTGCCTAAAATTAACATGGTATCAGAGATGAGGTGAAGACAAAGCCCAAGCAAGAGTGAAAGAGAAATTGCTAAATACGGTTGGATAAGGACAAAAGACTCAATGGGTTCCTCATCCTACTTCTCGGTTGAAGACAAGCTCCATGATAAATCTTAATATCATGGATGGAAGATGTCTCTTGATTTGACCTTGGAAGAGAAGGAAGTGATGGATTATGTACAAGGTAAAATCCCTGAGCCTCCTTCCAATGCACTTCCTGTGGCGAATACCAAGTACAATAAGGTTGAAGTCAAAGCGAAGAAGATTATTAGGGATTCCATTGACAAGCATTTGGTGGCCTATATCTTTGAATTGAATACCTCCAAGGAGATATAAGACATGTTGGTCGGCATGTTCAAGGTTAGTAATACTAATCAAATTCTCTTTCTCAAGAATAAGTTGAAGGATATTAAGAAGGGCAAGGACGAGGACATTCAATCCTATTTCTTGAGGATTAATGAGATCAAGAATGATCTACTCTCGATTGGAGAAGTCATTCCTGACAGGGAAATTACTCTCACCACCTTTGGAGGACTCCCACCTAAGTGGTATGTATTTAGAACCACTATACATAACAATGATCAAATTCCATGGTTTTAAGAATTTATGTCGAGATGAATTCAAGAAGAAACACGAATGGTGGAGCAAGAAATGCCTTCTAATAGAAGCAACCCCATTCATTCTCTGCTCATTCCAAAAGGAGGAATAATGCAGGGTCTAAAGGTCATTTCCATGAAAAGCCTGGATCTAACGGAGGAAGGAAGGGCATGTGCCTTGTTTGCAATAAGTTTGGCCACTATGCAAGGGAGTGTCCTAATAAAATGGATAGACCTCGAGATGATGACTAGCATAACAACTCCAGGGGAAACTTCAACAACAACAAAAATGAAAAAAGGAATGGCAAGTCCAATGGCAAAGGAAAATGGAATGAGGGACATCAAGGAAATGGTCAACCCTCCAAGAAATCAAGGAACTCCAGGTATGATGAATCCAATGTTGTTAAAAATAAGAAAAAAGAGTACTATCTTATATCGGCCCTCTCCAATGCTTCTCCTCTAGACACTTTAGGAAATTGGCTGATTGATATTGGTGCCTTAAGGCACTTAACCAGATACAAGGAAGCCCTCTCTAATCTCATATAAAAGGAGACAAACTTGGAGATCATCCTTGGAGACGATGCCACCTATCCTGTGGAGGGACTAGGGAATGTTACCCTTCAATTGAATCAAGGCAACACTATTCATTTGCAAGAAGTACTATATGTACGCGATCTCAAGAAGAACCTGGTGTCCATTTCAGTAATGGAAGATAAAGGATTCAAGGTGGATTTTATCGATGGAAAGGTACGTGTTTGGAAAAGAAATTTCAAGAATGCTTTTACTCTTGGGTTCAAGGTTGACAATTTGTATCATGTTGGAGGAAGTCCATGGGGAGTCATGTCTTGTGACACATCTCTACAATCTGAACTATGGCACCGAAGGTTCGACCATATTCATTATAAGGCCCTATGTGATATGAGACAGATGATGACAGGTATGCCCGAGTTCAAAGTAGAGCATGAAGGCGTATGTTCGAGATGTGTCAAAGGAAAACTTACAAGGGGACCATTCCCCTCAAGTAATAGAAAGACCACAAACATATTGCAATTGATCCACTTCGACATATCTGGTATGATGCCCATAAACTCTTTGGGAGGATACTTATATTATCTCACACTTGTTGATGATTATTCTCGCAAGACCTGGATCTACTTCTTGAAGAAGAAGGATGAAGTGTTGACCTGGTTCTGACATTTCAAAGCCTTGATCAAAAACCAATCCAGGAAGAAAATCAAGATACCGAGGACTGATAATGGGACCTAGTATGAATCCAATGAATTCCAAGATTATTGAAAAGAAGTTGACATTAAGAGGGAGACTAAACCACCATACGGTCCTGAGAAGAATGGTGTGGCTAAAAGGAAGAATCGCTCTATTGTAGAAGTTGTCCATGCCAAGCTTCATGATCAAGGTCTTTCGAAGTTTCTATGGGGTGAAGCTGCAAATACCGCTGTATATGTTCAAAACCGATGCCCTCATAAAGAATTAGACTCCAAGACTCCCAAAGAAATGTTCATTGGTAAGAAACCCGATGTCTCTCATTTTAGAATTTTTGGAAGCCTCGTATATTTTCATGTTCCGAAAGATAAAAGAAGCAAATTGGGTGCATCTAGGAAGAAAAGAATCTTTGTGGGCTATAGTGAAAATTCTAAGGGATATAGAATTTATGTGGCTGGTCAAAAGGAAGTTGAGATAAGGCATGATGTCACCTTCAACGATGTTATTCCCCTTAGGAAGATCAACAACCTTCCTATCCTAAGGAAGGACAAAGAATCTGACATAGGAAATTAGGGTGAAAAAGAGAGAGAAACAATGCTTGATGTTGATGAACCTATGGATCCTATTGATCCACTCTCTCATGAGCGTTCCTCCTCCAAGAGGAGACCCTCATGGCTTCGTGAGACTCTTGAAGATGATGAAAGGCAAATTGCACCAAGGGGGACTTTCCATGAAAGCAAGAAGTGGAACAAGTACCAAGGATATTTGATCACCATAAGTACTATCATTCAAAATGAGGCTTCATCATTTGAAGAAGCCATTAAGCAACAAGTATGGAAGGATTCTGTGAATGAATAATATGAGTAAATTATGAAGAATGATGTTTGGGATGTGGTCCCTAGAGCCTAGGACAAATCAATTATCACTTCTAAGTGGTTGTACAAAATCAAGCTTGGAGCTTATGGAAGTGCAGAAAAGTTCAAGGCTCACTTTGTTGCTTGAGGCTTCTCTCAAAAGGAAGGTATAGATTACGATGAGATATTTGCACCTGTTGCTCGATACACCACCATCCACTCGATCATATCCCTTTCTGCCTCGCAAGAATGGAACCTACATCAGATGGATGTCAAGACCGTCTTTTTGCATGGTTCAATCAAAGTGGAAGTCTATGTGGAACAACCCAAGGGGTTTGAAGTTCATGATTGGGAATCTCATGTATGCAGGTTGAAGAAAGCTCTCTATGGATTGAAGCAAGCACCTCGGGCTTGGTATGAGAGGATTGATAGCTATTTGATGAAGCTGGGATTTAGTAGAAGTGAACTTGATCTGAACCTTTACTTTAGTGTTGAAAATGATAAACCTCTCATTCTGGTACTTTATGTGGATGGCCTCTTTCTGACATGTGCAAACCCTCTCATTCAAAAATGTAAGAGGGAGTTGGATTTTGAATTTGAGATGAAGGACCTAGGACCGATAGGGTTGGAGGTCTGGAAAAAGCTAGGTAAACTTTTCCTCTCTCAAGGAAAATATGTTGTGAAGATATTGGAAAGATTTGGGATGGTGGACAACATGCCTGTGACTACTTCGATGGAACTTAACTTTAAGAAGTTATGTGGTAGTGCTGTTGGACCTGAATTGGGAAATTCTTTTGAGTATCGTCAACTCATTGGAGAACTAATGTTCTTGGTGAACTCTCGTCCTGACATATGTTTTGCAGTTAACACATTGAGCCAATACATGGTTGAGCCTCATCATATACATTGGATTACCACCAAGAATCTTCTGAGATATCTTTGGGGCACAATCACTCATGGATTGAGATACACTACCAGAAATGTGAGGCTGCATGGCTATTCTGATGCTAATTGGGCTTGCAGTGTGGTGGATCGCAAGAGAACTTATGTATGTTGTTTTTCTTTGGGTTCTGCTTCGATATTGAGGATGAGTAGGAAGAAGAAATCGATTGCCTTGAGCACTGCCGAGGAAAAATACATAGCTGCTAGTATGGCCTCTTGTGAAGCTTTCTGGTTGAAGAAGCTCTTCAGTGAGCTGTTTGGACATGTGCTGGATACCACAGTGATCTTCTGCGACAACCAGAGTGGGATCCGATTATCAGAGAATCTCGTGTTCCATGATCGCTCCATCACATTGGGACTGATGAGCAGGTCGTCGATATTCTAACAAATCCCCTGGGGAAGGTAAAATTCTTGGCCTTCCGAGAACCACTTGGAGATGTGGAGATACCCTCTTATGAAGGTCCTGTATGAGATGGGCATTGAGCTCTGGGAGCTCCGGGGGGCTTGGGGTAATTCTTGGAGTGATGAGCAACCATAGGGTGAGTGGTTCAACCTTCCCCTAGTGGTTTTTTGTGTACAGGGTGAGTCGTTCATCCTTCCCCTGTGATACCCCTTGGTGACATATAAGCAGGACGAGGGGTTCGTCCTGCTCCTGCCGAGATATACTACCCATGCAGTTTGGGACTCATGGGAAGTACCTCTCATCTGGCCAATGAGTAGGGAAATGAGGATAGGGACCATAGTACTACCGATGGACACATTGTGTATTACCATACTCCCTATGCTAGGATGTCTGATATTGATCTGGGATAAATGGGAACAGACTTCGGGTCAGTAAGAGTGGTATGAGACACTCTCTTTTGATTGGAACTAACTTCGGGTCAGTAGAGAATGGTATGATACATTCTCGATCACTTCTTCTTCTTCATATTTCAGTAGAGCAAAGTAGAGTAGTGCATGAATGGCAGAGATGGTATAGATTGGCAGATGGATTAGCAGGTGGAGTTCTCCCTAGTTGAGAGGGAGTATTAAAATTGGAAACTAGGGCCAAATTCCACATGGGTCATCTTATTTATGATAACTGATATTTTTATTAGGCTCCTCTCTTGGAGAGGTGTAGGATTGATCTAAATATCATCTAATTTTGACATGTACAAATGAAGATATGAATTTATTTATATTATGGACAAATTGTCAAGGTCGGCTAGTAAGCAAAACAGGCACACAAGCCCCCAATTCATCCTCAACGTTGCATATAAAAAGAAGAAGACCTGAAGTCATTTTCACCATCATATCATCACACATATCTCTCTCCTCTTATGATTTGGCACACTATCTGAGGCGGTCTTCTCTCTCTCCACACATGTGAACTAGGGTTTCATTTTACTACGTTGACTAGTGTTGACTGAGCTGCTGGGAGGTTGTTTGACTGTGTTGACTTGTTTTGACTTCGGTTTGGGTGAGGAATCTCTGTCTAAAGTAGGCCACAATTCTGGGCATGAAAATCAAGGATTTTTTACCAGCGTTGACGTGGTTAGGGTTGACTGTTTGACCAGACTTTGACTGGGCAGAATTCGACTGTTTTGAGGGTTGTTTCATCTTTCTTTTTGGAGGTCGAAGTTGATTGAAGTTGGTCGTATCTTTGAGGGTCAAATCTGGCTTGTTGACCAGCATTGACTTTTCTAGTTAGGGTTCTTTTGTTGTTATAAATTATCAAAAATTTTAAATTGTACTATCTCTCTCTGCTGAACTATTGAAGACTAAAGAAGATTTTATCAAGGGTTTCCCCACATTGGGGTTTGTCCCTGGTTGGTGCCACATCTTGTGTCCTCTTGTCTTGGCTTGTATTCTACTGTTTTTGTTTATGTTCTATCAGAATTTTACTTACATGTTTATGTTATTGCTAAATTGAAATTGATATTGGGCTCATAAATAAATTAAAGTAAAATTGCTCTAAAGCATAAAACATACCATTGTTGCATAAAATTAACAATTTTCGGTGGTGGTCGACACCCCTTTTTCAAAGTTAATTGCTAGCTTTTCTCTGATAGGAAGTTGAAGAAAATTATAAGAATCAATGATTTGTTAGAGTTATTATTCAACCTAATGACATCTACAGTTCTTAACATAGCCCAAATTGACAAGAACACCATGTATGACATTAAAATTGTTTACAAAATTCACAAGAGAAGATCAAGTTTTTGCAACTCAAATCTCAATTCCAACGAGATGAACTTCAGCAAATGAGTTGTAAATTTGAGCACGTTTTCGTTGATAACACCATTTTAGGAGTATTAATGTTCAAGAAAGGGTATGGAAGAGTCATTTGCATATTTCCCAAAATCTTTATAATACCGTGGGAAGAAATTGTACACAACAAAAACAGAACTAGTTTGGGATATAATAAGGATGTTCTGGAAGTATCTTTGCATGTTCCTAATTTTTTTTAAACCTATACAGTTTTGTAGTGCTGGATTTCTAGATGATGTTGTTCATAAAATGATCAAAACATTGTGATAGAGTTGAACATGTGAAAGATTGATGTTTTGATCTTCACCCATGTGAGCATTGTGGAAAGCACAATCACCGTTCAAACATATGTTCCAGAAAGAAGAACTGGTGCAAGAGAGAAACTAAATTTTGGATGGATTGCTTCTTGGGATTGGTCCAAAACAACCAAGAAAACATAGTTACCGATAAAACGGGAACTATTACCTCAAAAGGGTACTCTAGTCCAAAAACCCGCAAAAAACATGAAAAAACAAGCTAAAAACGAAAAGTGTTGATGTTAGAATAATATTTTTTTTTGGCGTACATTTTCAATTTTTTTGTGCAAAAAACATCCTGAAAACAAAAAGTGTTGATGTTAGAATAACGTATTTTTTGTCAAGGTACATTTTCAACAATTTTTAATAATGACATTAAAAATAAAATATCACGACTCTGAAAAACTTTAAATTTCCAACAATTTTCAAGCATGACATTAAAAATAAAATATCACGTCTTTGAAAAGCCTTACAATTCCAATGCTTTTTAGGCATGACATTAAATTTAAAATATCATGTATTTGAAACACCTTATAATTCCAACAATTTTTGGGCATGGTGCTAAGAAAAAATACTTATTTTTTTTCAACCATAGCATTAAAGATAAAATATCACGACATAGAAAAACACTAAAATATTGACAATTTTTCAACCATGGAATTAAAACCAAAGATTATGACTACAAAACAATCTTAAGTTTTCAAAATATTTCAAGCATGACATTATGGAAAAATTGTATGACTAAAAAAACTTTAAAAATGAACACCTAAATGAAAGAGTTATTATACCAAGAGTAATTTTTTTAAATGTTAAATGTATCTTAGCCTAAGATAACTTGATACATTGCAAAAAAAATTAAAAATCAACCATCAAATTGACACGCGGTATAGGTGAACTCGACCCATTGTAATGAAAACTTAAAGACCAACCATGAAATTGACACATTGTGGGGGCAAACTCAATTCATTATAACGAAAAAATCAAGATCAACTATCAACTATTAAAAAATTAAAATCAATTATCAACTATCAAATGCACGTAAAATTAAGATATAAATAAATAAAAATGAAAAATACAAAAGAAAACAAATATTTGAAAAAAATAAAACAATAAAAAAACACAAAAAATAATACCAAACAAAACAAAAATTCAAACATTGAAAAAAACAATAAAAAAACACAATAAAAAAATATTAACAAATAATAAAACATAGAAAACATTATATATATATATATATATATATATATATATATATATATGACAAAAAAATATAAAATATAAAAAAATTCAAAATTAACTTGTAAAATTTAAAAATTTAAACAAAAAAATAATAATTAAAAAAAAAAGAAAAAAAGGAAAATATTTCAAAAATAGACATAATTTAAGAAAAAAAAGTTAAATATTAACGAAAAAAATCAGAAACAATATATTTTTTTTTAAGTTAAAAAAATAAAAGAAAATAAAAACCAAATAAAAAATAAAAAAAAGTTACAAAAGTAAAATTAAACATTAAAAAGAAATTAAAATAATTTAAATTAAAAAAAAAAAAAAAAAAAAAAAAATTCCCATCCCCCTGGAGGCCCCAAAAAAATAATTAAAAAAAAAACAAAAAAACCATAGAAATGCAAAAAAAAACAAAAAATAACTTGTAAAAATAAAAAATAAAAATAAAAATAAATAAAGAAAGGAAAATATTAAAAAAAAAACATATAATTTAAGGGGAAAAAAATCTAAATCATTTTTTATAAGTTAAAAATAAATTAAAAAAGCCTCCTAATAAAAAATATAAAATAATTAACAAAAAAACAATAATAAATAAATAAAATAATTTAAAAACAAAATCTGTCCTCTTTCAATCTCCTTCCCACCACACCCGATCCACCCGAACCCACCCTTCCTCCCACTCCTCCCCACCCGACGCTCCCTCCTCACCCATCCCACCCGCCCTCCGTCCGCACCCACCGCACCCCTCGCATCCCACCTCGCCCGTCCCTCCCACTCCTCCACACCCTGCCCACACCAACCTGCCCTCCTTCGATCGCTCCCCACCCCTCTCCCTCACACCTCACCCCACCCTCCCTCCCTGCCCACGTACGGGCCAACCGACCGGGGTTGCGAGGGGTGATTATGGGAATTACCCCCTTGCCACCTCGGTCGGTTGGGCCGTGGCGTGGTTGGGCAGGGAGGGTGGCGTGGGGTGCGAGGGAGGGAGGGATGGGAGGGTGGTTGGGGAGGTGTGGGAGGCATGGAGTGGGTGGGAGGATGGAGAGTGTGGTGAGCGGGGTGAGGTGGGTGAGGAGGTGTGGGGGGGTGTGCTGGAAGGGAGAGAAAGAGAGAGGGGTGAGCCAGGTGGGGTGGGTAAGGTGGTTGGGGAGAGTTGGTGGGATGGTGTGGGGAGGAGGGAGGGGTGAGTGGGGTGGAGTGAGGCATGTTTTTTATTTTATTTTTTAAAATTTTAAAATTTAAAATTTTTATTTTTTATTTTTTTTTTTTTCAGTTTTTTTATTTAAATTTTAAAATTTAATTTTTTGTTTCTATTTTTTAAATTTTATTATTATTTTTTTCCCTGGGAAAAATCGTAATTTCATTAATAAAAGGAAATTACATTTTGTAGATGCATAAATGCATATTCAGAGCATATCCAAGACATGATACTATCATCGACAGTGATCAAAAAATTGTTGCCTTGACCCACGCAGGGAGGCAACAATATATATAAAACTGTAAAAACTACAATATATATTAAAACTGAGAAGTCCTTCATGCGATAAATATATACACAAAATAATAATGTTCATATGCCAATAGAAAATTATGCAATTATATCCGTAAACGGCTGGTGGTAGTATTGATAGTGATCTCCATCGCGCAGTTCCTGAATCATCCAGATGCCGGCTCCTCGATTGCAGCTTCTTTGGATAGGCTATCAACAACCCCGTTCACTCCTTTTGCATCTCCTGATATGTAGAGTATGTAATACTTCCTGTGCAGTGCTCACTGCCTCATGAATCTATCGATCTTGTAGGAAGGTGAATTGTTCTGGTGAGATGTGGTTGGATAGAATGGGCTGCATCCAGTTGGAAATGATCTTTGCAATAATCTTGTAAATGCAGTTGTAGAGTGAGATAGGGTGATATTCTTCATAGGAGACCAGGTTATCAGTTTTCGGGATGAGCGCTATGAAGGTAGAAGTGATGGATGTTGCTATATTTCCGCTGATTCTGGTATCCTCAACAACTTTTAGCAGATCTTCACCTATGATGTCAAAAAAAGCCAAGTACAACTCAATTGACCATCCATCAGGTCCTGGGCTTTTGTCTTTTTAAACCACCTTAGGGTGGCCTCCAAATCTTCTAGAGTAACTGCTTTGGTCAGGTCCCCTTCCTCCTCTTGATCTACGAACCTCGGAAAAAGTTGTGCCACTCTAATGATGTCTGCCAGATTTGCTTCCCGCGGGGCACTGTAAATTCGTTTGAAGTGAGAGGTTGCCAACTCAGCCAGTTGTTGAAATGTGTTGACAACCTGTCCTTGTTCGTTTTGAAGCTGCAAATAGTATTAATCGCCTTCCTTCCATTGGCAAACTTATGATAGAATTTGGTATTTGCATCCCCATCCTTCATCCATATTGCCCTACTTCTTAATCGTTAGACTTCTTCACGATCCTTAAGAATTTTCCCTCTAGCAGAGTATAGGGATGTGATTTTCTCCTTGTGTTCAATAGAAGTGAATAATCCTCCCTGATCATTTTCAAAGACAGATAACTCAGATTCTATCTGTCGCAGGGAGTGTTCATCCAAGTTCCTTTTGTTGTGAGCCCATTGTTTGGACATTTTCTTCAACTTTGTAAGATTTTGAATAAAACTATTTGTGATATTACCCCTAGCCCCAGGAGGGTTTGCTTTCCAGTATTCAGAGACCATGTTGATATAAGAGTCTTCCCTGAGCCAAGCAGAGCAGAATTTAAAAGGTCCCTTGGGCTTTGTTCTACCCCCTTCAATGTCCATATAGATGGGAAGATGATCATAGATCGCCCCAGATCCAACCCATTGTCTGATGTGAAAACCCAGATCAAGTACCTTCTCTTTGACCTAAAAGCGATCAAGTCTGCGAGCCAGACCATGTTCCCCTATCCTTTTATTCCTCCAGGTCGCTTGTAATTTAGCTGAAGGGATATCAATCAACTGATGTGAATCTAGGATGGATGAGAAATAATCAGATAGAGAGTCCCTCTGTGCTCTATGTCCCCAAGACTCAACATGACCGATGGAAAAATTGAGATCCCCTCCAAGAATCAAATGGTTTGCCAAAAACAGGTCCGAATCCAGGAGGTTTTCCCAGAAATCAGGTCTGTTTTGACAAGGTCCATATATATTGAAAATCCAGAAATTCATTCCCAGGTCCGTTGAATGAATGTCAGCACCAATATGGCCAGCCCCTCCCCAACAATTGAGTAGCTTAATAGAACGAGATTTGTATCCCAATGAAATACCCCCAGATCTTCCATGTGCATCCAATCCAATAAATAACCACCCAGGAAACATATTTTGAAGGGTATGGGAAATGACAATAGCAGGACCAAGAGTCTCCTATAGAAAGATTATATCATCCGAGTCGGTTGTAATTAACCAATGGAGTGCTAGTTTTTTGTCAGGCCTAGCAAGCCCCTGGAATTGAAGGAGATGATCTTCATGGAGGGGGCTCAGAGGGGGTTTCTTTGGCTCTAGGTACCCCAGGTATAGTGGATTGTTTGCCCAAAGCAATCTCATCTCCTGCCACAGATTGAGCAATAGTGAGCAAGGAGGGTCTTCCCCTATGGAGCTTATGTGGAGGGGGGAAGGGAATGATATCAAGCTCGACATGGTCCAAAGCCTGTCTCTTGGCTTTTGAGCATGTCAGATAACCAGTTACAGGGGGTGCCTGAAAGAATGTGGAAGATGGAGGAAGAGGGGAAATCGAAGGGGAGGAGGAGGAGTGGGGGTAAAAACGGGTCTTGATGCAACATGGTAAAATATCGGGGGATAGGCAGCAAAAATAGAGGCCGGACCCAAACAAAATTTTACACCAGATGATATACTAGAAAGTAAACCAGATGTGAAGATATCAAGAAAAGATGTGCAGCAAGGAGAGGATGAAGTGAAGGGTAAGCTCTTACCCGGAGAAAGTGAGTCACCGGAGGTCGCCTGAGTTCGTGCTGGAGGCAGGGGAGGAGGTCAATGGGGAGGTCTGCCACGCTTCTTCAGAGTGGTCGATGGTGGGTCCGTAACCTTGTCTATCGAGGTCGTCTGCATCTCGGCCATCCCTTCTGTAGGCTCCGTATTCTGAGGCTGCTCCTCCTGAATTGGGGACTCCTGTGCCACTGGTTCCTGAATCGGGGTCTTTTTGAAGCCCTTGCTGTTAAGTGGACAATCTTTATACAAGTGACCAAGCTTTTGACATTGTCTGCATCTAAAAGGGACACCCTCGTAATCCAGTATCTGCCTCCTTGTTGCATTCCTCCATTGAATGTTAATATGATCCAAAAGGCCATCGGAGAGATCCAGGTGAACGAGAGTCCTGGCAATAGCCATGCGCCTCGTACTCTGAAAAGAGTCATCATATGTGAGGTAGGTGCCAATGGAATTTCCAGTCCACTTGAAAACATCCTCCATCCAGAAATGTAGAGGTATCCCTGGAAGGCGTACCCATATGGGTCCAACATCGACCCTCTCCTGTTCCGGGTCAAACATAGGCATCAATCTTCTGAGCAAAACGGGTGCTTGATCAATGTGCCAGACTGTAGAAAGTACCTAGTTGGTGTGTGCAAGACAGCTGAACCGGAGTGCAAACCAACCTTTAACGAATGTTTCAACCTTTGGGGGATCTTTTAGGTGATGACCCCAGACCTCTGAGGTCCATTGTTGAAGCTTTTCCACACTGAAATGTCTGCTACGAACCCAACCAACGAGCACTTTCTCTGCGGTATCCATGAGTCCAGTAATTGAGTGTCCTCGGTGAGTTTTAGGAATACCTCACAGTTCCAGAGCTTCAAGCACCACTCTTCTTAGAAACCTTGCAAAATTTAGTAGCAGAAGTCTCTGGTATGGAGGCAGGATGTGCAGTCGACGATGAAGGGGATGCCCTAGGTCCCGTAGCAGCCATTGATGGAATGGAAGCAAAAATACCTGGGATGGGACCAATTCCCATGAAATTTCCCAGAGGGGGAGCCTCGGTGGTCAGGGGAGCAGATGAGACGAGTTCCTGTGCATCAGAGACCAGAAGACGGTTGGCCAAGGGTATACAGGAGGCGGACGAAGGAGGGTTTGATATCGAAACCGCTTCAAGGGTTTTTTCACTAGGGTTTGTCAAAGGATCCGCAAAAGCCAGAGTACGTGGAGAGAGTGGATGGGAGATGAAGTCCGGAAGCGATGGGGCGTCCTTAGGCAACATCACAGAAGGTATGTCGGAGAGGGAGATGGGCAGAAGAGCATCAACTTCATCAGAGAGCTTGCTTTTGAAGGTAAAGTAACCCGCCATTGTGGTCCTGGGGTGTGTCCAGATGGGCACATCCTCTGAAGGATCCGCGGAATAATCAACCATCTCATCCCTAACTTTCGAGACTGCCCACTGACAGCTGCCTTCAGGTTGATGCTAACAGGAACGGAGGTAGTTGATGAAGTGAGGGAGGGTTGAAGAAAAAACAAACCGCCTGAAGCTAATGAGCTGGTGGAGAGCCCGTTTCTAGTTAAGGGTAGTGGAGAAACGGGAGGAATGACATCAGAGCTGTTACGGGGGCAGGCGATGTCGTACCGCAGAAACAGAGGGTTGTAGACGGTCTCTGCAGAGAAACGCTAACCCCGTCGCCATCAAAGTTTGGACATATATCTGTTTTAATTTTAATTTATTATTATTTATTTTTAATTTAAATTTAAATTATTTATTTATTTATTTTAATTTATTTTGGTAGTTATTTAAATTATTTTTTTAGGAGGTTTTTATTTTATTTTATTTTTTTACCTAAAAAAATGGATTTAGATTTTTTTTTTTTTGTTTAATTTTTTTTCCTTAAATTATATTTTTTTTGAAAATTTTTCATTTTTTGATATTTATTTATTTCTTTGTTAGTTTTTTTTTTATTATTTTTTTACAAGTTAATTTTGGTTCTTTTTTTACATTTTTATGTTTTTTTTTTTACCAAGATAAAAATGACTAACATTTAAAAAAAGTATCCACACTTAATACATTAGAAAATTTAAAGTGTAAAAAGTCCTCTAAACAAAAAGGGTTGATGCTAATTAACACTTTTCAAAATCAAGATGAAAATCACTAACAAAAAATAAAATGTTCATACTTGATACATAAAAAAATTTAAAGTGTAAAAAATAAGCCCTCTAAAAAAAGTATTGATGCTCCATCAACACTTTTCAAAATTAGCATGAAAATCACTAACATTTAAAAAAATGTGCATACTTGATACATAAAAAAAAGTGCTAAAAATACGCTAAAAAATGTGTATTATGAATCACCAGTTTTCAAAATCGAGTGATTTTTTGCAATCTAAAAAAATGGGTACTAGGTAATTTTCTCATTTGATCGGTAGCTATGTTAGAGGTTTTACATGTAATATATAGGATATGTTCGAGAGTATTGACCAACCTTGTAATGATGAAGAGTAATCCATGAATAATATATGAATCTAATGCTTATTTTTCATATTTTTGTCTTCGCCATGGTTGTGTTTCACATGGTACCAGAGTTGGTATGTTCCTAACCTGCTCAATCTTTTTTGAGCCACCATTTTTTATGACATTTTCTGTGCATGCCAATCCTACACCTTTGATTTAGATGCCTTGGCATTCGATATCTTTTATTATTGTAGTGCACTCATTTTCCACTATAATGTATCTATATACCTCTCTCAAATCTTCCATTTCCCCTACAAATTTTGTGTCAATTTCGTTTCATGGAACTATTTTTGGATGTACATTATTTTGGCCCATTTGCAGATGCGACCCCCAATACCAACTACCTTTTTCCAGATTGCACAACCCACCTGTTATACATGCACCACAATCTCCAAGTCACGTGGCTAGTAGATTCACTATTTTATTTTTAACTGCGGTGAACAGGTAAAAACACAACATTCCAACATTCAATTCAACGATTACAACAAAGAATTGGAGGGTATGTTGTGTTCAATCACAAATTGTGCACTATGTTGGAGTGTCATTTATTGGGAATGGAGTGTTGAAACTCCTGGTTAGTTTCTCTATTCTTCGATTGAAGCTCAAGGTTTATATGTGAAATTGTATTGACATTGATTCATTATGCAAACTCTTGCATTGATTTTTGTGTTCATGATATACTTTGAATGGTTTCCATTCAATGTTTGTTGAAGCACTTGGCCTGAAGCTCCTCCGCTAACAAATTTGTATTGGTTGTTATCTTTTCCCTAGTCTGATCATACGGAATAAGCACACTTCTATGGAAATCTTGTAGTGGCTTCTCTACGAAGAGTTTAATCACCAAATTATACTTTGAGCTTGTCTTCAAATTATTGTGAGGGTCTTTCCATTGCGACTAGTATAACATAGTGCGTTGAGTCTCTGTGTATGGATTATCAGTTGTTGTGAGACATGGGGCACATTCCTTGCCAAAAGGATTTTATTAAATCATGAGGTCCCTCTTGCATCCTTAAATTCCAATCCCACCTTGCATTGGTTATGCAAGATTGATGTTTCATTTTTGGAATGTGAAGTGTCAGGATTCAAACTGATTTCAATGAAGAAGGCTGAAAGAAAATTGCTATAATGGTAAGGCAGTGGGACAAGTGAGTTTCCCTCCATGTGGATAAGATATCAAGGATTCAAGCAGACTGATTGTAGAGTATGTGGAAGTGCGTGAATTAATTCCCATGTTTATTTTTGGGTTACCACATTCAATTTAAATAGTGATGCATTTTTCCAAAGACTAAGAAAATGGATGAGGCACGAATGGTAATAAAATTTCCATTATCAGAAGCAAAACCGACCCCTGTCAATCATAATTAAGAGCGAGAAAAGAGAAAATAGGGCAATGAATTTTGGAGAATCTAGCGACAAGCATATAAGAATTCCCTTAGAGGAAGTTTCCATAGAACCATCAGTGATTGGAAATTTGTATTAGGAATTATCATGAGTTGTTGGGGACGAATAGAGCTAGTACTGCCTCCATCTGCATAGAGGTGTAACACAGAGATTTGTCTGGTTCATCATTGAGAACGTCACCATACAAGCATGTATGGTCTAGATCATTATTGTGGTTTCCCAGATAAGCAACATTATTATCTCCACCTCTACTATAATTATTGTGTATAGCCTCCATCGACTGGCATAGGAAGATTCCATCAAGGTGAAAATTGTGTCTTTGGAATATTGGTTACATTGTTGTGATTTTCTCAAGTATTGCAGAAAGTCAGTAGAAATAGGGTTGGGTGCCATATTGTTTTGGCACGTTGGATGATTATGGAGTGTTCATAGCTTATTGAATTTGGTCTTATAAATTGCAACATAATATACTAATTGTAAGCTGCAACAAACTTGGCTTGGTTTTGGTAAACTAAATACATTTGACTTTGCGAGAATTGTGGCAAGTTTTGGGTTGATTGCTGGTAATATTGCTAATTTTGAGTGTATTTTGGCCATTGTGTAGAATTATCTTTGAGCATTTTGTCCAACAAGGTATCTTTGTTTATCATTGCAACCACTTTAGCCATCTAATTCGAGAGATTCACTTGATATGTTCAATGAAAATGACCAGAATTAATATAGTACTAGAGTTCATGAAAATTTGATACTATGTTATGTTGATGATATAGTCAAAATCAGCAAAATCAATATTGCTGATATTCAAATTTGTCTTCAAAATTCACAAGAAAAGATTGGTTTTTACAACTAGAATCTTAGCTTCAGCGAGAAGAATTAAAACAGAAGAGTTTTCATTCTAAAACTGTTTTTGTTCAGAAAATTGAGACAGCCCCCATCATCTTCCAAAAAGTAATCATATCAATGAGATTAAGATTGATTGAAATGCGGTACCCATCTCAAGAGCAGAGTTGCATGCAGAAGCAAAAATTCAACATACGCTTCCCAAGCCCATCATCAAACCTCGGAAGAGCTTGTCCATAACAGGCATAGAATTGGTCTTGGATATGACAAGGATGTGTCCTTTCATATTCTGGATTACTCAAGGCCCATCCGGTTTTAGAGTGTTGGATTTCTTTATGACAATCATCTTCAGTTGTTCGAGATCCTGCTCCTCTTCCACAAAAACCACACCAGAATGTTAAATGCCAATATTGTGACAGAGTTGGCCATATGAAAGATCATTGTTTTGATCTTCATCCATGTAAGGCTTGTCATAAAACCACTCATTCTTCAAAAAAATACTTCAAAATCGAGCCTCCTTCAAGAACAAAGATTCATCTTGGATGGATCGCTTCTTGGTAGTGGGCTTCAACAACTAAGAAGATATTTCAGTCATATGTTAGAACTTGTTCTATAGTGTTGAACAATATTGTAGTTGAGTTTTCTCCATCTTCTCATATTGTATATGACAGGGAGGAAGTGGTGGTCTTATACAAACTTTAAAGCCACATCAAGTAAGGTTGAGCCACAACTTTCCATACTAGATTCAGAGTTATCGCCAGAGAAAAATATTCCCTTGAGGATTCCTTTGGTTGGTGGTCAGCCTTAAACCATCTATGTGGGGTTGAGACCTCTCTTTTTAAATAATTGGGGACACTTCCTCTAGCAGAAGACTTCAACTTCTTTCCAGTTTTGGAAGAGTTCCAGGAATTTCTTTAAGCATTCCAGAGTGGTCATCCTTAACCCACCGCAGGTTGTAGACCTCCCTTTTCCAGGTTTAAGGTCTCCCTCCTCAAAGAATTAGGGACATTCCTCTAGTAGAAGATTGCAACTTCTTGCTAGATTTGTAAGAGTTTCAGGAACTTCATTAAGCATTCTAGTGTTGGTGGTCATCCACCACCTTATACCAACATTTTAGAGAGCACATTTAGCCTAGTGGTTCCATGCATTTTTTCACATTTTTTATTACACTCTTTTCTTGTACTAACACATACCCCTTCAGATTAAGGTGGGGAATGTTGGACACCTAATCCACTAAGGGTTATGGTGAAGAAGTTGAACAGTCAAAGGGAGTCCAAGAGAACTTGGAAGATGAATCCATCAGTCACTCCAATTTATTATAAATGTATATCATGTGAATAATATATGCATCTAATTCTTATCTTTCCATATTTTCGTATTCGCCAAGGTTGTGTTTAACATTTTTTATCATGCTGAGATTTTTTATGGAGCACTTCCACTAGTAGCGGATGCCAGATTAGGAATTATTCCAAATTTGATTTGTTTGAAGAAATTTTATGATAGTTCCAGAGTTGATGGTAATCCTTAAACCATCACTAGTTGAGACCTTTGATTTTCCCATATTTTAGTATCGTTTGTGGTTTTCTCTAAAGAACCACCATCCTTGGTTTGTGGTCATCCTTTGGAAACTATTTCTATGTGACATTCAACTCTTGGATGAGATGAATTTTTGCATTTTTAGCTATCATTCTTGGACTTTGATACATCCCTTCGGATTAAGTGGGAAGTGCTATACACCTAATCCTCAGGATTATAGTTATTGGAGTCCCAAAACCTAGGAAATTGAATCAATAGTTTACCTATTGTATTAATATGTACACTATGTACACCATTGTTTGAGATAATTTATATACAGTTGAATTTGGTTTCCAATTTTGCTGTCTTACAAGTTTGCAATCGTGTAGTTAAAAGTGAAATTCAGAATTAAAATTTCCATATTGATGCCTAAATGTGGCAATCGTAAGACTGAAAATTCATGTTTTGATTTTATGGTAAGAGAGATATACAATTCAACATGTAAAACTATTTAAAGAAGATGATTTAGTACAATAAGCATATATTGGACTCCACGCACAGTAACCGCCAACAAGAGCTTCAATTGCATAATTAAATGAAAAATTTCTAGAGGGAATACATGAAATAAAGGTTTGTGTAATGTTTGATACAAAACATGAGTAATTTGGTAATTTGGAACATGAGAATGAACTTCAAATGAGTGGGTTCGCGATTCAGACACATACTATGGACTCTACCCAAGGTAACTCCCAACCAGAGCCTTAGTTGTCTAATTAAATGCAAAATTTGTACCAGACAAGATCTAAACTAAAATATTTGAGGCTTGTTTGTCCAAAAAAAAAAAATTCCCTAGAAATAAATTTAAAAAAAAGTCATTTAATTCACCAAAAATAAATTAAATTGATATTGTTGCAGACAAATAGAGGTAAGTTTGAGTACTTCAGAATTATTTGTTTCTAACTTCCCTGAATTTGATTTTGATTACTTGGAATATTAGGACACCCTGATTTAAATTAAATTTAAAAATAAAATATGGCACAGTACAAGAATCTTAATTTTCTGATTTTTTTACTCTTTTATATTAATTCATCCATTAATTCAAGAATAAAAGGTTTAAGTGGATCCCACCTTAATTGAAAATTAAATTAACCTTCACAATTGGACATAATGCACATAATACCAATCACAAACCAAGGTCCTAAGGCATCCACATTTTACAACCTCCATTAGAAGGAGCCAGAAACACACTAACAAATTCTATGTATTTTGTAGCATAATATACAAATTTGACACCACAAAAAATCCATTCATTGATCATAATCATGAGAATAACATCCCTTCTTCATGCTTACAGGGTGTTACAAACCATTAAACCCACTAACACCATTTTTCATGCTCCAGGGCTTTGTCTCACACTTCAGTTTATTCAACCATTTAACCCTGTAAGCATGAAGAAGGTAGCACTTCAATTATTCATACACTTTTGTTCAACGTCTTTAGCTAGCTTGCATAGTCTTTAAGCCATTGTCGGCCAAAAGCATTCAACTTTTCAATTCCCATAGCTTTACCCATCACATCATGCTTTAATATTATCCATCTTTGCATAAAAACAACTCGCTTTGATATGTATTTCCATTATTCCTAAGTACTCTCACTGTATCAATTATTTTAAAACACTTACTTTTCCAGAATGCACATCACCATGTCACTTTTCTAAATTACTAGCAAGTTAAAAATGATGTGGATTATTTTGGAATAAATTCTATTTGATGACTAGAAAGGCTGAAAACATGTAAATGGGTTTGCTTCCAACACGCGAATATGTGCGCCTTTTTATTTAGAGTTTTTTTTTCATCCAGAATGTGAAGATGTACAAATACAAGAGTGTTTCATACGTTTCTTTCACAGAAATTAAGATTTTTCTTGGTTCTCACCTCCATAATGAAATCAAATTCTTACATTTGTACCTTAAAGTGGAGAGTTGGTGGGAGGTAGGATTGCCATCCTAAATTAATGATATCATGAATACAATGGCTCCTCACATCAGAGTCAAGTGGAGAGTGGGAAAGTGTAGGTTGCCATAGTAAATGAAATCATGAATACTGTAACTCCTCACCTCTTTAATGGAATCCACCTTTCACATTTGTTCTTAAAAGTTGAGAATGAAGGGTAGGTAGGGTCAGGGAAGCACAAATCACAATGCAGAAGTCATTAAGATGGTTTTCACTAGTCAATAGGGATGGAATTTGATGGGTAAATTACTCGTCACGATCTGTCAAATACAGATAAAAAATTGCACAACTGTTAAGATCTTTTCTTGAAATTGTGAACACAACTGGGGGTGGTGTGAAAACCATCAAATTTGATGGGTGGGTTATTTTGAAATTTCAACCCTATTGGTCAGTGTAATATGCATGTACATACAATATACATAGCAATTGGGAACTCCTACGGTGAACTTCCTTGTCGGTAGGCCAAGTGTCATTGGTTTTTTAACACCATTAGCTACCTTGTTGCCCATCATTCATTCCATCACCTGGGGCATTCGTTAAATCATAAATCATAGATTGAAATTTCAATTTTGAAATCTTATCTAAGTGAGCATGACTTATGAGTACCTGGTAAGTCACTTTTCTCTCATCTCCAGCGATTTGAGACACTGCTTGGTCATTAGTTTTATTCCTCTATTTGCTTCATGTGGTGAGTATTATTCACATACAATAATGCAATTTTGAGCACTCTCCTCACTACCATCTAGGTATTCATTTATACAATTGTATTTTCTATATTTTCAATGTCCATGTAGTAAATTACCTACCAACACTATCTCAACATATTCTCCCACCTATCATCGTTGTCCCATTCGAATTCTCCCTAGCTTGTTGATCATCATCCTATTGTCACTGCTACAACACCCTCCAAATTTTTCCTATACTTTGGAGCATACTTTTTATCATGTGAACAGTCGTGTCTAGTTGTGAGAGTTATCCCATACTTTCTTCCTAAGTTTATAAGTCCCCTTTTAAAGGAATTCAATGTATCGTCTTTTGTTAAGGGAAGTGTCGTTCTTTGTGAAAGGTAGTTATGGCACACCTTTAAGAGGGAACTTCAGTATATTTCTCTTACATTAATGGATTATATGTATCATAGGGACATGCAATGGACTCATCCTCAAGGTATTTCACACTTCCTTTTTGTGGTCGACACTTGCGTCGAAAGGTATATCTTAAGTGTTTCACTTAGAGGTGATCTAGGTGGATCCATAATGGCCTAAAAATCAAGTCCTTATATTGCAGTGAAACTAGGACTAGATCGAAGAGCTCGTCATAAGAAATCTAATGGTGTCAACAATGCCTTAATTTGAGTTCATATATGAAAGATATGCCCTTCTAAAATTTCTGGCAAACAATTAAACTTTTGATAGCAAGTGGACACACAAGGTACCATGTGGAACTCCCATAGACTACCACATGGAAGACCATCATCACAACACTTGGGCCAGTGAGGAGTTTCCATGTGCCCTACTAGATGGAGATATTGGTCACAATATGACTGGCCAACGTGGCCCAATCACAAGATGCTATGTGGCCTAATGAATGGGCGAAACATGGCCATGTGAAAGGTTGCCATGTGGCCCTAACGGATTGACCAAAATATGGATGGAGGACCTGACAGGAATTGACCCCTAGACATCCTTACTAAAATTTTGATGGATTTCCATTGCACAACAACCACAAGGCTTAATATTATATCATGGCCAACCGTATTTGTGTTTTACTGTCTATGGAAGGGTTGGTGGAGTCTACAAAAACTAGCCACTCCACTAAATTTAATTGATGAGTTTCAGATGGTCAGATATAACCAAATGGGTTAATTTTATCCGGCGGTTGTCAAAACTATAAAGACTATGGTTTAATATGTTTGACGGCTTTGAATCAGCCAACAATCAACAATTATATTAGCGCGGCGGTTTTATATAAACGGGTGGTTCCACCAAACGACAATTTCAAACATCAAAATGGTCAGCAGTACAAACAACAATGATTATGGTTTATTTCCATGACAAAGGCTTCAAATTTAAATAGTGGTGGTTAATGGTTTATGTTATATACCATTAGGCGATCAAACATGACCATGGAAGACCATTATGCTGGTGTTACAACCAATTTTTAAACAACAGATAGGCGACATTTGATTAAAATAACATTAAAACAAAATTGGGTAGGCTTACAGGTTTTGAACCTGGGACACCAACCAATGAACACCTTCAATTAAAAAGTCCAACCAACCCACCAACTAGGTAGAAATTAGAATGTCCACCGACAAGAAAGTATTTGAACCATGCTATCACATTTGACGCGAGGTCGAGAGTGATTTGAGGGCGAAGGTCAGAACTCAGAATAGTGGAACTGTGAGACTGAGAACCTTCCAAGTGGAACCCTATTGTAGGAACATGGATGAGAAGGAATATTCCTAGGGAATAATCACAAGGAATGTTCCCTAAAATATTTTCATGCAAAATATTTTGTGGAATATTGAATATTCCCTTAGGGGCCAAAATTGCAAGTGACTGGATATAGTAAAATTTATACTCATTTTAACATAATTGTGCAAGGATCACAATGGTGCAATATATTTTTGCAGCATTTTCAAAGACTATGTAAAATCATCATTCCTTATCAATTGTGAAGTGTATCAAACACTAATCAATGTGTGTTTGATGCCTGTCTGACATAAAGAGGTTTTGCGACCTTCAGGAATTTTTGTAGATTAATATGGAAGGAAGAAGATCTGAATGATTTCTGGGATTTTGGTTCATATTTTCTATTGGGATTAGGATTTTTCTTTCTTTCATTGCAGATCTATGAGCATCTATGGTGAAGACTTGTCAACGGATTTAACCAAAATCAAGAACAAGACTTATGGTCTCACAATCCTACCTCTGCGCAAATTCCTAAGCATTTATCTTTATATTTTGGCCCGCATGAAAGTTAAGTGGGTCCTCAAGAACCAACAAAAGGGAACTCATGTACTTGGAGAAAAGAAACCTTGAACGCTTAATATCTCTATGGATTATACTTGCAAAGGAACAAAAGAAATCAAGATCTAATTCTTTAAATTTTCAAAGGTCTCGACTGTGTGGTCTCATTGAAATTGCAAAGGGGTTTTTGAGACTAAAATTTGTTATCAAAAGGTTGTAAAGAACTTTGCAGGCTTGTGTAAAAGGAAAGTTTGATTTTGGATGCTATATAGAGAATCATTATCATTATGATGAAGGAACGGCGAGGACTTTCCTAAGCTTGGTGTGAAGAAATTGGATTTTGACATTAATCTTGAAGAGTTATATCTATAATTTATTTAAGAGACCAACAAAGTAGATCAAATCCTTGTTTCTATGGGAGCTTAGATGAGCAAGGATATGGGTTCATTTACATATTCTTGGTGAAATGTTTATATATATATATATATATATATATATATATATATATTTATATATATATATTACCAAGTCAAGTCTGAAGTGCTTAACAATGGAGCCCTGAAACAACTCGGTTTGTGAAAGTTTTATGTGTGTTTGGCACTTGTTCTCGTTTCTACAAGAAGAATTTAAAACACAAAAGTCATCACACAACATCTTAGTGACTAAATTGCATCAAACCAGCGAAGAGAAATATTGATGCATTTGACCTTCATTTTTGAAAGATTGGAGTTCATAAATAATTCAATACCACCTTTTTTATTGTTCGCCCTTGGAACAACTAAGGAGTAAAGCCCTTGAATGAAATTAGAGACTCTACATAACTCCTCGTTGTATATGATTCATGACCAGGTGATGAAGAAACAATCAGGTTGAAATATATAAGCATTGAACTCACTAATTCACGCATTCAATTAAGTTTATGCTTACATTAAAAGGAATGAAACAATAATATTAGTTATTATAACATTTCATATCGATTTCAATGATCCTAAGGTCCACTCTTAATACATCCCTTTGGTCAGATTGGTCTCCCACATCATTTTTTTGAGTGGAAATTATTTGCTAATAAAGATAGAGGTTGGTTCATAGAATCTATTATGACATAATTAAGTATTCTATTGAGAAGTGTCTATGCTCTACTGTAAAATCATCTTCAGAAAAAGAAAGGATTTACACTGGGTAACCTTTTGTAATTATCAAGAACTTTTGGTTGATCAATCAAAGGCGCATTGTCAACTTCTTTAGCAAATTGCAGTTGGTGAAGGTATCATTTAGAGATCTCTCCAATCATTGGTACATCAATAGGCTTCTATGCAACATTTGTCAATAAGGATGTTGTTATAGGTTCTATAGTAGTATTTGATATCTCTTGACCTCTTACAGAAATGATGATCTATGCAAGTGACTTGGATAACATTGATGCAATGATGACAATGCTATTATAACCTTCTATGGGAAGCGATCTAATAAAAATGACCTAAATCTAATAGAGACCTGACATATAAAATTCTGATGGTAGCCTTGATTAGACAACAATTTTGTATGCATCATAGTGTTATTTGGGTTGAATTTCATTGATATCTAGAAAGCATCTCTAGAAAATTATGTTGACAGTAGTGATGGAAGTATATGACATTGTTATATTGTTGGGAAGTAAGCATGAGATGCTTGTTTTTATGTTACTAAGGTTTGACAACCTAATGGTATGTGTGTTTGAGTAGAGACAAATAGAAGGCCTTAGATTTACTCCTGTAGCTAGTTCTCATTGCAGATAGAGATTAATGTTGACAGTGACATATTATTGGAGTCATGTTGATTATAGTACAAGACTATTGTGATAGGAAATATGAGAAATTGATTGATTGGTGCCATCTTGACAGCTTGAATAGAAGTTAATGTATTGAGTATTATGATATCACCTTGTGACAATGACAGTGTAGTAGATATTTGTGTTGTAGATGAGCAGTGGATGGTGGAATAAGCATTGAAAATAGATGTGGCAGAAGGAGTGATAGCAGAATTGTAGCATTGAAATTAACAATAATAGTGGATCAGTGGCAACAATGAGTGAGGTAGTAGTAATAGTGGATCAGTGGCAACAATGAGTGGGGCAGTGGAAGTAACAACAAAAACAACAACAGTTGAAATAATTTGATTGTACTTGGGCCATTATCCCTGGTACAAGAGCCCAAACCTTCAGGAAGCATCAAATGCCTTACAGATTGCTGGTAAATCCTTGGGAGTCTTGCACTTCCTTCCATACTTGTTTGGTAAATTTTGTATGTACATCATACATAAGAAATCTTGTTTGGATGACATATTCTGTGTACTCTTCTTGATGTGATGATGTGTCATATGATTTTAATTGTTGATGCTCTTAATGTTTAAATAATCTGACCAGTTGTGTGAGAAAGAAGGAAACATTTATTCACCCCCCTCTCATTATTTCCAACATAGCCTTCATGGTTGTTCAAGAAGTTGGGAGGTATAATTGCTTTACCTTTCTAGAAATAAAATGTTCTTAAAAAATACATATTACAATCATCATATTATAGGTATTAGTTGGTCTGAAAGATATTTCATAGTGTGGAACCCTTTCCCGTTCAATATGCAAAACAAGTAACCATGTTTGTGTGGATCCAATTTCCAATTCACCTAGAAATAAGTTAAATATACATACATGAGCATAAATTACATAACATCAAACAATTATCATATTTCATATTTAAAACATAGAAACACATATATGATTTGATTAAAAGGTGAGTCATTTTCCACCCAACCATAAGCCCAAATGTGCATTAATATATCTTGAAGTTGGCTGCCTCCTAGCAAAACCATAATTCCTTTAGTGTAACTATCTCTTAGCAAATAAAAGGTGGAAGTATGAAGGAAAATCTACTTTGTTAACAAAAAATAAACAAGACTTTCCTTCAAACCCACTTAAACCAAGAGTCTACTCAAACCATAAGTGGTTTCTCAGTTGGCTTGGATTCCCTTTACAAGCCCAATAGTCCCTTGGTGACCTCCCCTCTTAGTGCCTATAGGCCTTGCCTAATAATCATCTAAAAACATAACTCTCTATTATATCTCAATTATAGGGAACTTGTGATTGATTTTCTCAACTAGAAAATGGATCTAATGACTCCTCATTGTTCTACCATCAACCAACAATGTTTTGGAACTATTTTTCATTTAGACAATGTCCTTAGACCCATTCATGTGCATTCCATACTCCTTGCATGTGAAATATCCATGTTATTTAATTTTCTAACATGATATTTCATGGGTCAAATCCCCAAATTTGAGGGTCAAGTCAAACTTCTAGATGGGTTATTTATGTATACCATTTAGGGACAAGTTGGTACAAATCCCAACTACCCCCATAATTATAGTTTGTTGTTAATTCAATTACCAATTCATTCTCTAATTGTTTCCTTGAAAAATTGTACAATTGGGCTTTTAATTTTCAACTTTGAAAAATAATTCTTGGCATGGTAGTTTCAGCAAACGTACCCCCACCTTTCCCACACATGGCCTATGGTTGGTGTAGGTTCTCATTCTTTCATTCAGTTATTTGATATTTTTCATTAACAATAAAATACGTATGTGTTATTTTGAGTTTAACCCATTCCCCATAAAGATGTTCGTTCAAGCAAAATTAATATAATTAATTACATTGTGAGGAAGGATCAAAAGTGGGGTGTTACAAATTTGATGTCCAACTTGTCAATTGTTGGCACTATGGCTAATGTGTTGTCCTAGATGGCAACCTACTTGATACAGGTGTAATTCATGTCAACAGTGATGATAATATGATGATTGTGGAACTAATGTAGATATCAGGAATGTTGATAAAGATGATATGAAGAGAGAATTGGCAGTTCAGTTATAGAAGGATGAAAAAAGTGATGCTTGAGAAAGTATATGCAATTCCTATGAAGAAGGGTCTCGTACATAGATAGGTCATGTGAGGAAAAGTAGCGTACAAAATTTGAACCATGGAAATATGGATAGTAGGGGTCATTACCATGGTATTTTCCCATAGTAATTGGAGCGTCAACATTTATTTGATCTCGTCAAAGAATACTAATGAAATTACCAAATGATTTAACTGAGGCATTGGCTAAGGAAAAACTATATAAGGATATGGATATCAAGGTGTTAAGTGTGCAAGTGAATGGGTTATTTATATGAAATTTGATCTAAAATGGGCGTGCACGAGGAAGCAAGGAGAAGACTCGAATCTGAAAGTTCTGAAGATATGTTAATATATATGGTTGTTTGATTTACTTATTGCATATGTTTAAATAACTAACAATGATAGATTTGTGGTTATAATGGTGATTTAATCTGAATAGGTTATTCAGGAGTCTGTAGTTTTGACAATGAAGGTTACAAAATGTAGGTTGTGTTTGCATTGAATGTATGCTTCAGTAATTTAAGATCTATCCACTAGTTTGCTTATCGATAGTCACATACATACGCAGTTTTGTATCTGTTGGGTCATGTATATATTCTAAGATATTTTTTTCAATATGTTGAGACCTGTACGAGGGTGTTATGCATGGTAAACATGTACATACACTGATTTGTCTTGTGGACGTCATGTATATGTATTAGGGTTTTGTTGTAGCGGATATTGATCCAAGTTGACTCAACTCCTGGATTTAACCAAGATCTTTTACTTTCGTGATGTGATTGGAATTGCATATAAGATATCATAATTGAACATATCTGGATGCTATAAAGAAGAAGGAACATGACAATCATCAGCAACATGAAATAACAAGACGTTGATAACGGAGTTCGTCAGGAGGGACTATGTCTCCAAGCCCTGATGTCAAGGATGGTGTATGCCATTGCATTAAGTGTTGTCAATAGTGATAATGTACATAGGTGATGATGTTGCTATCATACAAGGAAAATTCTCTCACGCAGGTGTTGTCAATAGTGATGATGTAATAGGTGATGATGTCGCTATCATACAAGGAAAATGCTCTCACACAGGAGTGGCTCCAAGAGATGTTCCGCTACAGGAACTCTCAGTCAAAAGGGACTCCTAACAGTATGACATAACTCATGCATGATGATAATGAACATCCTGCCAACATGGCATAAAGGGATTTCAATGCAATCATACATGGCGACACATGAGTATCCCATCAACATACAACAAAGGGATCTCAAAAAAAAACATGAAGACTCATGACAACAAGTACATCTCACAGATGATTCCGCTTCATATCAAGTAGGAATCATGAAACAAGTAATAAAACAAGATCCCACATCAAACATCAAACATGGATCTATGCAGCACAATGCATCTCATAGCAAAAAGAAGTACATGAACACACTGCATATACCTCACATCCTGAGGCCATATGAAGAAAAGGATGTCAAACTACTAAAGTTGGTTGTACCATCAAGCTTGCAGCGTCAAATCTCATAGAAGGACTGCTCGCATGTTGAATGTTGACACCTACACCCCAATCGATTTTCATGCCATGCCTTGGCTCCTCCATGCTGGTGGGTGCACTAACAAATGAGTATATATATAAAATTTATGGTGGATAAAACAATGACAAGGCCGGTTGCCTAGTGGTTAAGTCACCATATTAGGTGCGCAGAGGTCGGGGCATCAAATCTATCCCCTCTAAAATTACGTGCCTTTTGTTTTGAAAACCGCATATATTTATTTTTTGGGGGTTGGGTCCACATTGGGTGGCCTGCTGCTTAACCCCCGCAACTCATTGTATTAAATGGGATTGGTTGGTATGGGGCCGCTGCATGGTGGTAGGCCAACCCATGTGGCTGGCGTGGGCTCGATACCATTGGCCTCCGTAACATGTGCATTAAACAATGGTGGTGTTGGGGTGTGGGCGAGTCCAACGGAGGTGGCCCGCCCACCCCTTTATAACATATGATATTTGTATATATGCGGTTGGAGTGTGGGAGGGTTCGGCGGGGTAATGGTTGCTAACCCAATTAAAATTAAACTTGGTTATGGTTGGTTGGCGGTCAGCGGGGGGTCATGGCCCGTTGACCCAAAATTATTTAAATTTTTTTTTTGGGTCCTGGTTGGAGTGGCAGGGTCATGGCCCGCCACACATTTTAATATATATATATATATATATATATTATATATATATATATCTATATATATACATACATATATATATATATATATATATATTTATATATATAGATATATATATATATATATTATATATATATATATATATATATATATATATATATATTATTTTAAGAACATAATAATCATTTTAAATCTTTTCTTACTTTCGAGAGCTAAGTTTCATGCCCTGGGTCGGTCAAATTGTAGGACACTTAAACCTGGCCCACAGAACACTTTGACCAAAACTTTGACTGGCTCTTTCTCCCTCATACGATCTCAAATCGACGAACCGTTTGCACCGTTGCAATCAGGACGACAAGATCTACACATATTCATGGTTCAAAGCATTCTGAACACTTTGATTTTTGAGCTTCCCTGAGCCCTCTTTCTCTTGTGTGTGTCTTTGGAGCCACCTAGGTCAATCCTCCCCACTGAGGAGCTTTTGGTCCTCCAAAAGCATGAAAAATAATCTGTAACTTCTTTGTACCTTGTCTACATCACAAGCATCTTGAAAAGGTATCGCTTCCATCTCCTTCAACTTTGTCCTTCGAAGCCTTAAGCGATGAGCCGACACCTGCCACTACTGCAACCTGTAGTACCATTATGCAAATTACATGCTTGATTGACATGACCAACTAATGACCCAATCATCCCATACTTGCCACAAGTTTATAACACATACTCGGTGGTCAAGTTTACATCAAAATGGAAACAATACCCCA
The DNA here is from genome assembly GCA_031772625.1 of Pinus tabuliformis. Taxonomy (NCBI): domain Eukaryota; kingdom Viridiplantae; phylum Streptophyta; class Pinopsida; order Pinales; family Pinaceae; genus Pinus; species Pinus tabuliformis. The sequence continues at coordinate 1,779,721,209 of CM062816.1, read as the reverse complement.
GCTACAAACACAAGGCCAAAATATCATTTTTGCTCCAACAAGTGACGGAAAACACATCATCACTGCAACACATGACTTACAAGGATAAGGCCAAGCACTATTTTTCTTTGACAAGTGATGGAAACACAACATCACTTTCAGAGTGTAAAATGTAACACATAATAAGACCAAACATCATTGTTGCTTAACAAGTGATGGAACACATATCATCACTTTTACATTTTAAAATGAAACAAATGATTTACAAAAGCACGACCATGACAATCTAACATATCTAGAAACCATTTTTCACTTATCGATGTGAATGGGTCATCCCCTTGTGGTGGTTTTGCTTGTCAAACAATTGTTTCACCTGGTTCATGCATCGACACTTTGTCTTTAAGGCGCTGCTCTGGATGGAGCCTCCAACATGTGGATCTTTGATGGCCACTTCTATCGCAATGACTGCAATAGGTATTCTTCCTCTAGATCTACATAACATGTTTCTTTACATGTTGTTGAGAGGGTCTTTCACGCCTCTTCTTTGTTTGTGTGCTATTCTTTTCCAACACTTAGCAAATGTATGGTTATGTAATCCACAAAAGGTACATGTTTTTCGATTCCATGATTTACGTTCATCTTTAACAACATGATTATAACTGAAATGAACATTTGAATGTCGAGAGTGGTTATACCTTTCCTTACCGTATCTGATGTCACTATGGCGATGAGAGCTTACCTCAGCTCTTTCCCTACAATGTTAATTTCCATCAGATGATGGGGATTTGTTTCGATCATTCTCTTTCCTCAATGATTTTGACGACATCTCGGAATAATATGACACCTTCGAGCATTCTCCCTCAATGTATCTCAAGCCTGCAATTTGAGGTATCTACATAACCTCCAATGGCTTAGTTATGCTTTGGTTATTAACACCATGTTATTTTTCCTCCTTGCACCTTATCCTGGTAAGGAGCCTCATGTTTGTCCCTGTAATTGGTATCTCCACATCTCCAACAGAAATCATACTATGTGAAGATGAAAATGAAAGGAAATCAACATCGTTTACCTCCTCTATCGATTTGGAACAAACTGATGAGGGCTTCTCATCATCGGTTGTTGGTGGTTTGCTAGCTTTCGTGGCACATTCACCAACTTCCTTTTTGACATACCCAATCCTACCTGACGGGGTAATTCTTCTACTTTGATGGGGGTTGACATTGCCTTGGCCATTAATGCCCAACCTTTTCCTTCATAACACATTTTCTTCAACAGTTTGGAGCCAATTCCCGTGGTATGATTTTAAAAAACAATGAAATCATCATCAGGAAACATACATGAAGATGGAGAACTACTTTTTACCTCGCATGGGTCACACTGTAGCTTTTCCAAGGCCTCGTCCTTTGCTTGCAGCTGTCGTAAAACTATGTTTTTCCTCTTTCTCTTCTTGTAGACGCATCTTCAATTCAACGTTCTCTATTTGAAGGTTTTGGTTGTTGTGCTTCAATTCTTCCAAGGCCTCTTCCGTGGCTCGCAACTGAAGCTGCAATCGCTCCTTTTCCTCGGTCTCTTTCTGTAGAGCTTCATACATTATTTCCACCCTTTGGGAAATTTTGAACATGGTCTCATACATCGCTTTTTCATCCTCTGTCGCTGCAAGTTCCATTGTTAATTCTTACAATTCACATCCATGCAAAGGCCGCTCTGATACCAAACTTGATCCGAATTGACTCAACTCCTGGATTTAACCAAGATCTTTTACTTTCGTGATGTTATTAGAATTGCATTCAAGATAGCATAATTGAACATATCTGCATGTTGTAAAGAAGAAGGAACATGATAATCATTAGCAACATGAAATAACAAGGCATTGATAACGACGTTCGTCTAGGAGGGACTATGTCTACGAGCCCCAGTTTCAAGATGGTGTAGGCTATTGCATTAAGTACTGTCAATAGTGATGATGTACATAGGTGGTGATGTCGCTATCATACAAGGAAAATGCCCTCACACAGGAGTGGCTCCAAGAGATGTACCGCTACAGGAACTCTCAGTCAAAAAAGGACTCCTAACAGTATGACATAAACTCATGCATGATGATAATGAACATCCCACCAACATGGCATAAAGGGATTTCAATGCAATCATACATGGCGACACATGAGTATCCCATCAACATACAACAAAGGGATCTCAAACAAAACATGATGAATCATGACAATAAGTACATCTCACAGATGATTCCATGTCATATGAAGCAGAAAGCAGGAATCATGGAAAAGTAATAAAACAAGATCCCACATCAAACATCAAATAGGGATCTGTGCAACACAATGCATCTCATAGCAAAAATAAGTACATGAACACATTGAATATACCTCACATCCTGAGGCCATCTGAAGAAAAGGATGTCAAACTGCTGAAGTTGGCCGTACCATCAAGCTTGCAGCGTCGAATCTAGTGGAAGGAATGCTCACACGTTGAATGTTGACACCTGCACCCCACTTAATTTCCACACCACGCCTTGGCTCCTCCATGCTGGTGGGCACACTGACAAATGAGTATATATATATATATAAAATTTCGGGTGGATAAAACAATAACAAGTCCGTTTCCTAGTGGTTAAGTCGCCATATTAGGCGCGTGGAGGTCGGGGGATCAAATCCCGACCCCTCCAAAATCGCGTACCTTTTGTTTTGAAAACCTAGATATATTTGTTTTTGGGGGTCAGGTCCGCATTGGGTGGCCCGCCCCTTAACTCCGCAACTCATTGTATTAAATGGGATTGGGTTGTTTGTTTTAGTTCGATGGTTGGTATGGGGCCGGCGCATGGTGGCGGGACAGGCCACGTGGCTAGCACGGGCTTGATACCTGCCGACTTTCGTAACATGTGCATTAAACAATGGCGGTGTTGGGGTGTGGGCGGGTCCACCGGAGGTGATCGCCCACCCCTTATAATATATGATATTTATATTATGCGGTTGGAGTGTGGGAGGGTTCGGCGTGTCGACCCAAAATTATTTAAAATTTGTTTTGGGTCCCGATGGGGGTGGCGGGGGTCATGGCTCGCCATCCATTTTAATATATATATATATATATATATAGATATCTATATATATATATTTATTTTAAAAACATAATAGTCGTTTTACATATATTTCGAAAATAAGGGATATGGGCAATTTAACGAGGCCACAATTTCGTCTGCTTTCGAGAGCTAAGTTTCATGCCCAGGTTCAGTCAAATTGTAGGACACTTAAACCTGGCCCACAGACCAAATTTGACCAAAACTTTGACTGGCTTGTTCTCCGTTATACGAGCTCAGTTCGATGAACCATTCACATCGTTGTGATTAGGACGATAAGATCTACGCCATGGTCTTAGTTCGAAAGCATTCTGATCACTTTGATTTTTGAGCTTCCCTAAGCCCTGTTTATCTTGTGCCTGTCTCTGGAGCCACCTGGATCAGCTACAACCACCCTCCAAAATTTTGGCCTGCACCCAAATTTGGAGCCTCCATAAGAGTTTCACTTGATGGTTACCTACACTCAGGCTCACTTTGCGAGCTCATGTGGCCCTTCACACCACCCTGCTTGTTCATTCCACCCAAGATTTTGCATGTTGATGTCAATGTATTTCTTGAGATTATGTTATGGTCATGCTCAAGGTCTTGTCTTTGTGTGTACATGTTATGTTTGCTATGAAAGCATCTGTCACACTCAAACATGGAGTCACATTCACTGTCATGCAAGCAACGTCAGGGTCTATCAACGATCAATCACAAGTGTCGCGCTTGTCGCTTACACCATCGGTCAGTCATGTTGAACATGTGTCTCTAGTTGGTTTGAGTTATCTCATTGTCAATTCATGCGGGTGTGTGTTTATAAGATCACATTTGCATCTTTCACTCATTCGTTCACACACTTAATCATTTTGTTCAAGTTTTGACGATCGCACTCCCCATTGACAGTCGGACCATCACCCCGCCATCGACTCGATCGACTGTCACCCAGAACAACGCAATAGCAACAAGAAAGTCTTTTCAAGATGCGTTGCTCACAAGAAATTCAATCAAACTTTATGCTGGCCAACTGAAGAGTTGGACCTAGCAGCCACCCCAGGACTGACTCCCTAAAAATTGCATAGAGACTGTAGACCTTGCCTGCTGTTGACTAAGGAAATTGCGGAGGCAGGCTGGACAGACACCCAGTGCCCATCCCCGTCTCCCTCAGAAAATTGCGGAGTTTTGCTAGCTAATCCTCCCAAGAGTCGACCTTCTAGACATCCAGAAAATTGCACAGTTTTCATGGCAGCCCTCTATTGCCCAATAGTTCACTCAGCTCAAAAATTGCTCATAGTTGATCAGCAAGATGGCCTCCCAATCTCAGTGCTATTTCTCTTTCCAACAACTCCCAACAGAAGACTGACAGTTGCCTCCAGGAATTGTACAGTTTCTATTGACATACTCATGGCAGCTTACTGCTAGTTCCCCTCAGGAATTGTGTAGTTTCTGCTTTCAGTGACCCAGCAGCCAGCTGTCATTTCCCTCCAGGAAATGCGTAGATTTGGTTGCCAAGCTCCTGACAAGCTCCTCCAAAAACTGCACAAATCTTGTCTGGAAATCCTCCTCGCATCCCATCTTGTTCCTCCAATAAATTGAGAAAATTTCTTTCAAGCCATTCCAGCCCGCTCGTTCCGAAAAATGTAGATTTTTTCTACCTTTCCTTCCTTCAACCCAGACTGTCCCCTCAAAATTTGCATATTTTTTCCTTCTAGCCAAGATAGACCTCGCGGACAGTCACTGTTGACTCAAATTTCCCACCTTCATCACCCAGTGACACTTGCGCAGTTTTCATCAGCAATGCCCGGATCCATCATCCTGCCTCGCAACCTTGTTGCCTCTCCTAGTCACTTGCATCTGAAATGATCATGTGTCATGTTAGACTAGGAGGTTTTTGGATTTGATGTCATCTCCTATTTATGACTGCAAATATAGGTACACCAATAAACATGGCGCGATGACGAATGGGATGAACGAAGGGAGCACATGCAGAAGGATAGGTTCACCGACAGGATGAACGAACGATGCATGTGAAGAGATGTGCTGCGAACGAATGATCATTAAAAGATGTGTTTGTGGATGGATGGTCAGGAAAACATGCAATATGTTCTCACGGATGGACGAACGAACAAAGATGCACCTTTCGTGAACAGACGAACATGTCAAGCCTTCTAACATACAAGAAAGGAACAAGGTGCCAAAGAAACATCAAGCGAACCAATGACCATCGAAGACTCCATGCACCTTGCCATGCGAAGGTGAACTTGTGACACACCATGAAGACATCCACCACCTAGCAACACTGCAGTTCGACATGCACTCCAGTAGTAGTACGAATGAACTAGCACTGTCATGTCGAGTCGTGTCATGAGTCTGTGTCCACATCTCTACTGTGGGCCATGTTGTCAATCAATATAATGTAATGTGGAAGTCCAAGAGACCACTTGTTGTACAAAGAGTCATGTAAAGTCAAAAAGTCATGAAATTCAA